>PVJL010002005.1:0-43441 GCA_004026885.1 Lyroderma lyra
GCGGGGCCGGTGACTGCCAATCGGCGGTGCCCGCGCCAGTGACGCGCCCCGCCCAGCTGGCCGGCCAACACCGCAGGCCTAGTTCTGCGGACGCACGGCGGCAGCGGCGGTGGCTGCGACTCAGAGGTACGTACTCGGCCCGCGGGCCTACCTGGCCCCTTGCTCAGGCGCCGCCTTCCGGCTGCCAGCACGGGCCCGTCCCGGAGAAGCGACTGGCTTCAGGGATGCAGGAGCCAGCGCGCGAGGGGCGGGCGCGGCCGGGCGGGAGGGCCAGGCCCTATCACACGGGCGCCGTAGATGCCCGCAGCGAGGAGGCACTCTTCCGTCTGCAGCGGGGGCGGTGTGTCCTTGGTAATTGTGTGGTGCCGAGGGACTGTCGCGCGCGGTTGGCGAACTTGCGGTAGGGATCCGGGGGCGGGCCCCGTCAGGTGCGATGCCCACTGAGGCTCAGGCTCGGTTGGAGCGCTGCAGCCTCCCCAGTGTGGAGGGACCGCGCATAGAAACCGAAGGTAGGACGAAGCTCAGGGACAGTGCCAGCCAATTACAGTGGGAGATGCCGCTGTCACCCAGACTGAAATATTTCTGTTGCCTCTCACTCCTTCCCAGACCGCGCTCGGGCAAAATGGAAAAACATACTCAGAAACCACTTTATTGACTCCGAAGTCACTGTTCGGCCGGCCTTTAAGTTCAACCGTCCGCTCAAGGGCCGGCAGAGGTTTGGGGAAGTGGGGGGCCGCTGGCACGTATGGGCATCAGACTAAGAGAGTCATGCGTAACCATTTCTAACAAGGCTGGGGCTGGAATCAGTGACAGTCCATGGGCTGGTAGTGTTCTGCCCTCCCCACCATATAGTCTCAGGTTTGGTCAGTATTTTCAGTTTACTCTGGAGTCTCCTTCAGTTGACACTTCTCAGGGCTTGGAGATGTTGTTTTACAGTTAAGTCTCAGAGGGCAGTCTTTTTTCATGTTTCCAGGTGGGATGAGGCTGGTGGTTTTGGAGAGCCAGTTGTAGCCTCAGGTATCATAGATGATACTGGAGAAGTGGGAAGAGGTGAGACTGGTTTTCAGGGAAGATGAAAAAAGTTCTGCTCTAGACCTGTTGGGTCTGAGATGACATCTAAGATCTGGGTCAAGGAGATAACAAGGAAGGTGGGCACTTTGGATGGATGGGTGGAGATTTAGGAACCAAAGCGAACTTGGAATAGGAAGGGAGATTCAAGAGTAGAAGGATGGGGGTGAGCCTTGAGGAGAAAGCACATATTCAAGGAGTGTGAGTTGTGAGGAAAGCGAGGAAAGCAGAAGATATGACCCAAAATGGTGTGGGGTACCATGGAAAGCAAGGCAAGGTGACCTCAAGGTGGGGTGGAGGTGAAATCTGCAGTGCCCATGGCTGTGGACAAATCTAGGGAGTGAAAGCAGCTCTTTGCATTTGGCAAGGTTGAAGTGAGGGGTGTGCTGAGGAGTTTTAGTATGAGACCAGAGTCCTACCGGCCCAGGCTCAAGTCCTAGCCCAACTACTTCATGTTACCTTCTTAGTTCTTTCCTCATTTGTGAAATGGGAAGAATAACACCTAGGCCTGGTGGGAAGCCAGTAACAACTAGCTAACAAGTCTCAGCCATGCTTGTAAGCACTTGACATATTTGCACTCCCTGAAGTCTCACAACAGCCTACCATCCTTCTACAGTTGAGCAAACTAAGGTTCAGAGAACTTAAAAGCAGGTAACACAGCTTGTAAATGCTGTGGGACTTGCATTACTTCAATAGAGTAATGGTAGTTCAAATTACGAGGCATTTAGGGGTGTTTGAAATGGCATGGAGTGTGGATTACATTTCCATAAAGTTTTTCCCCATGGAAAGTAGATATTTATTTGTTATTTGATTGTTTTCAAAGGCAGACGTGATTCCCTAAGGTTTGGTCCCAGATAGTGGCAGCTGTGTGTTTTAATTGTTTGGTTTCCTGATCAAAGAACTAGACATTGTTGCCATGAATTCTGTTACAGTTTTGGGGTCTGTATCTATAAGCAAATTAGAAAATAACCTAGATAAGCAAATTACTGTTTTAATGTGTTTCATTAATTTTAATCTTTTGTTTATCCTTGAAGAAAATCTTAGTAATATGCTATTTTTTTTCATGCAGATATTATCTTATGACGGTACATCAGGACTTCAGAAGACTGCTAGTAAATGAGGTGTGATTTGAATCTTTACATGAGAAAAGTTAGGCTTAGGTTGTTAATCATTTTATATCTTCTAAAGAACTGAAGGAATCCTCATAATTTTAATCCTTTTACTTTGGTAGTTCCTCATGCATGAAATTATTTTTGTTTCTGTTTTTCAAAGCTATTTTTGGAAAGAAAAAACATGGAAAGTGGTGCAGTTCTGCTGGAATCCAAATCCTCACCAGTTAACCTTCTACATGAAATGCATCAGCTACGCCTTCTGGGTCACCTGTGTGATGTGACTGTCAGTGTGGAGTACCAGGGTGTCCGTGAAGAATTCATGGCCCATAAGGCAGTGCTGGCAGCCACCAGCAAGTTTTTTAAGGAAGTGTTCCTTAATGAGAAGACAGTGGATGGTACTAGGACTAACGTCTACTTAAATGAAGTGCAAGTGGTTGACTTTGCTTCTTTTCTTGAGTTTGTCTACACTGCAAAGGTACAGGTGGAAGAAGACCGGGTACAGCGAATGCTGGAAATGGCTGAAAAGCTAAAGTGTTTGGACTTATCAGAGACTTGTTTTCAATTAAAGAAACAGATGTTAGAGTCTGTACTTTTAGAATTGCAGAATTTCTCTGAGTCTCAGGAGGCAGAGGGGAACAGTGGCTACCAAGGCAGTGTTGCCCCTGAAGCAAGTGTGGCTGTGGCCAGTCCTGTCCCCAATGGCCTTGTGGACTCCTCAGAGTCCCCAGTGCAGAGAATCAGCAATGGCACATTGCCAGATATGCCCCCAAGGAAGTCCAAGGAGAAACCAGACAAGAAGAAAGATGTAGTGAAGTCTCCCTTCCCGAAAATCAGAAGAGCTAGTGGAAGGCTGGCTGGCAGAAAGGTATTTGTGGAAATTCCTAAAAAGAAATACACAAGAAGCCTCCGAGAGCAGCAGAAATGTGCTGAGGCTGATGCAGGGGGCTATAGGTGTCTCCAAGACTCCAGCCCAGATACTCGGGGAACAGAGATGGAGCCAGTGACAAAGAATGAGGATGGCAGTGCTGAGGTGCAGGTAGAGCAGGTGCTTCAGAACGTCGGGCAGGGGGACGAGGAGGACGAGGAGGGGGACAAGAGGAAGAGCAACTTCAAGTGCACTGTCTGTGAAAAGGCTTTTTTGTATGAGAAGAGCTTCCTGAAGCACATCAGGCACCAGCATGGAGTGGCCACCGAGGTGGTTCACTGCTGTGACACCTGTGGCCAGACCTTTGCCAACCGCTGCAACCTGAAGAGCCACCAGCGCCATGTGCACAGCAGCGAGCGCCACTTCCCGTGTGAGCTGTGTGGGAAGAAATTCAAGAGGAAGAAGGACGTCAAGCGGCATGTGGTGCAGGTCCATTTTGGGGGAGGTGAGCGGCACCATTGCCAGCAGTGCGGCAAGGGCCTGAGTTCCAAGACAGCCCTGCGGCTGCACGAGCTGACGCACACGGGCCACAAGCCCCACAGCTGCACCGAGTGTGAGGCCAAGTTCTCGCAGCCCTCGGCCCTGAAGACCCACATGAGGTACGTACGTGTGTGGCTCCAGCTTACTGGTGTGGGAGATAGCAGAGGTCCTCTGAAGATACCTTCTCCGGAATGTGGCTTAACTTAATTTTCTTGAAATGCATGTCAGAAGTTGCGGTAGTTCTAGGATTGGACTAGTGTGGCTACATCTCTGGATATATCACTTCATAACTTGTTCCTTCTAAAAGCTGGGGAGCTATTTTCAGCCTCTTTGAATTATTTCTGGGTAGAGGTGCTATGAGAGGGTCTCATTGTACATGACAGAAATCCTGCGGTGTTCCCACAGGCCTCCGGCTGACAAGGACTCCCAGCTCCTCCTGTCCCTGGTCATAGCGCAGAAGCCTGGACACAAGAACAGGGCGGCACAGGGCTGCTGACACGTGGGCCCCGCGTGTCTCACTGGCTTGCACTGCAGGCCAGGGCTCTCCCACTCCCACAGCGGCCTCTGATGTGTACACTTCCCACCACACCTGAAGCTACTTACTTTATTTTTCCTTTCCTGACTTCGTTTAGAATCTGAGCCTGTGAACATCTGGGTACCACGGTCCCATTAAAAACCTCAGTAAGATGACATTTAGGGCCTTAGGACACTTCTCTGGTCATCTGTTCATTCTCCAGGCTTGGAAACGGTGCCATTGGTTAGTCTATACTCCAGAATTAGTACGAACAGTGTTTTCTGTGGGTGGGTGACATTGTTTTTAAGTAAGTTGCCTTATGGTGCTCAGTATTTATGCTTCAAATCCAAACAAGCAGTTTTCTACCCTATTCTAGAGCTGCCTTCAAACTCGGGCCAGTCTGTGGGGTGGTAGCATGGTGTTCTTTTTACTCATGTAACAAATTTAAAGACTTTGGCTTAGGAAATGCTCAGTAAATCATCGTTGATAGCTACTTCATACTAGTTGTGATATTAAAATGCTTATGCATTTTATGCATTTTCAGAAAGCAGGTTTCTTAGGCATTTTGAGAAAAGTTCTTTCTAGACTGATTATGTCATATATATTAGGAAATGATAGTAAAATTTTTGGTCACGTTGTACTTCGTCAGCAATAGTTCCTAAGGTGTTTGTAGTTGATAATTCTGAATAAGGAAGCTTGACAAATACTACACAGTGCTATTTATTTATAAAAATATATAAAACCATGGTCTCTGCCTGCACAGGCTGCATGGCATAAACCCTACAGCAGGTGTGGGTGACATTGAGTGTCTCAGCAGGGAAATGCAGTGGTCTATTGGCCTTATGCAGACACTGATTTGGGGATGGAGACTATGGGCCTCTTCTTTCACTCTAGTCATTCTCATTAGTTCTCATGGAATGCACTATTTTTGCAGGCTAGAGTGGAAATTATATTGCAAAGTGAGGTTTGAAATACATCCTGAGTTACCATCTGAATGTTGTACTTTCAGAATTCATACAGGGGAAAAACCTTTTGTCTGTGATGAATGTGGTGCAAGCTTCACTCAGAACCACATGCTGATTTATCATAAAAGGTGTCACACAGGTAAATACTCCTGCTGTTGTGATTGAATGTCTTTCCTAGATGTAGAAGCAAACTGCAACTTATGAATTTAGAAGTTGGCATCTCCCGAAGTGGTGCAGGTTAAAGCCTTGATCTATCTTTCTCATTTAGCAAGTGAGCAAAAATGAATAAATAAACTATGCCGACTGCTTCCAGTACTGGCATGCTTGTGGTGACAGCCCTTTGAACACTAGGCAATAGGAACTGGCATGTGGGTCTTATGTATTAAAAGGTATGAAACAGTTCCTACTGCTTTAGCCTCAAATTCCACTTTCAGGAATCTGTCCTAAAGAAATTGTTCAGAATATAGGAAAAGCTAAATGCCATTTCCCTTCTCGCTATTTCTAACAAAGCATTAGAAACAAACACAGTGGTTGGCTAAACTGGAAAACCCACCTGCTCCTGCCTCACGCCCTGGCCATTGGGGGTGAGAGCTCTGAACATTATGAAAAACACCTGTACTTGGAGGTTGACTTGAAAAGTGCACAATTAAGCATATAGTTAATCCCAGCTGTATGATGTATTGGGTAGTAGAATTATCTCATTGCTGTTTTCCAAAATTTTTGTGCTACTATGTGAATGAGAAAATTTAAGTTGCTTTATTCAGACTCAGCACAGAAACCCTGAGGTTCAGAAAACCCTGTTATGACAGAACTTTACAGAATCTGTGGTATACATACTAATCCAGTTCCTTATCTGCTTACATTTAAACATTTTTTAACTTCTAAGCACTGTCGTGATCCTCAAGTTCATATGCAGGTGAGACAGAGACAAGGCATTTAATGATGTGAATTATTAGACTGTAAAATGAGCAGCAGAATTTGTCTAAATGGATGGTTGGGGGTGAGGTGAAGTCAGGTCACACTGGATTAAATTAGAATCGGTCATTTGATGAAAACATTAATATATTCAGATTTTATTAAAGCCAGTATTTTTATTTTGATGTTTGTGAAATTGGAGTTACACCTAAAAATCAGATAAGTCTAATCTGTGGAATTAAAGGAGTCAAACTACACAACGTGAAGTGGTAAACTTTTTTCCTATAACCCAATCCAAATTGCTTGGGGGTTGCTATTCAGGAATAATTATGAAATATATAGTCCATGTAAACTCCCTCTCCTTTTAAGAAGGACTTTTATTCTGATAAATATCCACAGTTCTTCTTTGAAAAACATCTAACAATTCCTCCAAACAAGTTGTGTAATTCCTTTGTTTGGGAAGACTGAATTTCCAAAATGTGAGCTGGCTGAATGTCTCTTTAATTCTAGTCTAGTGGAATCTTTCTTGGGATTTCCAAAGATATTTTACACCAACTTTCAGCAAGCAGTAAGCATCTGAATAGATGCTTTATGACAGTTTTAACTAGAAAATGTAACATGCTGCCTGCTAAGGTGCTTTTGAGAAGTTTGTATGGGTGTTAAGAGTGTGGACCCATTCTTCCTGTGTGCTCTAGTGCCTGTATCATTTCTAACTTTTTGTTTCATCTTTTCATATAGGTGAAAGACCTTTTATGTGTGAAACATGTGGCAAGAGTTTTGCTTCTAAGGAGTATTTAAAACATCACAATAGAATCCATACTGGATCCAAACCCTTTAAATGTGAAGTTTGTTTCAGGACTTTTGCCCAGCGGAATTCACTTTATCAGCATCTTAAAGTCCACACAGGTATGGCTAGAATATCACGAGAAGGGAGTTCAGTGTGGAAAGAAAAATATCCCACAAGTTTTTGACTTAACTAGAAAATTTGGAATTTAGCTTTAGGAAAAAACTTTAGCAAACTTTGTGTCATAACAGCATTTTTAAAATTTGAATTTCTTGTTTCTGGCTTTGAGAAACTGAAAAGGTATGGATGTGCCAACATTTTAACAGTTCAGATTAGAATTACAGGTAGTCTATACTTGTTAGTGTACAAGGTCTGTCTGGAAAGTATCCAGCCATTTAACTGGTTTCGTTATATTAACACTGGCTGGATTTTTTCTAGACAGCCCTCGTATATACACGTGTGGGACTTGGAATTTTATATTCCATTACCATGGGAAATTGGTGAAATTTCTATGGATGTAATAGCAGCTGCAGGTACGGATTTTGGCCCTTTTGTTGTAGGTCATAATGAAGTCCAGGTATTACATGTATCCTTACTTTCCAAAAGTTCGCATTAAGCCACCTTGCTTTCACAAGAGACCTATGTTACTACCTGTTTTCACTAACTGAAAAAAGCGTAACATGAACTTTCAGAAAGTAGGAGATACTCTTCACTTTATCCCATTTTGGCTCCTGAAAGCTTTCGTGGGAACACTACTTTTGGATCCGAGAAACCTATATAGAGGTAGTAGATGTGTACCTGTAATGTGACCCTTGAGTTGTTCCCTGCATCATCTTTGTTATGGTGGAATGCTGACACTTTCCAGTGGTGTACAAACAGCATTATTGCAGATTGTATTCAGAATTGAATACAGCAGGCCAAAGAGATCAACCAGTTTTCTTCTCCTCCTGCCTCAGGGGAACGTCCCTATTGTTGTGACCAGTGTGGAAAGCAGTTCACCCAGCTCAACGCTCTCCAGCGCCACCACCGGATACACACAGGAGAGAAGCCGTTCATGTGTAACGCGTGTGGGCGCGCATTTACTGACAAGTCCACTCTCCGGCGGCATACCTCAGTAAGCAGCAGTGTGGCTTAATGACAAATTGCTGGTCCCTAGGTGTACATAACTCTGAACAGTCAGAAATGCCTGTCATTCCTTAAGATGCTTATAGAAGGCAAACAACAGGTATTTATTTCTTTCTCAGGTTTTCTCTGCAGTGAGCACATTTACAATGTGAATGCAGTAAAGAACCACGTCTCAAGGCCCCAAAAGGCACAATCCGTGATAAACACTTTCTAAGGGCAGCAGTGATGGTAGAAAGATACTTGACACTTACTGAAAGGCGTTGGCTACAGTAGAAACTTAAGTTGAAGAGAGGCTATTATTTTAAAGATGCACTTGGTATTAAGCAGCTGTGAATTAGAAGGTTTACAGATATTTGTTCAGAGCCCATTCAATGACTTCTGTTTTTTTGTTTGATTTGTAGATACATGATAAGAATACTCCATGGAAGTCTTTCCTTGTTATTGTAGATGGCTCACTGAAGAATGAAGGACACAAAACTGAACAGCCTGATGAAGAATATGCATCATCCAAACTTTCAGATAAATTGCTATCTTTTGCAGAAAATGGCCATTTTCACAACCTGGCCACAGTCCATGGCAGCACTCCTACTGTGCATGAGAACAGTTCTGCACATGCAGTCTGCAAATCGGACGATTCTGTGGTGTCCCAGGATGCTCTGCTGGCCACCACCATCAGTGAGCTCAGTGAGCTGACTCCACAGACAGACTCAATGCCCACACAGCTGCACTCTTTGGCCAGCATAGAATAGGAGCTGGACATATCTGCCAAGCAGGATCCATCCTGCATCACGTGTGTGTGATAGCTGTATGCAAGATGATGTCAGGGGCTAAGAAAAGAACTGTCTTCAGGCAAGGAAGTGGGCAAGACTGGCTTCCACAGGTTTCCCTAAATTTCTAATAATTTGCATGTCTTTTATCAAAGCATTTTTAAAGCTTTCCCTTAAAAAATCTGATCTGCATGACCTCAGCTACACTATATCAACAGACAAGGCAAATAACATAACCTCACTTAATTCTGGTGTAGGCTGCTGTATGCATTAATCATTCTGATGCTTGATTATCTTGATGTTTATAAAGTTGGGACAACTGTTTACCTTAGTAGTAGAGTACACAGCATTGATCCAGCTCATGAAATTGCTGTTCGTGGTCTCCACTGGTCGCTCAGCCTGCCTTATACTTCTGTGTAGGTTTACTTCTCTGGTACTTGTATTTTTCTACCAAGCTAAAATAAAACTGGGGCCAGGTAGTTTCAGCTGTTTCTTCCCTATTGAATTGAAGCAAATCAGATTTGCTCTAGGGACCCTTGAATGGGACTGAGGAAATGAATTACTGTATTCATTACCCTCCTTTCCCCACCCCCCACTGAAAAAGGAATGACAGATCAAACACTTGCAGAATAGCTCAGTATAATCTGTACTCACATTAAGCTCTTATGCAGCTAGGAAATCTGTCATAAAATAGCTTTTAAGATGAAATGTGTCTGGCTGTTCAGTTTCATCCCTAAAAATGTGATAAGGTAAAAGCTGTCCTACCAAAGATTTTAGCAGCAGACAGTAATATTTTTTGCAAAGAGGAATGAAAAATTAAGCAAGAGACTTAAGAACACTTGAAACAGTGTATAGTCATTTTATTCATAACTAGCAATGAGGTGATTGTGACAAACTCTAGAGCAAAGAGTATTAGTATTTTTGCTTGGTTTTTCTGACTTAATTTCTGTAACTCTTAGAAACCCATACTTCCTCATTTCCACATCAAGAGCTAGAAATAAATAGGCAAATAATTGCCACACATGTTCCCTTGGGAGCATGTGAGAATGTATAAAGGATCAAAAGCTTTGGCACACTCATTGATTATGCCTTAAGAGTATGTTGTGAAGAACCAGTAACTTTTGTCTTAAATGCGCCTTTGGCTGTCTTATGCTGGACTTAACTATTGCTCAGAATGAATTTACAGTGAATGAAAAGAATTCTGCTGTATTTGCTAAGCCCAATTGTTGGTTCCAGTGGCTTGTCTGTTGTTGTGTGCTTCTGCAATGCTTTGATTCACATGTAACCCTAAACATTAATTTAAAGAGAACCTTGAAGGAGAATTATTTTGTTCACCAGTTTTTTTACATTTTAATTTATTAAACTTTGCTCTGAAAACACTTTCATTTGCTAAGAGGAAGGTACTTCATCCATAAATTCCAGGATGAAGACAATTGCATTATGCCAGAAACTAATGAGGGAAGATTTGCTTCCTAAGTGTTTATTTTATTCTAGTTTGTAACTTGTTACATAGTAAAGCCACTATAAGGTGTTTTAGGTGCTGATAAATTGTTTCACACCTGCTCTTGAAGACAGCAGTACTGAACTACTTCAAATTCAGTTATGACCACATATCCTACTTGTGTTTACAGAACAACAAAAAAAGTGACTGTCACACAACCATTTTATTCTTGGTAAGAGAATGAACCTGCCCAGCTGATGTACTGTTTCATGGAGGAAAGTCATCTGAATGAGAAGGAATTTAAATAATAGATTATTTTGTTACCTACTGGAAGAATTTTTGTCTTGAATTTGTTTCCTTAGAAATTCTACAAAAATAGTTTAATCTGTTAATAAATATTTGCTTTGTAAAATAGTTTTGCAAGTCTTGTTTATTTCCATTATTACAATGTGGGCTCTGTTGATTGAAACAAGTATAATTTTCTAAATTTCATATATAGTTAACTTTAAAACCAAGGTCTATAGTCCTAGGATTAATCTATTTAGTTATAACTCTGGATCACACATTTATTTTCTAGAAGTAAAAGGCCTGGTGATAAGTAACACTGACCTCTGCTTATGTAGAAGTAACTGGTGCTATGGAGTGTTAAGTGGACTGGTTTCTTCAATGTCGGGTTCAAGGTTGTATCACAGAGACTTTTCCAATATGTGTGTCTCTGTCTGCTTCCTGGGAAGAGAAATCTGAAAATCCTGTGGAAGGCATTTATGGGGTAGCTTCCCCTATTTCTCTTAATCCAAGTACAGCCTCCCTGAATGAAAGCAAGGCTACCCTCTCACTATGTCAGGCCAAAATCCTGCCTTTGCTTTTACAAAAACCTGTTACACAGTTTGCAAAAAAGAGGGCTGTGTGGTTGGGGAAAACATTTGTTAAAGGTAATTTTAACAGAAATGTGGTTTTGCTATAGGTGATAATCCAAGCCAACAAATTTGAGTATGAGTTATAACTTAATTGTAACCTGTTAAATTTTATACCCTCAGTGGAGTTCCCTGGTGGTGCAGTGGCTGGGCTTCAGTGCTCTCACCACTGCAGCCTGGGTGCAATCCCTGCTCAGGGAACCACCAAAAAAAAACCAAAACATACACCCTGTCACAAAGGGACATTTTTAAAACCAAATGAGTGCTTGTCCCCTTAACTAAACTAGACAGTGTGAAACCTGAAGTAACAGCACGAGCACTGCCCCACGTGGCATCGTCTTCCTCCACAGAACCTGTGGCCTGAGTGGCCAGTGGGCCCAGCCCTCCCCAGGGACACGGCAGTAGTGGGGAAGGTGCTCATGCGAAGGACCATTTATTCACATTATTTGGACATGGGGGTAGATATGACTGAGCTACAAACACAGTTCAGAGGGCCACCTAGCATGTCACCCCGGCTAAGCCCCAGAAACCACCCACTTAACCCGTGACAATCTGTACAGGGACTCTTACCAAGGCTGGCAAAGCCAGATCTTTAAACTACCATGGTGGCTTCTTTCTGTTAGGAAACAGTGGTTCTGAGGTAAGCTACCCTTGAATGATCAGAAACTACTTAAAAATCCTAGGCTGGGATGGCCCGTTCTGTTCATTTTCAAAATTTGCTTTGAGTTCTTTCCCAGTTGCTGCAAGTGTCCCAGACCTTAACACTGCTCTCTGACAGTCCGAGCCAGCCCAAACTATACCACACGGGGCCGTTCTCCTCCACAGAACGTGTGGCCTGAGTGGCCAGTGGGCTCAGCCCCCCCAGGGGCAAGTGGCGACCCTGTACAGAAGACATCTGCAAAGCTAAAAAAAAATGCCCACACTGCCAACGGAGCTGAGTAGCGTCAGGGTTCCTCATCCCCCTTCTCCCCGACACCCAATACTGTCCTAGGAACCTACCCTCCCTCCATTGTATAAGTGACTGTGGCCAGCCATGTTCCTTAAGGGGCAGCAGGCAGGGATGAGAACGTGAGGCTTATCGTCACTGCGAACTTGGTGGACTGCATCAGCAGGCTGTCACCAGGGCTTCCTTTATAAACCCTCAGCATGCAAAACCATTACAGTGCCCCGACTTTCCACCACATAACTGACCTTACGGAGTCCAACCGTTGGATGAGAAGAGCCTAGAGAATATTAATGCCTACTGCCTTAACAGGAGCAACTTTAAGAAAAGGAAGCTACTCTTGATCTGTGTAAATGTAGCTAGGAAAGACCTGTCAAAGTATTACTCATAATTTCCACTTTATTTACTGTACAGGTTCACATAAAACACACACACTCTTCTCTGCTAAGGTAGAGTGATCGTCACAGGGTTGGTTTTCATAACACAAGCCTCCGCCGGACAGCATGAGGGCGAGAACTGCAGTGCCTGCTGGGAACTTCACAGGCGGGACCCTGCGTGCACGGCACAGGCGGGGGGATCGCGAGCGTGCTGCCAAGTCCCCCACAGAAAGCCACAAAGGTTTGCATTTGGACATTTTAAATAAATGCACAGTATCAGAGGAAACAAATGCACACACGTTAGTTATAGTGACACCATCACACCTGGTGTTTTCGAATAATTAAAAAAACTCACAAGCTATAAAAATGTTGCCACAAAAAGCAAACTTTCCTGTAAGAAAACACTTTTTAAGTGACTTTGACTATGAACTAACCCCAGAGTCATTAAAATACAAGAACTGTAACATAAACAGTCATTATATTTTCTTCATAAACAACATGCCATAGGTCCTGAGGACCTGGCTGGGCTTCTGAATCATGGCACTACCTTACACTCACTGATGGGACATTCTAAGGAAGGAAGCAGAAGGACGGAGCATACTGTTAACGGGACATGTTCCCTTCCATTTTCCTTTTATCTTCTAGAAGATCTGTTCTAGTCATTATTGCTATTTTTCACTCTTTTGTGTAAAATATTAAAAAAAAAATTACTAAATCAGGCACTATTCCCAGCGTTTAATTCAACAGGGGTTTGTTAGGGGATCATGAAGAAAGCTAAATGGAATTGCCTTATAGGAAACCGTGTGTGGTCAGACCAGAAGGTCTTTTAACAAGTGGAAACAAACTTCCTAGACTAGTGATGAAAGAAGCATGCTGACTCGCTAGGATTTAATGCTCTCCAGAAGGGACAGACTTATGGCCAGACAACACCAGCTACAAAAGCATCTCCCATACCTCACTGTCACAAAAGTGCATTTGGAAAAACTCTTCACAAAAGGGCATTTGGCTGGTTGTGGAATAGATTAGGTAAAGCAGCAGAAAAACCACTTTTCTCTAATATGTTTGTAAGAGATTCCAACAGGAAATAAGTATCAAACAGGCTCTGTTCCAAATTGTACTGTAAGTGATAGCCAGCTTTCTTTTAAGAATCCTGGACCTTTGAAGGAAGAATGGGATCCTCATATGGTTCTAGGGCCCAATGTCAGAGTGCCCATGTCCTCTGGTCCATTCCCTCTGCCCTCAGCCGACACTGTGACACTGCTAACCTCCTCTCTGCCAGTCCACCCAATGAATGTCACCCTACAACTATGGCCAAGGAATCCTCACAGCCCCCTGAGAAAGCGCCTACACAGTGAGGCCTTAGTTGGTCCTTTTCAACTTTCTTTTCTGCTGTCTTCTCCTTTATCCCAGATTGACTTACTCACTATCCCAAACCTTTCCCCTCGCTGAGCTCTTGGTCTGGACACACCCACTCTACTTCTGCCCAATGAAAGCCTACCAATCCCAATTGAGGACCATTTAAATACCAATTACTATCTAACATAACATGGGAAATTTCATTACCTATCATTAATGACAGCAACATAATTTAGAAAGAAACACAGGCTATGTCTGGCAACAAATGCACAACAAACATACATCATTTAAGCCTAAAATATGCTTAATATGCAATAGAGGAGGAGATTCAAGGAAAAAAGACCACATCTACAATACAACATCAGCATTTAACATAATGGGTAGGGCTTAAGTTCATAAATCAATAGAGCACATATTACGTAAACCAAAATACAAGGACAGAGTTCAAACACACAAGCTAAAATAATTCCACTGGCTAAGAGGAAAATCCCCTCAGAATCTCAATGGAGTTCTTTGCTAGTCAGAGGCATACAGTAACCTCTGTACCATATTCGCCCTACCAAACCCACTATGTTCAGTAAGTCCATAAAATTAATGAAACACTTGTTCAAGCTTTGACTTAATCTCCCAGCCCTGATGAGGATTTACATGACTGGGGCATTGAGGGGCACCATCTCAATGTGGGAAAGTGTATGAACATGGAAGTAAAGAAAAGGAACGTGTCAGTTAAAACACCTTTCTATGAAAATAAATGGAGTTTCACTCCAACTAAAAGTGGAAACTGTGTGCAGGTAAAGGAAAACTTCTGTTTCTCACAGATCATGCACATGTGTGTGTGTATGTGTGTACAAAGCAGTCAAATCCACCTTGACATTCATCCACACACGCAGGCAAGCATGCCAGGAAGCTCCCTTTTCTTACAACGTAAGTGATGCTGACAGACCCCAGCTGTTCTAAATTTTCGCATGCACATTAGCATGAGGAACAATATCAAAAGCAAAGGAACTGGTCACTAACAACCAAAAGAAATCACAAGATAACAACAACCAAAATTTTCTAATGAGGAAAGTCATAAACTCATTCCTAACAACCACTCAACTACACATATACATCCAGGTGCAAATTTATAGAGACTATGCAAAGCAATGGTTAGAACAATTAGGCATAAAGTCCAAGAAAAAGGACATAAAATTATGTGGCAAAATTAAATATAGGCTCTGCAAATATCAAATAACAGGAATAAAATTCTGAACTAGTTCTCAGAAAATTCTGGGGACTCTGACAAGCATGAAGTGCCCATCACACCCACAATATGCACAGGAGCTACTCATCCATCCGCTTAACAGTGACACAAACATGGCAAGCTTAAACAGCACACATCGTTTGGCTCATGTGCAACAAAATGAAGCCAATAAATGGGTATCCCATAAAGATCACTTGGCCCTATGATGAAACTAAAAAGGAGTGAGCTGCATGCCACAAAGACTTGTAAATGTTTCACTTCAGATCTCCATCTCCCTCTCCATCCCCTTGGATGGACTTTTTGATACGAAGCAGCATGGTAGTAAGCCACTGATCCAAGCGGGATATTGAGTCAAACTCCTTCACCTAGTTTAAGGGAAGAGGAACAGGAAATCAGTCTGTGAAAATATAATCGAAACACAAATCAACAGTGCCCCAAGCTGTTTAAATATATACAGTGATAATTCACCAACTTTCTTCATTTAAAATTATTCATTCCAGTTCATAACTTTCTTCATTAAAAATAGTTTATTTTTTCATTATCCTGTGTCTATTTTGATGGAGCTATTGACAAGTTCTTGAGCATTTTATATTGCTCTGTATGCTACATATGATGGCAAAAATTCCTAACAGCCTTTATAATTGGAAGAGCACATTTAATATGACAAAAGAAATCAGAGTTTGTATAAGAATTAGAAGGGAACATGAAAAATTAATACTGCTCCCATGTTCAATGCACATAAAAAAACATACTTGTACAGACAGAATGTATGAAAGCAAAATTCCTTTAACTTATTACAACACATTACCAAAGAATGACATTTCAGTAGGACGAAAATGGTTCTGCAGCAAAAGTTAAATGGGAAAACACTCTTTTCTACTACTGCTGCAAAGGCATAGTGAATGTATTAATGGAGAATATGGAGAAATTTGCTTGAACCTAAACATCAGATGGGAACACAGAACTCTCCCATTATCTTATGCCAGGAATATAGAAAATTTTCACTGCTTTGTTCTTATATTTTAAATACTTTACACTTATTTACAGAACAGATTATTTTTAAAAGAAAACATTCAAATACCAAATTTTAACAGTATGGGATATTCTCTTGAATTTGTTTCACAGCTAAATTCACCATGGCTAATGGAACTTTCTAACTGTATAGCTTTGCAGATATATAAAACATGACTTTTGGAAACTACAACTGAGGAGTACCGGAAGAAAGTTCAAATAAATCTTCAGCATTTACACAATGAAAAGAAAAAGAAGTTTCTGTAACGTAAACCCTCAGAGAATGTACTATATCACAAGGACATAACTCACTGCTTCAGTGTAAGCTTCACTGTTCTGTTCTTCATGAGCTTCTAGAAGTTTCTAGAAACATAAATATGGAAAAACTAGTTTGATAGGCTAAAAGTTCCATCTATGAATAGAGATATTTTAAATACAGAAATAGCCTGAGTATCACATTAACTGATATTGCCAAATACTTTACAAAATGGAGAAACGTCAAGTATAAGTAAAGAATTGCCCAAGTCATGGATCCAGTTTTCATGCTAACACTTCTGAATGGCCTGCTTCAGAACACAATGCTATGTCCCTGACTCTCAGTGTCATTTGAGACCTATTATGCTAAAGCAAGAAAGCACCAAGGTTCTTCAGCAGACTTCACAAAATTAAAACTCCACTTCACATGCAACTCCATCTGACAGCAAAGATTTTTTTCTTCAAAGTTCTAGTATTACTTACTTTCAATAATTTACATTCTCTTGAATCAGTAAACGCTGGAAACATTTCCTCATATTTTTCAAGAGCAAGCTGAGAGAGAAAAACCACTTATTAATATCCGATTCACTGAACCAGAAAACAAAACTGTGAACATTCTATTAACTTCAGTAAGATTTATCTACATCCCATTTAAATGTATAAGAAGTATGCTGCTAAACTCAACACCAAAATCAATACAGGAATCCTATTTTGATTTTCAATTTTAGTTAAGAATAAATGTCTAAACCAATTTTTCTGAATTAAGTTGTTATAGAGAAGATATCATGAGTCAAATCTAATTCTTAAAAACTCACAGACCAAGTGTCTGTTTTCATCCATTAAATGGAGAAGTTCTTTCTTAACACTGTCCAAATACCCCCCAAATTCAGACCACTGCTCGAAGATGGAGGGAAGAATGTTTTTCTTATTAGTGGCTTTAATTCTGCTCCTCCAACTCCAGACATGACAAATTACCCAAGTCTCTGCCTCTTGTCTCTTAGCTTTCACTGCGCTTTTAAATTTCTCCCCAATCTCATTCCAATTCCATTTCTGAGTTTAAAAATAAAAAAGGAGTTATTCTGCTTGTATTGTCTCCCCTTCAGCCCCCTAATTTCTGTAAGGCAAAACTACTGAAGAAAACATTGCGACTAAGGAACTTTATGAGAACGGCTTTGGTAGTTGTTACAGATTACAGTTCACACACATATCACAGTATTATTATTACTTTTTTAATGTACTCACTTTAGTCTTGCTACTAAATGAATATTGCCCAAACAAAGGAGTATCAAGAATGACAGAGTGCCTGAATGAGGCCTGCTCCATGGGTAATGTGTACAAGAAAACGAATGCTGAAGGACTCTTTCTTTACCTTGGCATTCAACTCATCAACTATGAAGTGACACAGGGCTGCTTTAAAGAAGTAATCCTTTGCACTGTACTTCAATAGAGGATTATCCATGGTGTTTGTCCCAATCTAGGCACAGAAAGCAGAGCTAGATTTAAAAGGTTTGCCTTCTTATATTAATCAAACTGGTTCTCATCTATTGATTGCCCTTCAGGAAATACTTCTGTATCTTATGTTAGTTTAGCTAGGAAATACATTCTTTTAATCCAATAATTTTACTAGAAGAAACAATGTTTAATACATAAAGTGCTAATCCATTAAAAATGACTCAGAAGACTTCCACGTGCAGGAAGATGGACTAGAAATATTTCCCTCTATCCCTCCTGCAAAGTATACTAAAGCCCCAGTCATTTTCTATAAAACAAACATAAGACTGAAAGGTAGAGAGAAGAAACTCATGTGACCTTGAGACACAAGGGAAAACATGGCAATGAGTTCCCTGGGTTTTCTTTTTCTTTCATATATCCCTGACTTGGAACAGAAAAAGCCAGCAACCTATAAAAACCAATAGATACACCAAAAAAAAAAAAAAAAAAAAAAAAGTGAGACAGAGAGAGAGAGAGAGAAATAACAGACAAACGTCTACTGTCTCCAGACAAAGGACTAGGAAGGGGCAGCCTAGCAAGATGGAAAATGCTCACACAATAACCGCTGTAGTCCAGCCAAACACCACAGGAAAACTGTGGCCCTGCTCCCAATTACATCCTCAAAGATCAAAGAGGAAATCAAGACGTTCCTTTCGAGACTGCAAGGAGGAGCCCAACATTTCTGGCAAGGTGGCTTCAGAGAAGACCAAGCAGGCAGCAACTAGTAATGAGCCCACCCTCCATCCCTGCCTCTGAGGCAGTGGAGACCACAGGAAGCCTGGATTGCACGCCCACATAGCAGGAACCAAGAGTTTTCATCTCCCAGCAGGCATGGTTTCAGAAGAGGCCCAGTGGAGGGTTAAGACTTTTACCATCACCTGGCAGTAACAAGGACAACCCCGGGATGGCGCTGGTAGAGAGCAAGCAGGAGCTAGAATGGAACAAGCGTTTCCCCCCAGATGTCAGTGGTGGTCAAGTGAGGAACCTGAATGTCTACCTCCACCTGGCAGTAATGAGGAGACAGACACCTTCCCCAGCCAGAGCAGTGTCACAGAAAACAAGCTGACAGAGAAGGTTTAGGTAAGATCCAATGTTATAATATACTATGAAAATGGCCAGTCTTCAACTGAAACTCATTTGCCATACCAAAAAAGGGGAAGATCTCAAGCTGAATGAAAAAACCACCACCAATAAACGACAACTCTGAGATGGCAGAAATGTTAGAATTACCCAACAAATATTTTGAAAGAACCCTCATAAAAATGTTTCAGTGAGCACTACAGAAATAATTCAAAGTAAAGAAGAGAAAACACCAACAAAGGAAAACAAATCCATAGCAATCCCAGAAGACAGAAAGAACCAAATGGAAATCTGAGAACTGAAAAATACAAAAACCCATGTGAAAAGTGGATGGTCTCAATGCAGAATGGATGGGACATAGAAAAGAAATCAACAAACTGATGACAGAACACAGAACATTAGAAAGTCTGAACAACAGAGAGAAGACAAACTAAAAAAAAAAGGTAAAAGAGAGGGGCTGAAAACATACTGAAGAAATAATGGCTAAAAACTTTCAAATCTGTCAAGAAACATAAAGCTACAGAAAGTTCTGTGAAATACAATCAGGATAAAAGCAAAGATATCCATGCCACTTCATGTAAACTTCTGAAAATTTAAGACAAAGAAAAAAAAATCGAAAGCAGCAGGAGGAAAACAATCCCTTATTTATAGGAGAAAAACAACTTGAGTGACAACTGACTTTTCATTAGAAACCATGGACGCCTTAAGTGGCACATTTTTCAAGTACTAAAAACAAACAAACAAACAAACAAACAAAAACCTGTCAACCCCGAATTATATACCCAGGGAAATATGCTTCAGGAATAAAAAGAAAATAAAAAATTTCCAGATGAAGGTAAACAAAGAAAATGTTTCCAGTAGACCTACCCTAAAAGAATAACTAAAGGATAATGTCTAAATAGAAAGGAATATCAGAATATCAGGAAGGAAGAAAGAATACAGCAAACCAAATATGTGTGAATACAATGGGCTCTTCTCCTGAACTTTCTCAATTATGTTTGATGGTTGAAGCAAAAATTATACCACTGACTGCTATAAATCTAAATGTAAAGAAAATACCTAAGACAACTATATATTGAAGAGGGAGGATAAAAAGATAGAAAGGTTAAGATTTCTATATTTCATTGAAACTGATAAAATGAGACACCATTAGCCTATGATAAGTTATATAAATATATAAATATAATACCTGGAGCAATCACTAAAAAAGCCATTCCAAAAGATATGCTCAAAAATACTAGATGTAACTCACCCTATGGAAACCAAAATAGAGAAAACAGAGAAATGAAATACAGTACAAATAGACAATAAAAAATAAAATCACAAACATAAGCCATAATATATCAATAATTATAATAAATGTGGTCTAAACACGCCACTTAAAAGACAGACTGTCAGAATGAATTTAAAAGCATGACCTAACGATATGCTGTCTATAAGAAAACTTTAATTATAATGCTACAGGCAAGCCGAAAGAAAAAGGATGCACAGTGATGTATCATGTAAATATTAATCTGAAGAAAGCAGAAGAGGTATATTAACATAAAATAGACTTCAGAGCAAAAAAATTTACCAAACAGTGCCATTATATAATGACAAAAGAGTTAACTCTCCAAAACATAGCAATCCTAAATATGTATGCAGCAATAAACAGCTGCAGAATACTTCCAGGCAGAAGTAACACCTGGACTTGTAACAAAATCATTAACTATACATGGTTATGATTTTGTAATATAAGATTTGGTATAGATTACTAGCTCATGAAAAAGGGGCGTTATTTGTGCCAGACCCTATATATGAAACAGACTGACAGAAGTAAAAGGAGAGATAGACAAATCCACAATTATAATGAGAGATATTTTCCAACTCATTCTACGAGGCCAGTGTTACCTTGCTACCAAAACCAAAGACATCACAAGAAAGAAAAATTAGAGATGAACATCCCTTATAAATGTTGATGCAAAATCTTCAACAAAATACTAGCAAACTAGTTCTGGCAGATTATACACTACGACTACACAGTGAATAATTAATTTTATACATAGAAAATCCTAAGGAATTCACCAACCGAGTACAGCCAGGTTGCAGTATATAAAACTAGTAATTAACAATCTGAAAAGGAAATTATGAAAACAATTCCATTACAATAACATCAAAAGGAATAAAATCTTTAGGAGTATATTAACCAAAGAAGTGCAACACTTGCATAATGAAAACTGTAAAACACTGTTGAACAAAATTAGAATCTAAGTAAATGGAAAGGCACCCTGTGCTCACAGACTGAAGACTTAATGTTGTTAACATGACAATGCTTTCCCAATTGATCTATAGAGTCAATGCAATCCTCATCAAAATCCCAGCTTAGTTTCTTAGCAGAGATTGACAAGCTGATCCTAAAATTCATATGAAAATGGAAGCAACACCAAATAGTCAAAACAATCCGTAAAAAAGAACAAAGTTGGAGGACTCATACTTCCTGATTTCAAAACTTACTACAAAGTTACAGGAATTAGTGTTACAGTGGCAGAAAGACAGACAGACAGACCAATGAAATAGAATAGAACCCAGAAATAAAACTTTGCATATTGGTCGCATAATTTTCAACAGGGTGCCACGATCATTCAATGGCAAAAGGACAGAGTATTCAACAAATAGTGGTGGTTCGAAGACTGGAAATTCACAGGCAAAAGAATGGAGTTGAACCCTTAACTAACACCATATACAAAAATTAACTCAAAATGTATCAAAGACCTAAACCTAAGTATTACTTAGAACAAAATGGAAACAGCTTCCTAACCTTGAGTTTGGTAATTTCTTGGTTACGACAAAGAAAACATAGGCAACAAAAGAAAAACTGGACTCAATAAAAATTTAAAATTAGCATCAAAGGACACTACTGACTAAGTAAAAAGGCAACCCACAGGATTCAAGAAAATATTTGCAAGCCACTTAGCTGATAAGAGATTCATATTGAGAATATATAAACAACTTTTAAAACTTAATACCCAAAAACAAACAACCTAATTCAAAAATGAGAAAAGAAACTGAATAGATATTTCTTCAAGGAATATATATGAATGACCAATGAGCACATGAAAAGATACTCACCATCAGTAATCATTAGGGAAATAAAAATAAAAAACACAGCAAGATACCACTCATTAGGGTGGTTAATTAAAAAAAAACAAAAACAAACAAGTATTAGTGAGGATGTGGAGAAACTGGAACCCCTGTACATTGCTGGTGAGATGATATAATGGTGTGGCCACTGAGGAAAACAATTTGCCAGTTCCTCAAAAAGATAAAAATGGGCTTGCCACATAACCCAGCAATCCAAATCCTAGGTATACAGCCAACAGAAATGCAAACATACCTCACAAAAACTTGAACACAAACATTCATAGCAGCATTATACCTAGCAGCCCCAAAGTGAAAACCTAAATGTACATCAATTGATAAATGGATAATCAGACTGTGGAATATTAATGAGCTATGGAAATGAATGAAGTATCAATACATGCTACAACATAAATGAACCCTGAAAAAATTATCCTTAGTAAAAGAAGCCAATCACAAAAGGCCACATACTGTATGATTCTATATATTCTAAAGGCCGAGAATAAATATATTGATTCAGACAGACAACAGATGGTGGTTTCCAGGGCCTGGGAGGAGAGAATGGGGTTTCTTTTTGGGATGATAACAATGTTTTGGAATTAGGTAATGGTGACAGTTACACAACTGTGTGAATTGTATCTCAGTAAAAAGAAAATTTAAATAATGTCCTATAGCTTTATTATTCTTAAGAAGACAAAGGCTCGATGATAGTGATAGAAGACATGAGAAGATATCTTTTTTGGATGGTGCATTCTTTTCCTGCACCATTTTTATCACTA
This sequence comes from Lyroderma lyra, assembly GCA_004026885.1. Classification (NCBI taxonomy): domain Eukaryota; kingdom Metazoa; phylum Chordata; class Mammalia; order Chiroptera; family Megadermatidae; genus Lyroderma; species Lyroderma lyra. The sequence continues at coordinate 22,663 of PVJL010002005.1, forward strand.
AAATTTCACCCTTTCTGAGACTTATTAAGGTAACCCTGTACTCAAACTCTAATTCACTTAGAGCAAAATAGAAAAGCTACTCAATCATAAGAGCACTTTGAAATACATGGCAATTATTTTTGTACACAAGAGAAACAAGAATTAAAAAATGCTATTTCTTCATTCCTTTTACATGGCATATGTACAAAAGAGAAACATTTTGGGTTCATCCAAACACAGGGACAGAAAAAAAAAAAGCTTATTTAAAAAAGAGTCTGAGTAACTTCTTTTGGCAGTTGAACAGACAGCAGCCGCCTCACCTGTTCATAGATCTCAATGGCTTTCTGGTACTGCTCCAGCTGGGCAGCATATGCTGCCACCTTCAGCAGACATTTGTTAGCTGAACTGAAATCAAGAACCAGAGCAGAGTCAGTAACAAACTGATAAAAAAAAATAAAAAGATATCCCAGAATACCTTCATTTGGTCCAGTCCACTACACTCACAGAGTATAGTGAATGTTTGTCTCTTATTACACTTAACAAAACCCATTTAATTATATTAAAAAAAATAATACTTGCCTGTTGGATTCTTCTCCTTTGTAATAATCAGCCGATTGTTCATAATGTGCAATAGCCTGAAAATACACATTTTATTCAAGCTACCTGTTTGAAGGATTGCATTTAAAATTTTGCATAGATGAGGTACTTTTCTCCCAAATAAATTTATCTCAACAGCAAGCCTTTCACAACACGGCCTACTTTACTCAGGAAACACAAAACTGCACGCAGCACTGGAAGCCCGGTGGCAGAGTGCTTGCCGCCCATAAAAATCTCTTCTTCCTTTCCCCCATGGCAAGTACCGGGCTACAGAGTTTTCCCAGTCTGCACTGCAGTTAGGGTAGCCATGATACATATTCTTTCCAATGGAATGTAAACAGGCATGCTGTGAACTACCAGGCTTGGTCCATGCATCTGCCTTTGCATCCTTCTCCAGGCTTTTCCCCTTTCTCGTGAGCTAATGTGGCAATGGTCAAGTCTAGAGTGACACTGAAAGCCACAAGTTGAAGATGGCAGAACTTTTGTCACCCTGGTGCCTAAAAAATTACACGAGGTAGAATGTACTCCAACCCCCATGCCCCCATAATGCCAAACCCAGAGCAGCTACAGTGGACTGTTATTCTAGAGACATGATGCCCTATTACATTTGACATCTATAGCTTGCTACTAGACTACCCTCACTAATACCGTAAGTTTCATCTAAAATAAGGATGTTGTTTTCAATCTAAAATGTGTGGTGCTGAATTAACAGTCAAGTGGAAAGGAAACAGGTTGCAGGCTGGTAAGCTAGAAGCCCTTGTCCTGCTGTGTCATAAAATTTAATGAAATCAAGCACAATCAACTCAGAAGGCAAAACACATACCTACTAGACCTGGAAACTATGGGAAGAAGGTCTATGGAAAAATCCAGATGATAGTGTGTACTGCTGTTTGCAGCAAAGTTTTTCTTCATTGTTAAATTTATTGGGGTGACATGGATTATTAAAAATTACATTGATTCCAGGTGTACAATTCTACAACACATCATCTATGTGTTCTGTTACGTATTCATCACCCAGAGTCAGTTCTCTTTCCATCACCATATATTTGAGACCCCATCCCTTCTCTCCCATCCCCATCCCCATCCCCCATACCCCCAGATAACCACTAACCTCTAAACTATTGATTGTGTCTATGAGTTTTTGCTTCTTTGTTACTTTCAGTTTTGTGTTCTTCAAGTGAATGAAATCATATGCTTCTTGGTTTTTTCTGTCTGGCTTATTTCACTTTGCATGATGGTCTCATAGTCCATCCATGTTGCCATAATTGGCTCTGTTTCATCTTTTCTTATGGCTGAGTAATAGTCCATCGTGGATATGTACCCCAGCTTCTTTAGCCAGTCATCTATCAACGGACACTTTGGCTGTTTCCATGACTTGGCCACTATGAATAGTGCTGCAATGAACATGGGGGTGCATATATCTTTCCAGACTAAGGTTTTCAAATTTTGGGTAGATACCCAGAAGTGGGATTGTCAGGTCACAAGGTAACTCTATTCTTAATTTTCTGAGGAAACGCCATAATGGTTGTACCAGTTTTCAGCAAAGTTTTATAAGAAAAAAGAATTCTGTAAAGAATTAGCCAGTTCGTAGGCAATATGAAAGGAAACACAAATCCAGACATAGGGCTTCACAAGACTGGAAGGTCAATGGTTATGGCAAGTCTGAACAATGTTTTAAATTATAGATCTGGCAAGTTTTCTGTAACAGACCAGAAAATAAACATTTTGGGCTCTGTGGGCTATATAATCTGTTGTCAATACTTAGCTCTCCTGTGATAGCACAAAAGCAGCCACAGATGATGCATAAATGAATGAGTATGGCAGTATGCAAAATAAACTGTATTTATGGACAATGAAATTTCAATTTCATGTAATTTTTATGTGTCACTAATCCTTTTTCTTCCCAATGATTAAAAAATGTAAAAAACATTTTTAGCTTGCAGGTTACATAACACCTGGTGGGGTTGTAGACATCTGCCTCAAATTTCAAGGTTTTATCAGTAAACCTAAAAGAAGAAACTAGCATTGTGCAAAAATCAGATTACAGGTGCTGCCCATCAGTTCAGTCAGTTCAAGGCAGCCCTGATGAATCATGAAAGAGGTCCAATGACAAGAAAACAACAAACAAATTATGAAGACGAGGGAACTGTGTTAGGAAACCACTTTGGTATGGCTACGGGCACAGGGAGCTGATTGGGAGCTTTCCTGCAGATGGCAATGGTGTGCTCCAAGAATGCAGAGCCACTTTGGAAGCCACAGGCTGAACATCAGCCTCTTGTGGACTGCAGTTTAGTGATAAAACTGGACAGTTCTGTGAAAAATAAGCACTTCTGTGTTTGAATGATTTCGTTTTGGGTCTATTTATTTTGGCTACTTAGCCTACCTGCAAGAAATTTTCTCAGCATTATTTATAATACAGAAAAACTGGACACAATTTAAATTATTAAATTAATGGGGGTAGGAGGTGGTAGCTGTGGAAGGAGGCGGCGCGGGAGGACGAGGAGCCCAAGTCCGGACCAGTAACGTGTCCCAGGCCGCAAGCCCTGACCCTGCAAAACCGACCGGATGGGCCACTGAACCAGAATCAGGGATGGTGTTGAGCCCCCTGGAGCTAAAATCAGGATGTTCCGCTTCATGAGGGGCGTGGAGCCTGAGGATCCCATGTTCCTGATGGACCCCTATTCATCGTCAGCATATGAACCAGATGTTGTCAGGGGGCCTTGGATATAGCCCCTTCCTCAGCATCACAGATGGCAACATGCCAAGGACCAGCCCTGCCAGCCGCAGGACGCAGGGTGGGGCTGTGTCCCCCTTCGGGATGCTGGGAATGTCAGGAGGCTTCATGGACATGTTTGGGATGATGAACGACATGATCGGGAACATGGAACACGTGACTGCTGGAGGCAAGTGCCAGACTTTTTCATCTTCCACTGTCATCTCCTACTCCAATGCGGGTGATGATGCCCCCAAGGTCTACCAGGAGACGTCAGAGATGCGCTCGGCCCCAGGAGGGATTCGGGAGACTCGGAGGATCCTATGGGACTCGGACAGTGGACTAGAGCAGATGTCCATTGGGCATCACAACTGAGACTGGGCTCACATCCTCCAGCCACATCCTTGGGACTTCGGTGGCATGAGGCTTCAGGGGGCGGGGGAGGAAGGGCTGAGGGGCCTCCTTGCCTGGTCATACAGGGACCTGAGGACTTCCCCTCCGACAGTCCCGCCGCTATGACTAGTGAGGGCCCTGGGCCCTCAGCCTCTCTTGTACAGGCTGAGAGGCTGAGAAATCATCCCCTGAAATAACTTTTTCCTCTGCAACTCCCACTCCTACTTTAATATTAAATTAACAGGCAAGCTGGCCCCCACTTCTCCCTGGGGGACTCAGGGAGAGCTTTTCACTGCCCTCTTTACCTCATTAATCCCCTTACCATGATGACCCCGCTTCTCCTATATCTGCTAACTTGATTTCTCATTTTGCTGCTCCATCTTTCAACCTCCTCACCTTCTCCATTCTATCCCTGCCATACACTGAAGGCTTCTGGGAGGAGCTCTGGGTTTAGGAGCCTCCTCCATTCCTCAGCTACCCTGGATTTTTGCCCACCTCCTCCTTAGATCCCCTGCTGCAGGGGCCATGGCCCTTATCTAGGGCTGTGTGTGGAGGGAGAGGACTGGTTCCCAAACCTTTCTCCCTTTCCATCCCCTGCACATCACAGAAACCTTCCCTGTGCCCTTCTCTGCCTTTATTTTTTGATTTGTGCAACTTGTAACTAGGTGTTTATGGAATAAAGGAGAATAGAAAAAAAGAAAAAAAATAATAAATGGGCTACTGTACCCATATAATGATTAAAAGTAACAGATAAGAAGTTCAATATGGAAACTCCTTCATGAAATAGTAAGGCCATCAAAGAACAGGTACACTATAGTGCTCTTTTTACAAATATATAGGAGGTCGGACAATTAATTTCACAAACTCACCCTAGAAAAAGTGCCACATACCTCACTGTTGAGTAGCACTGTGGTCAACTTAGATGTACTTCCCCTGGAAAGCTATGCACCAACACCAGTGCCTAGTCCACTTTTCAAAGCAATTCCGAAACTCTTTCTAGAATGGCCGTCAGAGCTGTAGTCATACCTTGCTAAGGTTATGACACCTTAACGAGGTGTTTGTACAGTGCTGCCAAAATAAGTGCATGGTGGCAAGTTTGCAAACTTAACTGTCAGATTTGGGGTATGACATTCTATTAAATTACTGCTAATACCTTAAACTCAACAAATAATGTTGGTTTGAACCATATGTAACTGCTATTTTGGAGGTTTAAAAAATTTGGTTTAACCTAATACTTATTAAATGATTGTAATGCTTCATCAAAATGTTATAACTATAAACTATAGCTAGATTTATCATAGTAAAAGAAAAAAATTAAAATTTGATTTTAAATAATGCTAATTAAAGCAGTAATAAAAAATCATGGTTTTCCCAAGTTTTGACAGAGACTGAAACTGAAAGGAAAGCTTATCTATTGGCTTAGAGAAGTTTCAGAGAAAAGATGCTGGCCATAGGTTGTATCTGATGTTCACACTTAGTTTAGAATTTAGTGAAACTCATCAGACACAAGCAAACCCTTGCACATGAGAAATACCTTACAGTTCTAAGGACAATGGTAAGTATGAAAAGCAGAACACCACTACCAATAACAACAGCATACACAGCAATAAATCTGGACATGAAAGCCAGCTCATGACCCTGCGTTCTAAGTACTCCTTGGGAAACCTGGTGACATGGCACAATGCTGGAGGATACATGGATCCTGAAATGAGAGACAAGGCTCCCCAGGACTGCATCCATCATTATTAAAGCAAATGCAATTTCCAGGATTTAGGTTTAAGAGTCTACTTTGTAGGTGAAACAGTCTTAAACAGCCTTAAGATGGGATCAATTCTTTTAGAACATATACCCTCAAAGCACCTAACAGGAACCTGCCACAGACACCTCTCCTACATTGTAACAAACAATATTAAATCATGTTCTTCAGGGACTGAAAACAGGAATGAGTCATAGTTCCTCTGGACCATTTAAAAAGGACCTATTTATTATTTGGTTCAGTGTTTTACTTTATGAAGTCAAAGAAGTACTGTGAGTTTATGAAACCTCACACTTCACTGTTCACTAGCTAAAATCTGTGACTGAATCAGAGAATATACAGTGGCTAATATTAAAAGGAAGTAAATCAGATACAAAGAACCTTGGTGTAACTGATGTTTTCAAACTTAAACTTGACACACCACCAACCAAAATCTGATGAGTCCAACCACGAACACAAAGGCAATGTTTCTATACCAGATTTCAGAGCTGCCATGAAAAATTATCAATTTTTTAAAAAAGAAAAACAAAAGTACGTCACAGATCATTTTAGCCACCCTCAATTTTGAGGAGACCCAAGTGGTGAAGTGGCTGCCCAAGAACACTCTCTGGCAGCAGAGTTGGCACAGTGCTTTGGGCTTCTGTCTGCAGGGTGCTCTTCTGACCATTGAGGACATGGAACCAGGGCAGGAGCCTCAGCTAACAGGGAGCTCTGCAAACACTCATCTCCCCAAGACTCAGTCTACCTCAATAAAGACAGTGAGAAGTGCTGAGATTCAAGAGCTTTGAGGACAACATCCAAAGAAACTGCTCACAGAGTGGCTGTGGAGAAAGAGAAAAGGTAAGATGTGGTCTGGAGGGGAACATCAGGGGGGAAGGCATGATCAGAAGTCCATCTCAGACACGCTGGGTGTGAGGTGGCTACTGGATGCAAGCACAGACACTGGCAGACACAGAGACAGGATATAGGGGTCTGAAGCTCAGAAAGAGGTTTGAACTACCGACAGATCTACAAGTCACTGGGATACAGATGATACTTAAAGTTGTGATGCTGAGTGAGTGCAGAGAGAGGCATCAAGAGAGCAGACAAGGACCCAACTCTGGGGTACACCGCACTAGAGGGTGAGAAGAGAAGTAACCAGTTAAGGAGTTAGAAAGAGAGTGCTCAGTGAGGTGGCCAGAGAACCAGATGAGTGCCATGGTTCAGAAGCCAAGGAAAAAAGTAAAACACGGGAGAGAAAAAGTGACAACTGCCCAGTGCCACAGCACAGGGTGGGCCATGACCATTCAGATAGGATACAAGTGTAATCTCTCAGCACATGCTTAAAGTGCATGAGTGCGGTGGTAATTAGTGATGACCTCCTCCACTACTCTTTCTCATTCATCCCTGCTGTCTTGCACAGTACTCAGGAAGGCAGTTTTATGTAACATTTGTCTCCAGTCTGAGTTGAGTCAGCCTTTGAAGTCTGGCAAATGTGTGGAGTGTACTCTTACCAAAGTACATGCCAGCCCTGCTGGCAATCCCCTGACTTAGAAGACAACAGGAGCCAGGAGAAAGCTCAGTGTGGGAGCCAGCTTTGCATCAGCTCCACTGGTCCCAACCTGAGTGATCCCAGGCACTGTAACTGCACTGAATCCTAGTTTCCACACTCATAAAGGGGTGTCAGTGTTGTAAAGCTGAAATGTGGTAAATTTCACAGCATGCCACCAAAGACAAAGCCTGGAAACAGTAGATGTTCAATAAGTGTTTCCTCCTTCCTCTTTTACTTTTAGAGGCATACCTCATTTTATTGCATTCCACTGATACTGTATTTTCATCAACATTGAAGCAACACCCCTGCCAGCAAAAAGATTATGACTTGCTGAAGGTTCAGATGATGGTTAGCATTTTTTAGCAATAAAATGTTTCTTTAAGGTCTGTACATCATTTTTATAGACATAATGCTATTGTACACTTAATAGACTACACTAAGTCCTCACTTAAAACATCATCAATAGGTTCTGCCACCTTAAATGAAATGACAAAACGAAACTAAGTTTACCATAGGCCAGCTGATGTACACAGGAGTTAAGTTCCTACAGTATCTCATCAACATCGTAACAAAGACACTGAACAAACAATGTTATTTTAGGACATGCTGTGTAGTGTAAACACAGCCTTTATGTGCACTGGGAAACCAAAACCTTTGTGACTCACTTTATTGTGACTTCACTTTGTTGTAATCAGTGGTATAGAACCCAAACTTCAATATCTCCGAAGTATGCCTGTATACACCACAGCTTAGAAAGCCAGACTTGAAGGAAGTACAGGTGTGGCCAAGTTGGTATTCAACCACCTTCTTCCTCAGGGTCAAGGCCTGAAGACAAAGGTGTTAAAAATGCCCACAGTACTTAAGCTTCCTTCACAGGGCCACAGAGGCCTCAGCGAAAGAGACAGAGATTCTCCTGACATGAATCACTGAGCGGAAACAGCAAGTAAATCTTAACCAGCTCACATCTCAGACACTTACTTCAGGAAAACAGCTCATCTACCCCTTAGCCACCAGGCTCCAAAAACCTCCACATGAAGCCTCCACTTCCCTCAACTTGCTGCAAGAAGAGAGGTTTCCTGGAGTCAACTACCTGCCTCACATCGAGTTTATGAGGAAGTGAATCCGTTGCTTACCTTCTCTATGTCTACGAGTTCAGTTTCATAAATCTCAGCAATGGTAATGTGGTGCTTGGCTGCAATTGTAAATCTTCCCTGGGGGAAAACAAAAACAGAGTCATGTTTACCTATTTTTATACCAATCAGTCTGGTAACAAGAATAAAAAAAAAAAATACAACTCTAAGCCATCTCAAGGAGTCCACCCCACAGCTGCTCGAGCAAGGCAATGTCTTACCATGTCTGTGTAAATGTCGATGGCTGCATTTAAGCAGTTGATAGCCTCTGAAGCGTAGGCATTTAAGAGAAACAATGAAAAATCCATTCAGTCAAAGAGGGTTCTGGTGAGCCTATCTTCTGGCTGCTACTAGAATATTAAGGAAGTCCCATTTGGGGCAGAGGGTGGGCAGGTTAGTTAGTAAGAAGCAAACACAGATCACACGCAAGTCCAGACTCCTCAGCATGCTCTGTCCACAGCAGCTGCAGTGCAACTTAGAGAGCTGGAGAGGCATTGGCTCAGTTACTCTTAACCTGACAATGAGGACTCCGTCCAGCGGAAGGACTGCATTATAAAGAAGACAAATGAGGGTTGTCATCAAAACTGATTGACTATATCTGCTAAAACACAAATATAAATGTATTCTTCAGTGAAATCATGTAGATATATTAATGTTGGAAGACAGTATTTCACAAGAAAGATGACTTCAATAGACTCATGTACCCAGAATCAAAAGCAGTTTGAAATCTTTGTTCACACAACTCTTACGCAAAGTCAACATTTTGTACAATGTTAAAGACTGTACATTAATTATTTTTGGTTTAAAAGAGGTAACGGAATAAAAAGCCCTGACTTAAAAATGACAAAGTAGATAAACAAAAATTATTTAAAAGCAATTTCCTCCTATACTATATAAGAAATGTGGACTCATTGTTACACTTTTAAAAATACAGAAAAATACAAAGAGAAAAATAAGCTACCTATAATCCCACTCAAACCCACTCTTAGTAGTTGATACACTTTGCTTCCAGTATTTTCTAGATGTATTCCTATGTGCATCTTTTTTATGAATTTGAGATCTCAGTTCTCATCTGGCTCTCTAGTTACCATTTAAACATTTACCAGGTCACAAAAGATTCCCTAAAACCAGGGAATGTAATGCTTCTATCACATTCTAAAATGTTGGTGTATTATAACTTCACCACTCTCACCTTACTGCTCATTTAGGCTGTGCTCGGTTTTTAACTTTTGGAAATAAAGTGTGATTAATCTCTATATAGAAGCCCTTGAAAACACCTTATTTCTGTAGGATATAGTCATGAAATTTGGAATTTCTATGTCAAAATGGACTGCTAAAAGAAAAAAGGAGACTCTCTCACTACCAGTACATGTGTAGGAGGGAAGAAATTAATGCTTTTAATTGCTAAATCTGCATTCTTCTAACTAAAGAAGAAATAACACTTGTAAAATTTTACCACTTTAAATATCCAACTTTATTCTTTCCTCATAACAAATACTTTAAAAAAATATTTTAAAAAGTGAGACAAATACTGTGTGAATAAGTTGTTTTTAACCTTGGATATTACAATCTCTATTAACTCGATCTTAAAATGCACTAGGTATTTAGGAATGAGGGAACTCCAGAGTTTCCTTTAATAAACAATTTACATATTCATAAAGTCAGGATATGAGAAGTCAGATAAAATTAAAGGTAATTTTCAAAGAATTCTCCAAAATGCAATATAAATGGAATTTAAGAAAACAGTGTTGACCAACTACACAGCCAGGATAAATGTAACATATTTGCTCCTCATTAAAGCTCCAAATGATTAAAGAAAAATTCCTACAGTTACCAAAATTTATTATTATTCTAAAGTACAAAAATTTATTTTTACCAAAATGCACTGTAACCTGTGAAAAAGGTCACCAACACTGGCCCTACCATCCTAGACAAAGATGCATCTTACCTTGAGGGTCTGCCTTTTTGTAAGCATTCCCAGCATCCACAAAGCTGGTAGCAGAATCATGTTTGCTCTGAAGCTGCATATGGAGCTTGGCTGCCTGACAAAATGCATTTCCTGCAGCTGAGGAAGATAAATTACTACAATTAAACACTGAAAAACGAGTATCCCCACAAAATGGCCCAAGCCCTAAGTGTTGGACCTATTCCTACAAGGTCCCATTTAACTGAAAAGAAGCATTCCAGTCAGAAGCACATGTAAATGGAATCAAGTGCACCTTAGGTATATATAAAAATAACCAGAAACAAGTCAAAAAGCAAAAAACAGGGGGGAAAAAAAAGCTTTTCTCATTCACAGGTGACCTCCGAGTGGCCCCTGGGCAATAAGCCTCCATTCACAGGAACAGCCTAGTCCCCAGGCCATTCAATTCTGTTCCCTAGCATATACTAAACATTGATTGGCTGACTCAAGTACTGACACTTAAGGAGAGAAGAAAACACTGAGGTATGGGGTATTTTTGTTCATCCTTCTATCTTACAGTGTCCAATGGATTTGTGACTGTTGAACAAATTGCTAATGTGAAGGCTTCGTGAACAAAATAAGCTTCTCAAAGAGTGAAAATCAAGCCTACAATTTCAAAATTCAAAGTTTTTTCTGAAGCGTATGACAAAATATGACTGAAATTTATGTAAGATTTAAGCTGTCTGTATCTCATGGGGTCTGAAAACTCATCCACTTCTCTGCATACTCACAGGGTGCTGCCCAGGTCTCCACTGGGCCACAGCACAACATGAAAGATGTATGCAGTATGTTTTCAGAAAAGATTTTGGATCAGGGACCATGGATTCTGGAATAGCAAAAAAGAATGAAGGAAGGAACCCCTAATAGAGGAGTCACATGAACAAGGAACAAACGCTTGAAGGCAAGAAAGGCTGGAACTAGGCCAATGACAAGCCCACGCTGCCTGCAGGAGGAAGCATGAGAACGCAGGGGCCATGGAAATCAAGTGAAGACACTACCAGGCCAGTTCAGGGAAAGGTTACCACAAGGAGCCTGCAGGAAGATGAATCCACTTCTTGTGAGGCTCACAGTGCAGACAGAGAGCACCACAGACCATGGAGTGCAAAGGTCTCTGGAGACGCACTCAGTGAGGTCTGCAAAGAGAAATCAGTCCTAATGGGGACGGAGAGGAAAGAATCTATTCTGTTAAAAAAAAAAAAAAAAAAAAAAAAAAAAAAAAAAAAAAAAAAAAAAAAAAAAAAAAAAAAAAAAAAAAAAAAAAAAAAAAAAAAAAGGACAATTAAGAATACCACAAAACCTTTTGGTATTAAAGTACTTTTTTCAAAAACACTCAGAAAAGTACAGAAAATCGTGTCAGGCACCTAAGTAGTCACTGCTGGTATTAAATATTTCCTTTAAATTTCTATTTAAGAAATAAAACATTCAATTCCATTAAACTTCACCTGCTGTTCCTTGTCCCATAACCACATAATTCCCATTTGGATTCCTGGGCTTTTGCCCAACAGAAAAAGAGGCAGTTACAAACTCTCAAGCCAGCCTGCCCAGGTGCAAGCCTTGCTCTGTACAAGATAAGAGTGCCCGGGAGTTCCCTGATGGTGTAGTGGCTTAAGGCTTCAGCGTTGGCGCTGTCAGCACTGCGGCCTGGGTTCGATTCCCAGTCAGGGAGCTACCCACATACCAAAAAGCAAAACAAACAAACAAACAAACAAACAAAAAAACAAAAAAGGTAAGAGTGCCCGGGCAATTTTAAAAATATTTAACCACCAGCATGGAACGGAGAACCTCTGGCCACCAGGTTTCAACCCTTTCATCGGTGAATCATGAGGCTGTGGTTCCCAAACGAGGGGCCAAGGTTGCTGCAAGGGTAGTGGGCAGGCACCTGGGGTAGCTGGGCCGCAGCTAACTTCTAAGCGGCAGTTTAGGACTGTACCAGCTAAACGGTGGCATGGATGGGCTCTGCATCAGAAGAATGTATTAGTAACCTGGACCTCCCAACTTCAAGTGCTTAGAGCAGCCTGGCTCCAGCTACACATGCATTAGCCATTATCATTTTTACATGCAAATCTATCCTACCACCAATACCAGTGGTTGGGCGTCTTTAAATGTCATCAATTCCCTTACAACATACATCCTTCCTCTTTCACCAGTAATTTTTTCTTTTTTTTTTTTTTATTAATTTCATTTTTGATAGTTTATCTACACTGACTGTCTGAGAACCAATCATGGCTCATCCTTTCCTCACTGAGAATACCACAACACCTAGGCTCTCTCGGGCTCGTTCCATTTCCCCAGACGATATTAATTTTACAATTTCATGCTCCCATATTCCAAAACTAGCTCCTGGCTTACGCTTTCCCTCTGAGCACTCATTCCAATCACTGCTAACAAATGCCAGCTTGATTTCTTCAAACTTAAAAGTATCTTTAAAGGAACAGATATTAAACTAGTCACACAACTTCTCAAGCTAAATTTCCTCACCTGTAAAACTGGTCTAATAACTGCCAGGATGATCTCTCAAAAGCTGAGCATCAAACAAATTAGCTTAATCTTTATATAAGAACTTCTAAAACTATAAAGAGATGCAGTGATGTTATGATCACCACCATTGCAACATAGAAATAATTTCACAGGACTTCCCTGGTGGTGTAGTGGCTAGGCTTCGATGCTGTCAACACTGCAACCTAGGTTTGATTCCCACCCAGGGAACTACCCACATCAAAAAAATAATAATTAAAAAAAAAAAAAAAGATAAATAATTTCACAGAATCTAATATTGATTCATATACCACACAAATGTCTTGAGCATTTACTGTGTTACAAGCACCAATTCAGTCCCACAAGTATAGCAGACATGAAATACAGAAAAATCCCACTTTCTATGGTTTACATTCTACTAAGGGGATAGCACATAATAGAAACACATAAACAATAAATGTTAGTAAATATATTTCACTGATTTTTGGTCAATGCTAATAAGGGGATTGGAAAAAAGGAGATTTCTAGGAAAAGAAGACTGCTATCTTTAAAAGGGTGGTCACGAAAGACCTCTCTAAGAAGACAACATTTGAAGGACCCCAAGGAAAGAGAATCAGCCACATTCTATTTTGGAGAAGAGAGTGCCAGAAAGGCTCTGAGGAGGGACACTGGTGAATGAGGAGGGTGGGTAGGAGATGAGATCAGTGACAGGGGTCAAAGAACAGACAGGTCCTTAACATCACTGTTAAAGGCGTTAGCTCTTATTTGAAATGATATAAGCTGACATGTTTTAATAGGATTGCTTCCGTGGTTCATTAAAACAGACTAAGAAAAATGCAGAAGCTTGGAGATGTCAGAGCAGGCAAGAGATGACTGGGGTGTGGGGATACCCACAAAGCCTCATTAGTTGTATTAATGTTAATGACCTCTCTGAAAGGGAATTTGCTTAAACTTAGACTATCTAGTCACCAAATAAAATAAATTTAAGTAGATTTTTTAGATAAGATCACTTTTCACTTATGATTACAGGACCTGAACATAACAAAAGATGTGAATGCTGAAGAAATACTCTTTTCTCCTTCATTTTTCTACAGTACATCATAATTCAGACATTTTGAAAATACAGCATATCCTTTTCACCTAAAATTAAACCTATAAAAAATTTTCAGAGACAGAAAGGACCTTTCAGATTCATCTAGTTCAACATCTAGTTCATTTCCTTTACTGAAATTATTTTAAAGAGCCGGCCTTAAAAGCAAGTGGGTAAATCAACACATTATACAGCTTAAACTTATCCAATATTTTGTGTCAATTTCTCAATAAAGCTGTGTGGAAAAGCAGACAGGGAAATGGCCTTGTAGAGGGCCAATGCCTTGTTGCAGGTCACATGCAGGTTCAAGTGTGGCCAAAGACCATTCCCCTGCTCAGCTTGAAGGCCATCTCCATTCACTACTGAAATGCCCTACTACTGTACCATGACAAGCCCTTTTTCTAGGAGTAAGGATGAATTTGTTTCTCAAATCAGTATTAGAAAAAGACATCCCCTCTCAAACCAATGAAAATAATAGTTCCATTGATTTTGTTATATGTAATTTCACTGGGTAGAAAGCATTACTTTAAAAAATGACAATGAGTCTGTTGGAGTTTATAAAAACAAACCCCACTGTCACATTTCTCAGTGGAACCATAATCAGTTATTAGACGTTCTCAACCAATTCTAGGTAAAGAAGAGCAGGCATCTCTATTTATCCTACTTGTTTTCATTGAGTCTTGCTACAGCTTTCATTCTTTATGGCAATGGATTTACTAGAACACATTAATAAGAAGAAAAAATTACTCTTCTTAATTGCAAGTAATTTTAACTCTTTTTTTAAATTACTTTGTGCCTACAGTATAAAGTGACTCATAGAAACTAAAACACACTCGGTCCCTATATTTAAATTTAATGTCAGGATTTCAACTTCATTCACTAAATCAAGGTCCTTTACTCCCAGTTCATGGTGGCCAGTGCTGACACTTGTCTCTCAGCCAATAGTCTTATTATCTAAGCGGACAGCAGACAGTCATTTTCTCCTTCAAAATGATTCTAAAGTTATCTGCCTCAAAAGCAAACAAAAACAGTATACATACCACTCCAATTTTTAGCCATCTTGAACATATTTGCAGCTCTGGTATACATTTCACAAGCCTCTTCTATTCTTGTGTTTCCTCTGAGAAAAATTTAAAAATGAAATTAAGTTTTACTTATAACAACCATCAATGTCCTTAATCCTCACTCCCTCAAATAATAAATATTTAATGAGCATGTAGTATGTGCTAGAGAAGCAATATAGAATCTTAACAGCTACTTAAAGGAGATCCTCTTATTCCCATTTTCCAGATGAGGAGACTAAAGCATACAAAAATAAAATAATGAACCCGAGGTCACACACAAGGATGCCAAGGAACTGAGATTCAAATACAGATACAGCTAATCCCAGAGGCTCCACCCTTAATCAGAGAGTCCTTTCCATGCATGAAAACTAAAGCTTTTATCAGTCTGAGAAATTAGAAGTACATTTTTCAAAGATTAAAATTGGAAGGATAAAGACATCTTTATCCTGTTAATTTCCAAGAGTTTAGCATTAGGTTTACTCAGACTTAAAAAATAAAAACAAAACCTGAAGCCAGAGCACCTAAGAAGGCACCACACTATTCTATGGCTGTATTTTCTGTCAGCTCTGGCAGGGAACAAGCCTTTCCCAGAGTGGAAGAAGCCTTAGGTCGAGCTGCTCACTGGTGTAGAAATACATTTTACAACATCATGGGAGGAAGAAACTCTACTCCTGCTTCCAGAACATACAGTTCTAGAAATTTCTTCACTAGACAGCTAATTCTATTGAGGGATAGCTTTAGCCGCTTAGAAATTTCTTCTTACATAAAAGCCCAAATCATCTAACTTCCACCAGTTTTCAAATTCAACCTTGTTTTCACTAACCTAAGGCCCCGTTACTAAAAAGTCTATCTTGTCTATGCATATTATAAACACAGAATAACCAGAGGAAAACCACAACACAGCAGACTCTTAACTGTACAGTACATGTAAGGAGTGACTAAGAGTGAAGCATGGATGTAGGACTATGAGGTAAGGGCTGATGAGAGTGTGCATGACACAAATATGAGTGAGTCATAAACATGTGCCAGGAACTCCAATGGCCTTAAACTCCAGTGGAGAAGCCTGCAGTTCAGTATCACTACAGTCCCAATGCAGTGGGGCTGGTAGGCCTAGGTGTGGCTCACACTTCGGGGCCTGAAGTTTAGGCCATAGTAACCACTAATGGTCAGACCCCAGTTTAGTTCTTTAACTTCTCTGGGCTTCTACTTTCACATGTGTAAATTGAGGGTAGTATCTATACCTTTGGGTTAGCATGAGAATCAAAAGAAATAACCCATACACAGTTGCCACTGTGGGACTTGACCCAGAGTATGTATTCAATCACAATGATTATTACAATTAGATTCGTGTACTGAAGGCATAAAATCCTTTAGGTATATTTGTACATCAGTCTAATAAGGAACTTATATCTAGAATATATAATGAATTTGTACAACTCAATAATAAAAAGATTAATAACCCAATTAAAAAATAAGTGAAGGATCTAAATAGACATTTCTTCAAAGAAGATACACAAATAGTCGATAAGCACAGGAGAAGTTGCTCAACATAATTAGCCCCCAGGGAAATGCAAATCAAAACCACAAAGGAGACACTACTTCATTCCCACTAGGAAGACTAGAATCAAAAGACAGATAATGTTAGTGAGGACAAGGAGAAATTAGAAACCGCATATATGGTTGGTATGAATGTAAAATGGTGAGCTACTTTGGAAAATAGTTTGACAGTTGCTCAAAAGGTTAGACTCGGAGTTACTATATGACCCAGCAATTCCACTCCTACATACACACCCAAGAGAAAGGAAAGCAGTATCTATTCAAAATCTTATATACAAATGTTCACAGAAGCATTGTTCCTAACAGCAAAAAAGCAGAAACAACTCAAAGGTCCATCAACTGATAATTGGATAAATAAAATGTGGTATACAATGAAATATTATTAGATAAAAACAATGAAGTCCTGCTGTAGATATAGATGGATGAGCATTTAAAACATGGTAGGTGAAAGAAGACAGTCACAGGAAGAAGGCAAGATGGCGACTGGAGAGGAGGTCCCTAAAGCCTCTCCCAGAAAACACAATTGAATGGCCACCCAGGAGCCAAGAAAGAGGACTCTGAGTGACAAAATGGCTGTTGAGAAATCCACAAATTGCAAGTAAACACCTGAAGGTTGGAGAGAAGGGGGCGAGTGGGGGAGAGGGAAGGGAACAGAGACTGCAACAGGACACAATCGCTGCTGACTATTCAGAGCGGAGCAGTGCATGGGAGGGGAGAGACCACGGGGGAGCTGGACTTTGGAGCTGCATGCTGGGGATGGAGTTTGGGAGCCAGCTTCTGCAACTTGTGAGTGGTAGAAGGGCTGAGCGAGGACTCTGAACTACAAAGATGACACCCCAGCTCTACGCCCCCTGGAGACCTACACAGGGCTGCAGTTCCCGTTCCCAGCCCGCTGCAAAGGCAACCCTGTCTCATGCCAGGCCCACAGCTTTGGACTTATGGAGCGTGCACTTCCTTGTGCACTCCAGGGTTCTGAAAGCAGTGTGAGCCCTTAGACAGCCAGATGCTGAATCAGGGCTAGGAAGAAAGACTGATTTGACAGCATTCATCCAAGCCAGCAGAAACAAGCCTAGGACCAGCTTCTCCAGCAAAGGGCATAAGGCACAGCCGCCTTTGGAGCGCCTTTTGTTGGCCTCTCCCTAGGATATATGCGCATAGCCTCCAAACCCAGTAGGAGATCAGAAACAAGAAATAAACAACCGCCTCTCTCCCAAAACTTGACCCCCAGTGCCACCTAGTGTCTGCCCTACAGCAAGACACCACAAAAGCAATAATCTGGGCACTGAACATAAAGCCCTCATGTCAAAGAGGAAGAACCCTGCGGACAGGATGAATTCCTTAAAACTAAAACTCCTCAGAAAGAACATGAAATTTATCCAGAAGACAGCTTCTTAGACCTGGAAGGGTCTGATTTAAGTGACAGAGAATTTAAAGCAGCCATTCTAAAGGCTGTGAGAGAAATGAAAACCCACTGTCAGCACACCATAGCTGAGATAAATAACATAAAAAAGGATATAAACGACATAAAAAAGGAACTCCGTGAACAAAAAGAAAAATTTAACAAAGAAATTCAAAACGTAAGAAAGATTAAGATGGAAATGCGAGAAATAAATAATACGATAAAAGAAGTGAGAAATGAAATAACTGCCATAGGAAACAGGACCAATCAGATGGAGGAAAGAATTAGTGATATTGAAGACCAGAACATGGAAACAGCTCAAAAAGAGAAAGAGAGGGAATACAGAACCAAAAGGATTGAAAGAACTCTGCAAGAAATATCCGACTCCATGAGACAAAACAACATCAGGATAATAGGAATAGAAGAAGGAGCAGAACAATCTACAGAGAGCATACTCAAACAAATAGTAGATGAGAACTTTCCAAACCTTTGGAAAGATCTGGAACCCCAAGTTCAAGAAGAAAACAGGTCCCCCAGATACCTGGACCCCAACAGATCTTCTCCAAGACACATGGTACTAAAGATGTCCAAAACTAAAGACAAGGAGACAATTCTCAAGGCAGCCAGGGAAAAAAGAGCTATAACCTTTAGAGGAAAACCCATCAAGCTGGCATCAGATTTCTCAGCAGAAATTCTACAAGCCAGGAGAGAGTAGAATCCAATATTCAAAAATTTAAAACAGAGAAACTTCAAGCCAAGATTAATTATTCAGCAAAATTATCTTTCAGATATGAAGGTGGAATAAAGATCTTCTCAGACACACAGAAGCTGAGGGAATTTGCCAGCACGAGGCCAGCACTCCAAAAAATACTGAAGGAGGCTCTTTGACCTGAAACAAAACATCAGGAAAAATGGAACAAAGTTGGGGCAACTAGAAAGAAACAAAACAAACAAACAAACAAACAAACAAAAACAAAGAAAGAAAGAACTAATGGCCACAGGAAATCCTCACATATTGATCATCACTCTAAATGTCAATGGACTGAACTCACCAATAAAAAGACACAGAGTAGCAGACTGGATTATAAAACAGAATGCATCCATATGCTGTCTCCAGGAAACACACCTCAGCTGTAAGGACAAACACAGACTCAGAGTGAAAGGATGGGATACAATACTCCAAGCAAATGGTAACCAGAGAAAAGCAGGAGTGGCCATACTGATATCTGATGAAATAAACTTCGAGTTAAAAAAGGTAGTAAAAGACAAAGATGGACATTACATAATGATAAAAGGCACAATGCAACAACGAGAAGAATTGACACTAATCAACATATATGCTCCCAACCAGGATGCACCAAAATATACAAAGAAACTACTAACAGACTTGAAAGGAGAAACTGATGAATACACAATCATAGTGGGAGACTGAAACACCTCGCTAACAGCCATGGACAGATCATCCAAACAGAAAATACATAAGGAAATAACAGCTCTAAATGACACATTACAGTAATTGGACATCATTGACATTTACAGGACACTTCATCCAGCAAAAAGAGACTACACCTTCTTTTCTAGTGCGCATGGAACACTCTCAAGGATAGACCACATGCTGGGACACAAAAGTAGCCTCAGTAAATTCAAGAAGATCGAAATGATACCAAGTGTATTCTCAGACCATAAAACTTTGAAATTGGAGATCAACTGTAATAGGAAAGCAGGAAAAAACCACATATACATGGAGATTAAACAACAGCTTATTCAAAAAGGACTGGATAAAAGAAAAAATAAAAGATGAGATTAAAAAATAAATAGAAACTAATGACAATGAAAATACAACGTATCAGAATTATTGGGACACAGCGAAAGTGGTAATAAGAGGGAAATTTATATCATCACAGGCCTATCTTAAGAAACAAGAAAAATCACAAGCAAACATCTTAGCATCCCATCTTAAAGAACTAGAAAAAGAAGAGCAGACAAAACCCAAAATCAGCAGAAGGAAAGAAATAATAAAAATTAAACCTGAGCTAAACCAATTAGAGAACAGAAAGACAATAGAAAAAATTAATATTATGAAGAGCTGGTTCTTTGAGAAAGTCAACAAAATTGACAAACCCCTGGCGAGACTAATCAAAGGACGAAAGGAAAGGACGCAAATATCCAAAATTAGAAATGAAAGGGGGAAATTATCACTGATACCACAGAAATACAAAGGATTATAAGAAAATATTACGAAGGACTTTATGCCATGAAATTTAACAACCTAGAAGAAACGGACAAGTTTCTAGAAACTTATAGCCTACCAAGACTGAACCAAGAAGAACTGGATAATCTAAATAGACCAATCAATAGCAACGAGATTGAAAAGACTATCCATAATCTCCCTAAAGGCAAAAGCCCTGGACCAGATGGTTTCACCAACGAGTTCTACCAAGCATTCAAAGAAGAATTAATGCCTATCCTCCTCAGACACTTCCAAAAAATTGAAGAGGAAGCAATACTTCCTAACTCATTCTATGAGGCCAATATTACCCTAATACCAAGCCTGGCAAAGACAACACAAAAAAAAGAAAACTATAGATCAATATCTCTGATGAACACAGATGCAAAAATCCTGAACAAAATATTAGCTAATAGAATACAACAATGCATCAAAAAGAACATACAACATAATCAAGTGGGATTCATCCCAGGAGCAAAAGGATGGTTCAACATACAAGAATCAATCAATGTGATACACCATATAAACAAAATCAGAGATAAAGACCATATGGTTATTTCAATTGATGCAGAAAAAGCTTTCGACAAGGTACAACATCCATTTATGATCAAAACACTAAATAAAATAGGTATAGAAGGAAAGTATCTCAACATAATAAAGGCCATATATGACAGACCGTCAGCTAACATCATACTGAATGGGGAAAAGCTGAAACCTATTCCACTAAAATCAGGAACAAGACACGGATGTCTTGTTATTTAATATAATATTGGAAGTTCTAGCCACAGCAATCAGGCAAGAGAAAGGAATCAAAGGTATCCAAATTGGGAAAGAAGAGGTCAAATTGTCACTATTTGCAGATGACATGATCCTTTATATAAAAAATTCCAAAGATTCCACCAGGA
>PVJL010002005.1:43541-136019 GCA_004026885.1 Lyroderma lyra
ACAGCATTCCTTTATACAAACAATGAATCCTCAGAAAAAGAAATGAGGGAGTCAATTCCTTTTGCTATCACAACAAAAAGAATGAAATACCTGGGAATTAACTTAACAAAGAACGTGACAGACTTATACACAGAAAACTATAAGACACTTTTGAAAGAAATTGGAACAGACTTTAAGAGGTGGAAAAATATCCCCTGTTGATGGATAGGAAGACTTAACATTGTTAAAATGGCCATTCTGCCCAAAGCAATCTACAGATTTAATGTAATACCCATCAAAATCCCACAATCATACTTTCGTGAAATAGATAAAAGAATTATTAGATTTATATGCAACCATAAAAGACCTCAAATTGCCAAAGCAATACTACATAAAAAGAATAAGGCTGGTGGCATTACACTTCCTGATTTCTATTTATATTACAAAGCATCAATAGTCAAAACAGTTTGGTACTGGCAGAATAGAAATATAGACCAATGGAATAGAACTGAAAACCCAGAAATAAACCCACAAATTTATGGACAAATAATTTTCAATAAAGGAGCAAAAAACATACAATGGGGAAAAGACAGCCTCTTTAATAGGTGGTGTTGGGAAAACTGGAAAAACATATGCAAAAAAATGATCCTGAGCTGTGAACTCTCTCCATATACAAAAATTAACTCAAAATGGATGAAAGACCTTCATATCAGACCTGCAACAATAAACTGTATAGAAGAAGACATTGGTACTAAACTTATAGACCTAGGACTCAAGGAGGACTTCATGAACCTGTCCTCAAAGGCAAGGGAAGTAAAAGCAAAAATAAATGAATGGGACTGTATCAAACTAAAAAGTTTCTGCACAGCCAAAGAAACCATCAACAAGGCAAAGAGACAGCCAACTGAATGGGAGAAAATATTTGCAAATAATGCATCAGATAAGGGTCTAATATCTAAAATATATAAAGAACTAATACGATTTAACAAAAAAACAACCCCATTAAATGCTAACAGATGTTACCCCAATAAGTCTAACAATAAAAAATGAATTAAAAAAAAAAAGAAGCCAGTCACAAAAGAGCACACATTATATGATTCCATTTGTATGAAAGGTATAGAACAGGCAAATTGAGAGACAGAAAACAAATGAGCCATTGCCTAGAAGGGAAGTGTTGGAATAAATGGGGGTGTACAGGGTTGCACAACTCTGTGAATATGCTAAAAATGACTGAAATCTACACTTTAAATGGGTGAATTTTGTGGTATGTGAATTTATACACACACACACACACACACACACACACATATATATATATAATATTTATATACCACATATATATAAAATAAATAAACAAAATAATCTTTGGGGGCTATGTCATACAGAAAATAACAGGATGGCAACAAGCCACACCAAATGTGAAGTGTCAGAATAAGCAAAGCCTTCACTCACTTATACCTTCATGTTCTTTTTCCTCCAATTCAAATCTACATTTTTTTTAAAAAAGCCAATTAGCTAATTTCTGTAATGGAAAATTCCTAGTATGAGAAAGTTTTCAATCTTAGCCATAGCTCCTTGGAGCTAACAAAGGCTTGCCACTTTTCTTGTATCTTGTTTTTCTAAAGTACACCAGGAATCTTAACTGTAATTATAGTACAATCACTTAAATAAGTTTTCCACATAAAGCTACCTTAATTAAAATGTACTTCATACTACTATTTTCAGAGACAGATTGAGCTAGGAATAATGGAATGCCTACATTATGTCAGGTTTTATGCTGGATATTTCCACATGTTATGTCATTTTCATTATTACAACTATGAAAGACACTATACATCTATTTACAGAAGAGAAAACTGTATCTGGACGTGAATAACTCGCTCAAGGTCATGTAGCCAAGGTCAGTGGTGGAGCTGACACCTGACTTCAAGTTTAGTGAGCTTTATAAAAATATTAAATGAATCCTGCTCACTAGAGAAACTCACTTGTCATAAACAGAACATAATTTTAAAACTTAATGCAAAGATGTACTTTTGAAATTATTCTGAATGCCTACTGTGTTTTATACACTTGAAAGTTAATTTTTATGTTTTAAGGACAAATGTTCAGAATTCACATTCAAATAGTACAGCTAATTGTTACCCAGAGACCCCACAGTGAGGTAGAAGATCCTAGAAAACAGAAACCAGTTTCTGTGAGGGACTGTATTATAAAGTGATACCATGTACATACATGGCACTGAACTGACACTAAGAAAGCTAAAGTGAGCCAAACTGACTATTTTTTGGTATTGTGGTATCCTGATCTTAAAGAAAAAGAAGCTTTTCCGCTGCCATGCAAGAACACAGTACCAGCCCACACACAACATGCAGCCCCACACCGCCCCCGCTGAGGCTCCTCCTGGCCCCGGTCCCCGGCCAGCCCCATTCCGGAAGCAGCCTGATTCCCTCCTCTCGACCGTGCTCATCCAGCAATCATTCACTGAGGTTAGTGTGTGCCAGAAAACCCAACCAGGATAAAGGTCCTGCCCACAGGAGATATTTCAGAATGCTGAGGAAAGAATACTAAGGTCTGGAAAGAATCTGAGTGTCATCTCGACCGCTCCTGTCAGTCCCACCAGACGCCAATGGAGAGCTGTATCCTGAGTCCATCCAGCCTGGAAGTCCCTGCGTCTCTTCACTACCCCACCCATTTAGATGCTGGGGGGAGTGGGGGCAATCAGCTCAGGAAGATCTTATATTATTTCAAAAAGCTCAGATGACATATATATACAGACAAGTCATTTATCTTTCAAAAACCAAATAATCTTCCAGTGATCTAAAGTCTTGTTTTTTCCTTGGGAAAATAAACCTCCTTTAAAATGGAGTCGGGAAGCCCTGAGCAGGAACATCTCACCCACTTTGTTACAGCCTGAACAATCAGCAGGGAGCCAGAAGAATTATTTTGAAAAGGGAGGGCATTGATCACAGGAGCATAGCATCTCCTGCTTTTAAGAAAAAGGAGGAAGAACCCTCTCTGCCGGAGAACAACACACTAACCACTGCTTGCAGCCAGTGAGACACCACCAAAACCTCAAACTCTTGTTCTTCTCCAGTGAACTACTGTTCTAAACAACCCTGCCCAATTTCCTCCTAACGCTTAATAAAAGCAAACCCTTTTTTGTTTTCCAGATTAGCCTATGGTTTTTCCAGTTTGCTTGTCCCAAATTGCAATTCTCTGCTATTTCCAAATAAACCCACTTTGATGGCAAAATAACTGGTTTTATTTTTAAGGTCACATTACCACCCAGTTTAAGAACTATTTTGGAGCACCGTGAAACACTGGTAACTACCACACTTGATCTTTTAAAACTGTGGGTGGGAAGATGGAGGCATTAAAGTAGAATCCATGGAACTGACAGCATACACATCATGAGATGAAACACACATCAAGAGATGTGCCCAAAAGTAAAGGTGACAAGTGCTGAGGAAGCAATAAAGCTACTTCTAAAATCACAAGATATTAAATTAGAAATATAAAAAATGACAATGACAATCCTGTGACAACATGAAAGCAGAAGTAAGACAAAATTCAGCTCTATATCCAAGGGCTGAAAACAGGGATCATTTTTAGTGCCGGGGACCCTCCAGGGAAAACCCCATCAACTAGAATAGCTCCTTATCATTATTTATGAGCAATATCGTTTCAGCCACTGGATTAATTCTCTGGGAAAAGGGACCAGCACAGGGCCTGCCATACAGGCCTCAATAACAATGCTGATTATGTGGTCTCAATGAAAGGAACTATCTACTTGACTTTTTAAAAAAGTTTCCCCATGTGTCCCTCAACAAGCAAATACAGAAAACTTTCAGAAAAGGAGTGAAAAACTCAAAATCTGCTTAAATTACCTCTGCCATTAAACACTGCTTCTCTATTCACAACACTTCTGACACCAAGTGTGGTGGGTTTTCCACAGCAAGCAGTTCTCCAATCCTCTGTGGCCACCAGTTGGATGTCCTACAATGTATAATTCTGATACTAACTACCCAGAGTTAGTGCAGACCCCACAGGTGAAGGGCTCAGTCCTACAATGCTCCCCACTGCAGACACCAATTCCAAGTACTAGGTCCCCAGGGCACCTGCATCTCGAACTTGAGTATAAATTGGGTTCCCATGATTCTTAAATTCAATTATTTACTTGAATGGTTCACAGAACTCAGGGAAACACTTTATTTACTATCACCAGTTTATTATAAAGGATGTAACTAAAGAATAGCTAAATGGAAGAGATAATACATAGTGGCAAGGTATGGGGGAAGATGGGTGTGCCACATCCTAGCACCTCCATGTACGTGCTCATCAACCTGGAAGCTCTCTGAGCCCTGCCATTAGAGTTTTTATGGAGGTTCATTACACGAGCATGATTTATTAAATCACTGGCCATTGTGATTAATTCAATCCCCACCCCTTTTCCCCTCCCTGGAGGATGGGTGAGGGACTGAAAGTTCTAACCCTCCAATCACCTGGTCCGCTCCTCTGACAACAGCCCCTACCCAGTAGCCACTTAGCAACCCACCAAGAGTCACCTTAATTAGCATAAACTCAAGTCTGCTTGAAAGAGGCTTACATAACAGAACGTGTATAGAAAAGAAAGTTCAGTGGACTTTATTTTGGTAATAGTCCCCATGTTTTCATTTGATATGGGAAGTCACCTTTCTTACAGAGGGGAGATACATATAGATTGGGCCTATTAATAAGACAAAAAGAAGCTACTTGAATATACAAAAAAGCTAAGAATAGTAATAACTGAATAAACTCAGAAATGACAGTCACACACTACATGACTTGCCAAGAGAAGGTTTTAAATTTAATTTCGATTTCTATAAAAATGCAATCTTTAAACTCTATTTCAATCTTTAAAAAACAGTGATGAGATTTGCATTCCCACAGGTTAATGGTGGTTATCTAAATACAAATTTGTCCACAAATCCTTCAAAATCTATACAATCAACAAGGAGCAAATACAAGCAGCCACAATCCATTCTGACAGCAAAAGTAGGAGAGAAAATTAACAAGATTCCATTTAAATATACCTGGAGAAATAAGAACCCCAAACTAGCAAAGCCAGCAACACAGCCCCAGTTGAAAGTCATGAGGGGACACACCTGGACACAAGATGGGGTGCACAGGGTCCTAGCCCCAGCAGTTCACAGGCAGTAACACCAGCAAGGAAGGACCACATAGAGTGGGGAACCAAGAACCCTGGAACTGGGGAACTGGTGCGGGGCTTGGCCAGAGGCAGCAGCCTCCAGAAGACTTGCCCTGGGAGCTGAAAGGTGGTTCTGTGGAGGCTGGGCAGTGAAGGGCAAAGCAAGCACGTGAAACTAAGAGTCTTATCGATAAAAAGGAGGATCACAGAACTGAGGGCTGTCACACCAAGCCTCTACCCACCACTCTGTGACACTATGCATTACAGAAATCACTTAATAGTATCAACAGAAGAGAACATTCAGACTAAGAAACTCATGAGCCACCCAAACCCCTCTCCAGTGACAGAAACACATGCTACTGCAGGCCCAAGAAACTCCAAGACATTCTAAATAAAAAGACAAATGATGCCCATCGCAAGCCACTATATAAGAACTTTGAAGCTGACAAAACTATGCTCTCCAAAACAACCACAAGGCAGAAGAAAACAATCCTATATAATTTAAATATTATAATATTAAACAAACATTTCCTGATATGAAACTAGACCATAAGTCAGAAATTCAAAACCTAGAATGGAAGAGCACACAATGGACCAGAGTATGCAACGCCAAAATATGTCACTTTAATATAAGGGTTATTCTGAGATGAAGGCTAATGAGAATCAGCAGATGCAGGAAAATACCTTCTCCGAGCTTCCCCTGACTAAAAGCAGAAACTTCTGAGAAATGAGGACTGTCACAGATCCCCTGTCCTGGTGAAGACATACGGCTGTGAAGAAAATGTAAACTTAGTGCCATGGCACTGAGATAGACCTGCACAAACCACCTTAGTACAGTTTGCTCCCCTTGGAAGCCAAAACCTTTTGTCTTGACACTTCTCTGCAAATGTATTTTTCTTTATTAAGATGATATATAAGCCCAAGGTTTAAGCACCCCTTTGAGTTACTAATCACTGCATGTGTTTAATAAACTGTTTCTTCTTGTTAATGTGTATTTGTTGGTCTAATTTGCAGGACCCCAGCTGAAGAAACTAGGAGAACACAGACAAAAGGTTAATTTTTCCTCTCCTACATGCGCATGCATACATGCAGGCACACACACACACACACAATAATACTAAAACAGTGAACTTGTTTTAAATTCTAGAAGGAAAGAAAGAAAAACACCAAATCATCTCAGAAATGAAATCTTAGTTATAACATAACTAAAGGAAAAGTGTAATAGATTCTATTGACACTGAGGAGAAAAATGCAAACAGCCAAGAGGATGAAAATGAAATAAAGGAGGAAAAAGGATCAGAGAAAAAGTAGGATAGGCAAAGAGCCAATATTCATGTAATTGGAGTCCCTGAAGGGGCGGGGGCGGGGGGGAGGAATGAAACAATATTTAAAACTACAATCTCAGAAAATTTTATGGAAACAAAAGATTTGAACCTATATACTGAAAGGGCTTACCATATACTGGAAAAACTGACTGAGAATGGTCTATTAGATTTCAGAAAGAAAGGAAACCTCTGGGTTTACAGGCAAAAGGGCAAAGTCACTTACAAAAGTAAGAACATCAGGTTAGCAGCAGACAATAACAAGAATACACGATAAGAGATATGAAGCAAGCTAAGAAAGGAACAACATTTTCCATGAAACTCAAGGGGAAAAAAGTGTGAGCCAAAGATTAGACAGCCAACCAATCCCTCCATTAGGTCCCGCTGACAGAAGCAAGAACTTAAGGAATACCACACACTAACTTCCAACTAAGAGGCAGCTACGTAACATTGGTTAAAAAAAAAAACACTGATTGATAGCAGTACTAAATATATTTTATTACTGATCTAAAACTTAAAGAAAGTAGGAAAATGGGTAGAAAAATAATATGGTACATTTGTTGTGATAAAGTACGAGTACCTGAACTCCCCCTACCCCTAGAGAAAGGGGGAAGGTGAACACGGTCACTGATTAGTGCACAGGTAATGCGTATTTTCCAGAGCAGACAAACAAAAGACTAGATGCCTAAGTGAGGATATAAAGCTAAGGGTATTGAAAAAGATTCACAGTATAAAGGTAACAAGTAGAACAAAACTATAAAATTTTCTTAATAAAAAGCAAAGAAAAGTGATCACATGAAGAAAAATGACGAATAAAACATACTACATAATAAAAATACATAATAAATATAACAAAGCAGGATGACAGAATTAAAATCCAATCACATACCAATGTAATACCAATAATGTAACACCAATAATGAAAATGGGCTGAAGATTTTTATATTTGTTCACAAAACAAAACCCAACTCTGTGTTCAGTAGGAGAGAGACAACTAAAATAAAGCTATTGTGAAAGGCCAAAGATAAAGAGATGGTCAAAAGTAGAGCAAATATATTAACCAGCTTTTGTTAGTTTTGTTGCAACAACCCCAAAACCTCCTAAAGGTTTCTCTCTTGCTTACTTTACCTACTATTGTTGGCTGGTTTTGATTCTGACAGT
The DNA here is from genome assembly GCA_004026885.1 of Lyroderma lyra. Taxonomy (NCBI): domain Eukaryota; kingdom Metazoa; phylum Chordata; class Mammalia; order Chiroptera; family Megadermatidae; genus Lyroderma; species Lyroderma lyra. The sequence goes on from PVJL010002005.1 coordinate 51,192, forward strand.
TCTTTCTGCATGGGTCATCTTTCTCTATCCTGGAATATGGCCCCTACTGAAATGTGTTCTTATGACTGGAGAAAAAAACCCACAGAAGCATTGAGATGGCCCTGCAGCTCCTGCTCAGATAGAGCATACATCTCCGCTTCATTCTCACTCCCTCAGTCAAAGTCTCAGGCCAGGAGAGAGTCAATGTGGAGGCAGCCAGAGCCAGGCAGCATAGGTCACAAAGTGTCAGGCACAATGTATAATCCTCTTAAGACTTACAGTCCTAAAGCAGGCAAACAAATTAAATAAAGTAGGGACTGCTACCCTGGTATCAGACAAGTTAGAATCTGGGCTCAAAAGTATCAAAAGAGATAAAGAAATTCACTTCATAATGCTAAAGATACAATGTATAATTGTGAATACCTATGTACCATTTACAAAGCAGAAACTACAAGAGATGCAAGGAGACAGAAATATACTTATAAAAGGAGACCTCAATATACACTTTTAGTTCAAAGCAAGTCAGTGGACAAAAAATAAACATGGACATGAAGGACCTAGACATAATCAATAACTAGATCTTAATAACAACATAATCAATAGCTAGATCTTAGGGATCTTTATCATCATACACTCTGATAAGAGAAAATCCACCTTCTTCTCAAGTGCACATGGACCATTAATGAACATCACTCATGTATTAGGTGGCAAAGAAAGCAGTAAGTTCTCTGATTAAAACGAAATAAAGCTAGAAATTAATAATTACATACAAAAAAGGTCCTTCTACCTGGAACAAAATCCTCAAACATCTCTTGGGTCAGATGGGAAACGAGTTCAAATAAAAACATTATAAGAGGTCAGACAATTAACTTCACAAACTCAACCTAGAAAATTTGCTACACACCTCACTGCTGAATATCACTGCGAGCACCTTCAAAGTACTCCCCTTGGGAAGCAATGCACTGATGCCAGTGCCTAGTTCACCCTTCAAAGCAACTTTGGAACTCCTTTTCTGGAATGGCCACCAGAGCTGTCATTGTCCCCCAAATCTAATATTGAAGTTCGAGAACTTGCTACCATGCGCCTACGTTGGCAGCACTGTACAACTTGCTAAGGTGTGCTGCCAATGTAAGCACACAGTGACAAGTTTGCAAACTTTATTGTCAGATTTTGGGTATGACAGCTCTGACGGCCATTCCAGAAAAAGAGTTCCAAAGTTCCTCTGAAGGGTGGACTAGGCACTGGAGTCGGTGCATAGCGTCCCAAGGGGAGTACTTCAAAGGTGGCCATAGCTGGCATTCAGCAATGAGATATGTAGCACTTTTTCTAGGGTGAGTTCGTGAAATTAATTGTCCAACCTCATATATTAGGATATATAGAATACAATCAAAACATTAATACAGTTTTAAGGAAAATTCACCCACAAATACTTAAATCCATTTAAATAAAAAGGAAATAGTGAATTATATACCACTCTCCATCCCGCAAAAAAAGCCAAGGGGAAAAATGAAAGAAAGCAATAAATGTAAAAGCAGAAATTAATATGGCAAAAAACAGGAAAGTAGGAAAACTCCTAAGTCAAAATATTAGAGTTCTTTAGACAAATAGAATCAAAAGAATAAAAAGGGGGGGGCACAAACACAAGATAAAGAAGTGATAAGAAGGAAATAAACACTGACATAATGAAGATTTTTAAAAGTCATACAAGACTACTTTGGACAACTCTGCAAATAAATTTTAAACATAGATGAAATGATTATTTCCTAGGAAAATACAATTTACCAAAACTGACCTCAGTAGAGATAGAAAGTTTAAATGTTACAAATTCCAGAGGGGGAAAAAAATGTTATCAAAGAAATACCCACCAAAAAGTCCATTAATAGTTTCACTCAAAGAGGATTCTACTTGTGAACCCACAGGAGAATAACCTGTGACAAAATGAACTCCTAACTGGTACAAAGGCTGTGGAAGACAGTGTGGAGGTTCCTCAGAAAACTGGGAATGGATTTACCATACGACTTGGCAATCCCTCTTCTGGGGATCTATCCCTAAAATTTGAAAACCGCAAAGACTTACGGATGCCAATGTTCATCACAGCACTGTTCACGGTGGCCATGTCACAGAAACAACCAAAGTGCCCCTTGATAGATGACGGATAAAGAAGCTGTGGTACATTTACACAATGGGATATCACTCAGCTGTAAGAAGAGATGAAATACTGCCATTTGCAACAACATGGATGGACCGTGAGATCATTGTGCTAAGTGAAATAAGCCAGACAGCAAAAAGCAAGTACCATGTGAGTTCATTCATATGTGGAAATATAAAACTGAAAACAAAGAAACAAAAACTCATGGACTTAGTCAATAATTTAGTGGTTATTTGAGGGTAAGTGGGTAGGGGGATGGGAGAGGAGAAAGGCAGGTCGGGAGATGAGCGAGGAGGGTCAAAAACATGGTGATAGGAAGACCTGACTCTGGGTGGTGAGCACATACTGCAGCACGTAGACAATGCACTGCAGAACTGTACACATGGAACCCATGTAATTTTTGCTAACCAATGTCTCCCCAATAAATTTAACAACAAAAAAGGACCCTTAATGGGACCCAAATTCATAACAGTAATAAAGATCTATGCAGCTTGATAAGCATTCTCACACCTCATTCAATCCTTACAATTCTGAAAAATAGATTCTTTCCCTCTGCTCATTTGAAAACTGAAAAAACAGAAGCTCTGGATATGATTTACTTAGCCAGAGTCACCATATTAATAAATGAGAGAACAAGAGCTATATTTATTATTCTAGTTCATATATAATATATATTATGTAATACATAATATAATATATAGGTCATTCTAATACAGAAGAAATATATAATATACACATATATTTCTTATGCTATAATACCTGTCTAAATCTGACCTTAGTGCCTTTTTTTAAAGCTTAGTCTGCATCTGAATATCCACTCCAACTAAGGAAGAACTAAATGTTTTGTACAAATGCTATCACATGCCCCTACCTTATTTCAGAAAAACTTAAACACAATCTTTGTCAAAATTAAGCTGAGTTAAGAATACTGATATTAATGGTCTACAATAATTAAGAAATATTCCATTTTCACTAATAGCTAAGAAATTATAATTACTTCAAGATAACCAAATAGGACTTTTCACTGAATTTACTTTGGCACTGATAGATTTATGAGTCTTTATACAGCGGTTCTCAACCTGTGGGTCGCGACCCCTTTGGGGGTCGAATGACCTTTTCACGAGGTCTCCTAAGATCATAGGAAAACACATATCAGATATTTACATTATGATTCATAACAGTAGCAAAATTAGTTATGAAGTAGCAACGAAAATAATTTTATGGGGGTCACCACAACATGAGGAACTGTATTAAAGGGTCGCAGCATTAGGAAGGTTGAGAACCACTACTTTATAAACTTTGAGATTAGAGAAAATTTAAAAGCAAGAGAAGAAAGCATTAACTATCCAAACATCTTCCCACTGCCATTCTCAAGCAGCCACTATCTTTAATGTGCACTGTGCAGAGTATGCCCAGTCTGGTCTCTTAGTAAGTAACAGGATGGAGAGGCTTTAGCAATTCAAAACTATCTTACCATCAAACCTAGGCCAGGTTAAGATCATACTAAGCAGTTCATTAACATTCCAAATTGGAATTTGAAACCAAGTACCAAATTCAATAGCTCACCTCTGGAAACAAATGAAATGAAAACACTACTCTTTTCCTGGTAGTTTCACTATACTATGCTAACCCATTCAGAAAAAGTTTTAATTTAATTCTACAACTACAAAAACACATCACTGCTTAACTGGCAGTCAAGCAGAAGCACAGAATACTACTATCAGCAGTTTGTTGTGACAGTTTCATCACCTTTGCAGTTCCTTTCCTAGAGGGGGTATGCCAGGAAGGAACTGTGACTTCTCTAGAAAGGCATGGGACTGGCTTGACTGACAGAATATATGACTGAATTTTTCTTGGGAATATATGAGTACAATGCATATTTTCACCGAACTTCATGGAAAGCCACAAAAAGGAAGAGCTATAGAATAGTTGTGAGGATACAGTATTGCCACAAAACTACTGTGGGTGGTGAACAAATACTAAATGAAAATGAACTAATAAATTTTAATCTGCAGCTAAAACTAAGTTTATGATGTGGTATGTCTGCAAAATGCTGAGCACATTTTAATGGCTGCCACACCCTCAAAACAGCCTCATTTGTCCCCTTTGAAGCACTAACTGGTCAGCTCTTAAATATGTGAGTTCGGATGATGCTGAAGATACTCCTATCAGCATGTTTGTTTCGTTAATTCAGTGGTCTGACAAAGAGATGGACTATAGTGTGGTTTAAATAAAGAATAACAAGTACATGGGAGAATTCCATATCTAAAGAAGGGGAAGCAGGGTGAAGCAGCATGTATTCTATCAGCCTAGAAGGAGGATGATAGGTACAAGTGGTACCATATATAATGTAAGATTCTAAACATCTAAAATTAGTAAAGAATCTGTCTTCCCATTTTAACAGAGAAGCTAGGCCTGTTTTTTTCCTTCAAATAATTATACAATTTAAACTCACGGAACTCTGAGTACTCTTTTTACCAAGCTTTCCTACAGCCAAGTATCACTGAAAATAACCCAGTCCTCCATAGTATAAACAACATTTATATAGTACAAAGTTGTTTCAAATATTTTTTCATTAAAAGGCCACAATGATCCAGTCCACAAGGTATTTGGTTCTGAAATCCCGGCAAAGTCACTTAACCTGCCTGGTTTTCTGCTTCCTTGATGTATTACTGGGGCTGACAATTTTGATGAATGCGCTAATTATTTCAAACTGTTCTAAATGTTTTACAAACATAAACTCATTGAACTTTACTATAAGATGTTACTATAATTACCACCTTTTTATAGTAGAAGAAACTGAGGCATAGATAGGCTGTCACTCTCTCCACATCCCGAAGCTAGGATAATAAATTGACCTGCTGTATCCAAGTCAGACCTGGTACAAACTGTGAATGGTGAAGATGGAAGTCTTCCTATATGGTCTGTAAATGAAACAGGTCATTTGTTCTCAAGTGGTGGTACCCCCAGGGTTATATGCTGGGACGTTCAGGGGTACGCAAAAAATAATCAGTAATGGTGAAAAAAACAGCTAACATAAAAGAATGCAAAACATTAGTTATGGAACAAGAAATGTTAAGTTTGAATCACCATTAATGAAGACACTTCAAAATTAGATCACATTAGTGAGTGATGGTGAGGGCATGGCTAAGAACACTTCTCCCAAACCACTCTTCTACCAATGGTTATGCATTTTCAGAACAATCCATTTGTGACAGTTCTGTAACTTCCCAAAACATATAAATACATCTGTAGCCAGACTATTTGGTCAGTTTAGTTACTGACTGAGTAAAAGTAAGTGTGCTGTCATTAATCGTGATTCTTTTCTAGGTTTTAAATTTAATGTTTAAACACTTGATCATTACCAATATTTAACTGTTGTGAATATTATTAAATCTGTGGTTTGTACTTTTAGTGCAGTAATTTTTCTATCTTAAATTATTACCTCATTTCCACTATTTTACATTAAGATAGGTACTGAACAAAAAGTACATTTAAAAACAGCTGTTTTAAAAACAAGGGGTACTTTATATAAAAGGGTTTGAAAGGGGGTACACAAGAGGAAAAAGGTTGGGAACCATTGAAATAGGAGTCAAGAAGAAAAAAAATGTTTCTTTAAAAACAAAATGGCTTTTCAAATTCCTTTTAGGATTACTGGCTCAAGATTTGGCCTAGTTTAATACAATACTTACTCCCAAAAAGCAGCGTGTTCCACTGAGACAAGCATCAAGTGCTATGTTTTTTTCTTCTGCCAATTACAAACTCTCTCCCAGGAAAGGATATCCTGACTTGAAATACATTGTGACATTAAACTACCCCTTGGAATGAGGAGCTAGAACATTATATTTTATCTGAACAAACTACAAATGTTTTCTGAATAAGAGAAAGGAGCTAGTGTTTGGTGTTGGAATCAACTATTAGGCAGTTCTCCTTATGTACTGTAGTATCTTTTAAAGGGGGACAAACTTAAAATTAATTGCTATTATTTCAAACTACACATAAATGAGAAATTTAGAACCCAGCTGGGATAACCCCCCTCTAAGAGGTTCTTGAGGACAGGAACCTTACCTATATGCATCTCTGCATCCCAAACTACCATGCATTGCATGAAACCTGCATTTAAGCATTTCCTGGAGACGTGTCAACAATGGGAAAGCTATATAACCAAATAAAAGAAGGTGGCAAAACAAGCAAATTCCAAACTGAATTTGTACAAAGTAAAACCGTGTCATTTAATGGAATGGTTAAGAATGGTCACTTTTCAAGAATAAAAATATGCTGTTGGTGTCGACAGAGAATCTTTCACTTTCAAAAGGAAAAACAAAAACAAAAAATCACATTTCTGCCTCTCATCCTAAACAGCTGAATCATTCATTTTCAACCGCCCATAATTTTTCCAAGAACTGTCAGTACAGGGTCTGTTTTTTGGGAAGTCCGATTTTTAAGACCTTCCCTAGAACATGGAAGAATTACAGAAAATTAAAGGAATTCTCCAAAGACGCTGACTTGAACATCAAACAGGAGGCCCTACCTATTACATCAATCCCTATGAAGGAAAAATACTACGCTGAGAAAACGTATTCGTTCATTCAACGAGTATTTATTAAACGTCTATTTACCGCAAAGCAAATGGGCATATGAACGCTGGAATGGGACCGCTGCGGCCGTCCGCTCCTCCAAGGGGCCCAATGCTCAGCGGGACACCCCCCCACATGCGCGGGTAGGGGTGCCAGGACCCGCCCCTCCGGCCCCACCCGGGCCGCACAGGTGTCCCGAGCTATGCGGTGAAATGAACAAATCGGTCTCGCCACTGCGGTAAGGTCCCACGCACACCCCTGGCTGCAAACGAACGTGTGAGGCCCTGGGACCCCCGCACCCATGCAAGGTCAGCGATGTGCCCGTGGGGTCATGGAGGGGGCAGGGGGTCGGTAGGGAGGGCTCTGAGGCTAGAGGATCTCTGGAGGGTGAGTAGGGATGAGAACCCCTGGGGCGTTCTGGGGGGGGTTAAAAGATCGCGTTGTGGGGAGGTCTGGGGGCCCTAAGGGGTCTCGGGGGTGGAGGGCTCTGGGAAGCCCCGAGGGAAGCTTGGAGGGCAGCCGGTCAGGATGGAAACTCCCTCAGAGCACGCGCGGTATGACGCTCACCCAAACAGCCCTCGAAGGAAGGAGTGGGAGGCCTTGACTCGCTTCTCGGCCTCCGCCATCAGCTGGACAGCCTCACGCTCCTTCCCCGCGTTGTCCATGTTGCCAGCCGCCGCCACAGCCTCCTCAGCTCGCAGCGGCGCGCCTTCTGCGCCTTCGCCCTCCCTTCGCAGGCGCGGAGGAGCGCAGGCGCGATGCGCATGGCCTGCCGGGATTTGTAGTCTCAGGCCTACCTTGGAGTCCGGATGCTCAGTCTGTTCGCCCACGTCCTGGCGAAATTCGTAGTCAGGAACCCTGCTCTGGCGGCCAGGTTGCACAATACAATTACGATTACCCGCAGGGCGCAGAGCTTTTAGGAGTGTGATCCAAACTTGCAGGGTGCCGGCGCCTGAGGTTTTGGGGCGGGGGTCCTCGGCCAACGTGAACTTTACTCTTTTGAATATGGGGAGGGAAATGAAAATGACCTGTGACTTCCAGTAAAGATCACCTCAAGCACACAATATCACTGTTGGTTTGGGAATTCCTGCTTAGCACGACTGACATTTGATAATGGAATCCAGGAGAAATCGGAGGATAGCAGAATGGAACCCTCAACCTACAGGTGAGTTCTGCAAAAGGAAATCTCATGCATTGTGGACAAAAAAGGGGCTACATACTAAACCTGACAAGCTCAAGGGAGGCCAGCATGGCAGGCCCTACAAACTTGGAGACCAAAATTAAACACGTGGGATGGTCTAAACATAAAAATTACTAACTAAAAGTGGGTCAAGGCGGTAGTCACATTCTTGGCCTGTAGCTTCCTTGACAAAGGTCGATTTTTACTGTAAGTGATCCTATTGTCTGTTTGCATCTGGAATCACATACCCTTGGCGTGCCAGAGTAATCCCTTTTTCCAGACCTCTCAGGGCACAACCCACTGCACCAGAGCAGGAGACTACAGAACCCCCTCATTATTATCTTGTTCCCCAAGTATCATCTCTATCTCCTGTAAAATGTTTATTAACTATCTTATACCCACCAATGTAAAAGAAGTATGTGTCTCTCCATTTTAATTTTTCTCCAATCCCAGAGATTTCCCGACTTTGCTTTCTCCCACCCCTTTAATCTACCACCAATGAATTTTATGCAACCCTCCTTAGGTCTCCCCCTTTGATTCTAATGTATAAAATAAGCTGCAAAACTGCCATTCTCCAGAGAATTTTCTTAATTCATTGAGATTTTGCTTCCCAGCAATTGTCAGTTTGGCTTAAATAAACTCATTAAACTTTTCTATAGGTTTGGACATTTCTTACCTCTACAGAGCCACAGAAAACAACTTCATTAAATGTGTAATGCCTATCCACCCACAAGCAATAGCTGGTAGAAAGAGCCATTTTTATCTCTAGAGCCAAACAGTTAAGGATATAATTTCCCCCAATATAAATTCAGAGTTATCTTTCAGTCTCCTCATATAGCAACCTTCTGTTGGTCCTCTCTTCCTTGGTTGTAAATGAGTTGCATATATGCAATATATGCATAAAATTCATTTCATTGAATTCTTTTCAATGGCTGTTTGCCATTGAGCTCTTTATATAATGTTGGTCATACGGGTTAGGTCTGCTGGGACACAATTCCTGCCTGCCAGGAAGAATTCTAATCTCCTAAGAGAAGTATCCATAGATAGATGCTATTGTGTGCCAAAGATTTCCAGAACTGTCCCAGAGGGAGTTATTTATTTATTTATTTATTTATTTATTTATTTTAGTACAAAGTCTAGACTGTTTACATTTGGCAATGCTAAAGCAGAGATGGTGAAGCAATATAAAAATCACTGCCAAATGAGAAATTGACAATTTCAAACAATTAATAAGTGCACTGTGGGCACTGGCACACATAGTATATCTAAGGAAATGTAATTTGCTTTTAGACAACAAGGCAAAAAGGACCAATCTCTTAGAAAGTAAGGTAACTAAAGCAAATGTCACCAATCATGCAATGCAGGACACTCTACAGATAGAAGTAAACCACAGTAAACCTTTAGGCAGAGTTTATTTACTATTATCGAATGCATTACTCTGACTTTTGAAGCAATATGAGGGAAGAAAGGGGCAGGAAACTGGAGGTGGCAGTAAATGCAGGAGTAAAGAGGAAAACTGAAAAAGTAGACATAGGAATTTGAAATGCAGAGCAGTCTGTGGGGATTTAATGGAGCGGGGCCAACTCAAAAGCTCTGAAGTGGAGCATCAGTGTGTTGATTAAAGCAGTTTCCAAACCTGTCTCAATACAGAAACTCTAAAGGATATTCCAGAAATACTGATTCCTAAGCAACTAGCTTTGTGTATCAGTATTTCCTAGAGCTGGGGTCCAGGAAGTGTACATTTTAAAAAGAACTCTTCATGACTATTCTAAAGCTTACAATTTTAGATTCTCAAATCTATAGTCAGCTACAAGGGAGGTGGAATGAACTGCCTTCTCTAAACTAGAACTTGAAATTAAGTGTTTCAGAAGTATATGGGGACATTTTTTGTTTCCTGCTGTTTCTCCCGTATTCTTCTTTCTTACAGGAAACCTACAGGAACTCTCACCCTTCCCCCAGTCCCCGCCCAAGTTGGAGAAAAACTTCAAACCATAATTGTTGTGTAAAGAGAGGGTTTTCTTCTCCCAGAGGCTAGGTGAGTGGAGATGGCAGGGCAAAGAGACAAACCTCAAAGTGAGGATTGACTAGAGGAATAGATGAAGAACCTTGAAGGAGGAGAAAAAAAGGGAACCTGCTCTGCTGTGGACCAGGGCGGGAGTGAGGTCCTTAAGTAGATGCTGTCCCAGAGTAGATCCCAAGGACCCATGACCTATACCTGTGCTGACTAGAATGGTGACCACTCACTACAGGTGACCATTTAAGTTTAAATGAAATACTATGAAATTAAATGTAAAATTTCATTTCTCAGTCACACTAGCCACATTTCAACTGCTCAATAGCCACATGTAACTAGTGGCTACCATATTGGACAGCACAAATATAGAACGTTTCTATCATTGCACAAGGTTCTAGTGGACAATGCTGGCCTATAACACCTTTGCCTTTCAACAGCCCTGGACACTTAAAAAATAAAAAAGGAAAAAGCCTTCAGACAGTTTCTGAGAAGATGGAGCAGAAAAGGAAGAGGCAGAATGAGGCAGAACCAAACAGAATCTGCTGGCCTTTGCCTATGAGCAGATCAGGGTAGACACCAGTACTCAGATTGGATGAACACATAAGTTGACCAGACGTACCATTTTCAATGAGACAGAAAATAACAGTACTGTCCCTCTTCAAACAATATGTATCATCAGCCTAGGCTGAATGGCTAAATTCAAGGTGTCAGTAGGCTGACCACACGAGATTGGAATGTCAAGGGTCCAGTCCCCAACCCTGAGAGGTGGTCTGCAAAAGCAAGGCTGAAGCCATTGGAGAATAGCCAGCTCTAAGAGAGGCAGGGTCAGGTAATGACCTATGTGGAAAACAAGGTGTGGTGACTCTCCTACTTAGATCCATAGAAGGGAGTGCTGTGTGGAGTCAGGCACTAATGACCCGTGCAGTGGGTGCACATGCAGTGTACCTCCAGGATTGCATGGGCTGGGGTCCCCTCTGGCCCATACAGGTGCCCAGTGCCTGCAGTGCCACTGAGTGCAGCTGGCTGTCACTACTCAGTGGTGCAGCAGCAGCTACCAGTCAATAAGTTCACTTAGTGTCACCCACCTCCTCTCCCTTTGATTCCAAAGTCATTAAGAAACTTCTGACCATGACCCACACTTAATATTCCCATGCCTGCTGGTCCCAACTGCCAGCTCCTGCCATTCTCCTAAAGGTTCTTTTTGGACTTCCAGTCTGCTCTGTTTGAATGCTAGAGGAGTAAGTGGGAGAGGGGGTTAAGTAACTTCATTAATAGGGCAATTAATGCCTCTTTGCTTCTTTGCCTCTTGGGAGCAGCTCTCAATCAATGACTGTGGAGAGTTGGAAGATAAATACACTTCTAGTGGAACAGCTCCGAACAATGTTCTGCAGTCTACTGGAGGTCCCAGTGGGAATGAGCTCTAGTTGCCTCCAGTAGAAACTGGCTTATTCTGTACCCTTTTTTAGCTTTTTTAGCTTCCCCTTCTGTATCTCCACAACCCTAGTAGTGATGCCTGGTGTCACCTCCAATAAATTACTTTCACTGGAATCTTTGTCTCAAGGTCTGCTTCTGGGGGGGCACAAACTAAGTTGGAGAGCATTCACTGAGGACCAGCAGGTGTGTTCTGGTTTCCATGGACAGTCATAGTGTTCATGACACATTCATAAATTGTCATTCTTATCTATGGATAACTTTTTACTCAGGGTTCCGGTTCCCACTTCAGCTTAGTGGAGTAAAACAGTAACAGTCATTTATTATTATTGTCACTGTGGTTCTACGGGCTGACTGGGCTCAGCTGGGTGGTTCTTACACAGAGTCTCTCAGGTGGTAGCTGGAGCTGGGGTCGACTCAGGGGCTTCTCCCTTCACACGCCTAGGGCCTGGGATGGGAAGACTCAAAAGGTGGGAGGAGCCAAGGCTCTTGGCATTTCTTTCTAGTCTCATGCGGTGACCAGGGCTCCAAAGGTGCTGTGGGGGAGGGAAGCGAGGCAGCTGCATCACCTTTATAACTGAATCTCCAAGGTATCACTTCCCGAAGCAAAGCATGCAAGCTCACCTATAAGAAGAGGAGAGCCTCAAAGAATTTACAAATGTTCTAAAACTACTATAGTTAGGTTTGAGGGAGCCAGTGCCCACCCTGGTCCACTCTGGTTGCATTGAAGCCCCCGAGCTGACCAAGGGACTCTTACCCATCTTCAGCTGCCTCTTCCAATGACATCTCAGGCTCATTTCTGTCTGCACCATAAAAGTTGCTCAGAGACATCCATTCGAGGCCAAGTGTCATCCAGTGTGTTCCCCATTAGAAGGCAGGGAAGAAATCCATTCCGGAAGGCTCTTCATCCAAAAATGTTGAATTAATGAATTCATGAAAGTGAATGTTCTCCTGGTTAATGAGGTTGGGCTTCTGTACTTTGCAAATTTAAGTATAAAATTTTAAGTTATTCTATGTACAATGGTTCTTTTCATTTTCCTTATGGACTTGCAAAACCTGGGAGTATTTGAATGGGGACTTCAGGAAAATAATCAGTTAAGTCTTTTTTATTACAATACTTTTAAAAACCTTTGTAAACATTAGTTTGTATATGTGTGCATGTCTGAGATATTTCACATCATGTCAAAATTGCTAGAAATATTCCTAAAGGTAACGTTAACATTATTTAGTATTTCCTAAAGAAATTATTCTGTAAAATTTAGACCAAAGAACTACAAAAGGTGAAATTAAATATACACAAATATTTGTTAGAAGAAACACAGAAAATGGTAAATTAAATTAAAATAAATACTTATTTTAATACTTAGTCATTCTTTTCACTAGTTGATATGAAATTTCACAAACATTTTGAAACTGACTTGATGCTTTTAAATATAGCAAATAAGCATAAAAACAAAGATGACACAACTTTTATTTATATGATGTATTCTAAGATCTTCTCTATTCTTAAAGTTGTGGTTCTGAAATGCAGGCACAATAACTTAAAGGGAAAAATGGTTATTTTCTGGACTGTCTTTTGATATCCTTTAACATTACTATTTAATGTTACATTAAAAGAAATTTTAGGAAAAAAATTTTCACCCATAGTTTTAACCACCAAGACTTTATTTCTTATGTATATGTATTCCTATGAAATCTTTATCCATCAAATCTGCAATGACAAGACTCAACTGAACATTAGAAGGGTGTCTGGATAAGGATAATGAAATGAAGCCAGGTCATAGAATCTCCCTTTCCCAGTCCCTAAAATAAATGGACAATACAAGGTAAAAAACTAAGCAACTGTTCCAGAGAATTAAGACAGAGGGAGATCTCCTTGTGCTGGATCACTCATTTGCCCCCAACCCCACTCACTCCCTTGTCTCTGCTGCCCCAGGACACTGGCCTGTGTGAACTCCATCAGTGGGGCTCCTGTGCCCTCTGATTTCCTGTTGCATTTGGTCAACAAGGTGCCTAGAGTGAGGTGGAGGGCAGAAAGTGATTGATCACAGTATTTGTTCCCTGGTCCTTCCACAAGGGGGCTGGCTGAGGCTCCCTGACTCCTAGATGGCTCCCCTCATCCTTCAGGCCCAAGACTGCTAGTGCTAGCATGGGGGCCTCTAGCTGCTGATGGTGGCCCTGTGCCCAGGGTTCCCTTGCACCTGAAGCACTGTAAATGCCTATTGCAGGTGTGCCTCTGTTTACTGGGTGAACCCTGACCGAAATACTCCCCACCTTACTGTATGAGGCTAATATAACCTTGAAAGGACAATCCTGGGCCTGTCTCACTCCTGAACATGGATACAAAAATTCTATACAAAACGTTAGTAAACGCACCATACACACAAATCTAGATGGTTATGGACATAAATGTGAAATGCTAAACTTTAAAACTTTTAAAAGTTTTACATGAAAATATAAGAAAGTAGCTTTATTGTCTTGATTTTCTAAATCAGACATCAAAACTGCAAATTATAAGAGGAAAAAACATACATTCACGCTGTTAAGATTAAGGATTTTTTTCACCAACATAGCATAACTCAAATGAAAACACTAAACTATAACCCAGAAAAAGATATTTGCAGGCACATATATCCCATAACAGTTTTGATTAAGGATAAACAAATTCTACATTTCAGTGGAAGACAAACAACCAAATAGAAAAATGAGCAAAGGACTTGAAGACTTCAAGATCACAACAAAGTCTTAGCCTTCTTCAACTTTTGCTGTTGCTTCCAGAGGGTGACTGCTCACAGAAAATAGAGAGGTAGCATGGGAAAATAGAAGCAGGAGAGCGGTACTACAGGACTCCTGTGCTTTTTACTTGCTTTCAAAATGAGATCTGGTGTGTATTTAAAGGAAATAGCCTGTTCAGGTGCTCACAGGCCAAACCGGTTATCTCCGCTTTTCCAAAGTTCGCATTATAGCCACTTTGCTTTTACAAAGGACCTACATTAGTACCCGCTTTCACTAATAGAAAGACATCCAAAGAGGATTTCCACTTTCATTAAATGAAGGCAGAAAACTTCAGCATTTGATTTGCAGGAGCTGTTAATAGAGCAGTACGTACCCTGAGCAGTGAGATTGGCCCTGCCAAGCTCCTTCCCCAGGAACTACACTCAGCATCTCAGCATCAAGCCTTTGAACTGTCTGTGAGCATCTGTGCTTTATCTCAATTTATTTTATGCATCTCTTAGCAAGATGGGTCCTAAGGTATCAGAAAAGTATAAGAGAACTCTTAAGGAGTTTTATGCTTAGTGTAAAATTAGACATCATCAAACATTTCAATTGTGGTGAATGAAATAAAGACATTGTGCATTGAACTTACCTGTGTCCCCCATTCATAGTATTTACATGCAGGGAAAAAGAATCTTGAAAGCTGCCGAGGTTACTATTGGTTCTGCTAGTGCAAAGTAGTCTCTTTTAGGCGGAATCCAATAATACACTTTTTGGTACCAGAGTCCAGTTTCGTAAGACAACTTTTCCACAGATGAGGTGAGAGGGGGTGGTTTGGGGACAATTCAAGAGCATTACATTTGTTGTGCACTTTATCTCTATTGTTACATTATATATAGTGAGATAATTATACAACTAATCTAATGCTGCTGCTGATCTGACAGGAGGTAGGTGGTCATGCAAGTAATGGGGAGTGTCTATAAATACAGATGAAGCTTCGCTCACTTGCCCGCCACTCACTGTGCAGCCCAGTTCCTAATAGGCCATGAAGCAGTACTGGTCTGTGGCCTGGGAGTTGGGGACCCCCGCCATAGTGGATAAAGTGGAGAGTCTATTGCTTCAGTGACTTGATGAGTGTACAAAGTGTGTGCATTTATTATGTCATTCTTGCTTTTACTACATGTTAATGTCATTTTAGGTACCATGTGTTATTTGCTGTGGTTTGGTAGGTTATTTTGTGTCTGGAAATGCTCCCAAATTTTTCCATATAAATTAATGGTAACTGCTTCTTTGCTTTAGCCATTTTGGCTTATGAAAGATTTCATGGAAACACTTTACTTTCAGATAGTGGAAGAAACCTGTATTGTGTTATGGAAAATATCTGCAGAGAGGAGACCAAAGGCTGCATGAAGATGATGGCCTGCTAACTAACCCCCCACACTCAGTGTCCTTATCCATTTTTGATCCCCAGGTGGGAGTCCTGCGCAGACCGTGGGAATGTTTGGCTTCCTGTGACATCTCTGAGTTTCCAAGCCTCATGATTTCTCAAGTTTCTTAGCCTGGAAAGAGGAAATGTACACCGGGCCTTTTGAAGCTATGCCAGTGCAAGCCATCTGTAGCACCATCTCGTCACCATTGACATTCTGTACCTGCTCCTGGCCTAGCTCCCTGAGACCAGCAGGCATTTTCAGCCAAGGTCAGCCACATCTTTCTGCTGCAGTCCCAAGGGTGAGGGCTCAGGGCTGCAGTGAGGGATGCTGCTGGCAGCCTGGGCAATGCACCCTTGCACCTTCCTTGGAAGAGTACTCAGGTAGGTTACCAGACTGCAGATTGCTCCTTGCTGAAATGGCTGTGAAGGGTTTCTGGAAGCAGAGTGGGTCTTCTTGCCTGAATTATATCCATCAGCAGTCAGTCCAGAGCAGGACTATTTAGGGGACAAAGAAGACCTTACCAAACAGTGCTACAAAAGAAAAACAATAGAAGGTGGAGAGAAGAATCCATTTGAGATCAGCTCTGTTGTTTGCAAGGGCTCATTTGTTCTCCCAGAGTGAGAAGAAATGCACAAAAGTAGATGTAGGCTCATGAAGAAAGGGTCACACCCTGACCCTTCTCAGCCTCAACGTGATGCTGTCATTGTCACGGGGGATGGAAAGAGGGCGGAGTGAGAGGTCGTTCACAGGAAATAGACTAAAACCCTGGGACAGTTGCACCTGCTTCACTTCTATGGCTGCTGGGGGAGGTTCCCCTTCTCATTGAAATAGCTGACACCATTGAGCCCTGTGTGTCAGGCACTGTGCTGAGCATTTTTTACCTTTCATAATTTAACCCTTATAATCAATCGTTGGAGGTCTTTACTATTACACTGATCTTACAGATGAGTAAACTGAGACTCAGACAGTGAGGCAACTTCCAAGCAGCAGTGGAGAGGCTGCCCCACACCTGGCTCTGCTGTCCAGCTCCCAGTCCTTGCAGTAGCCCCAGGTGCCACAGCAAGACCAGGACTGACCAGCCTGGAAGTCTGGGCTCAGTCTGTCCGGGCAGCAGCTGCTCTACCCAGTTACCTGTCCAGGAACTTGCCTGACATCCTATGGCATGGGTTCTGACCTGCTAGATGATCTCCAGGTCTCTTCCCATTTTGGGGAGCAAGGGCATTCCACTTCAGGTTTCCAAGTGTAGTATGATGACCAATGTTTTAACCAGAATAATGGGTGATTTGTGCATGCCAGAGAGAACTGGGTCAAGGAGCAGCCTGAGAAGTTCAACTGGGGTGGGGGAGGAGCAGCAGTGACAAGTAGGAGGAAGTCATGGATTAAAAACCACAGCCAGAAACTCCTAGTCTTCAGAACCTCACTGCCTGCAGTGGTAAGACATATTCTCCTTTGGTTCCTGATTATTTTCCCCTGGGAGCAGCCTGACTGGCTGACTATAGGCAAAACCAGGACGGTGTGCAGCTCATAATAGGCTGGCCAGAGGTACCATTTAAAGTGAGACAGAAAATGAGGGTACTGTCCTGTTTTAATGGTACTGTGGTCAGCCTACTAACATCTTGAATTTAGCCCAGTGAGACTAGGCTGACCATGTACCATTTGAAATAGTAAACAAAACAGTACCATTGTTTTCTGTCCTGTTTAAAATTATGTATCTGGTCAGCCTACTCATAGAGGCGCCCCCGTGGGCCCCCACCACCCTGCCCTCATACCACACAGCCATCTGACCTGAGACAAATCCTATGCTCTTGCCACCATGACAGGTCCAACGGTGTTCCTGTTACCAGGTTGAGCTTTCTGAATTAGGCCAGGTTTGTGGGGTTCTTGGGAAAGATATTTTCTCTTTCCTTAAGAAACAAACTACCAGCAAGGCTGACTGTTTCCTCTACGTGGTATGGCTGCAGATGAGAAGGTGGCCTGGGCACAGGCAGGTGGGTGGGGCCCCAGTGCAGGCCTCACTCTTCTCAGACTTGCCTGTGTGGGGCTCTGCCAAGGGCCGTCTTGTCACTCAGTGCCCCAGGTACCAATGACATCAGGAAGGGGGTGCCAGGCCAAGTGTCTGTTCCATAGAAAGCACTGTGCTTATTCCTGCACACCCTTCATCTGTCCTCTGTTTACCTGTATGTCCATCCATTTCCATCTGTCCATCCATTCATCCATCCCTCCGCCATCCATCCATCCATCCAAACTGCTTTATTGAGTTAGAGTTGACATACAATAAACCACATATATTTAAAGTGCACAATTTGATGAGTTTTGACAAGTGTCACTGTGAAATCATCACTACAATCCATGTAATGACTGTATCTGTCATGCAAAGTTTCTTCTGCCATTTTTCATTCCCTTCCTCCCACTGCTCCTTATTCTGTGGATGTACACAGGCCCTATACTTCCTACAATTCCATGCTATAACCAGGGCGCCTATTCCCTGCTTCTTTTATTGAAAGGAATAGGGCTGCCTAATTTACCTTCATTCCATGGAAATAATTAGACTCCCTGTTTTCCTCTTAGCCGCTGGCTGTAAGTAGACAACATATTTTCCCATCATTTTATGGGAATAAATAGGTCCTTTATTTTCCCCAGGCCATAGGTAGACCCAGGGCCTCTAGTTCCCTCTTATTTCATGGACATAACCATGTGCCTGATTTTCCCCTTTTCCATGAAAATGTCCAGAGACCCTACTTTCCCCTAATTCCATGGGTATGACCAGGCTCCCTGCTTTTCCTACTGAATGGATGTAATTAAGTCCCCTATCTCTTCCTTAGTTCATGGGTTCAACTAGGCCATGTGTTTTCCCCTTATTCCATAGACATGTTCTCCAATTCTCTTCTGACTCATGGACATCTAGGGTTTCTATTTCCCCCTTTATTCCATGGAAACAATCAGACCTCATACTTTTTCCTATTCTATGGACATTATTAGGCTTAATATTTTCCTCTTCATGCATGGATACAACTGGTCTCTATGTTCCCCTGTCATGTGCACAACCAGGGCTTTTCTCGTGTTTATGGTCATGGCCACAGTCCGCATTTCCCCTTTTTGCATGAACGTAACTACAGTCTCTGTTTTTCTCCTCTTTCATGGACATAATGAGGCCTCCTGGTTTCCTTTATTCTGTGGACATGCCTAGGACAGTCTGCTTTGTCCCTTATTCTGTGGACATGCCCAGGTCTCCTACTTTCTCCTTGTTACTTGGATGCTGGCATCCTGTTTTCTCCTTATTGCATGGAAATAATCAGGCCTAATATTTTTCCTTTCCATGGATTTTATCAGGCTCCATATTTTACTCTTAATTTATGGACATAGTTGACCCCTTATTTTTACCATATTTCGTGGACATGATGGGCCCCCTAGTTATACAATGGATGTTACTAGAATCCTATTTTCTCCTCATTCCATGGACATAACCAGTCCCCATTTTTCACTCATTATATGGACATGACCAAAACCATTATTTCCTCCTTCGTCTATGGAAATAATCTGTCCTCCTATATTTTTCTTTAATTATGGATATTACACTGCTCCTTATTTTGCAGTTATTCCATGGACATAACCAGGGCCCTCTTTTTCCCTTATTCCTTGAGCATGACTGGGACACCTATTTTCTCCTTAAGCAAAGAATTGGTGGGGCCTCCTATTTCCCCCCAGTTCCTTAGATGTGTCCCTTTTCCTGTTTCCCTTTTCCAGAGACATGACCAGGGCCTCCATTCTTCCCTTATTTTATGGAAATAATCAGTTCCCCTATTTTTCCTTAACCCAGAGACATCACATTTGTCCCCTGTTTTCATCTTACCTTGTGAGTATAACCAGGTCTCCTGTTTCCCATCACATGGACTAGACTGGTACCCATGTTTCCTCTTTATTCCATGGAAATAATCAGCCTTCCTATTTTCTCCTATTTCCCTCTAATCCATGATGTGATAGGCTAAATAATGGCCCTATAGAAGATATCCACATCCTAACTCCTGGAATTTGTGAACATTACCTTTGATGGCAAAAAAGGATTTTTCAGATGTGATTAAGTTCAGGATCTTGAGGTGGGAGGATCATCCTGGAATCTCCAAGTAGGCACTAAATGCCATCCATGTAGCCTTACAAGAGGGAGCCAGAGGGAGATTTGATACAGACAGAAGAGTAGCAGCCATATGATCACAGAAACAGAGACTGGAGTGATGTAGCCACAGGTCAGGGAATGCCAGCAGCCCGTGGAAGCTGGAAGAGGCAAAAGACAGATTCTCCCGCTAGAGCTTCTGGAGGGAGTATTGCCCTGCTTGGTCCAGTGAAAATGACTTCGGACATCTGGCTTCCACAACTGTGAGAAAATAAATTTATGTTATTATAAGCCACTGAGTTTGTGATAATTCATTATAGTAACCATAGGAAACTAATACAGACACATCATGCTACCTATTTTCTTCTTATTCCATGGAAATTAGTGGGTTCAGGTGTGTTTCCCAAAAATATATGCCCAAACCCTAAACCCTAGTACTTGTATATGTGAACTTATTTGGATATAGAGTCTTCACAGATCTAATTAAGTTAAGAATTTTAGGATGAGATAATATTAAATTTAGGGTGGGTCCTAAATCCAATGACTCATGTTCTTAAAAGAGAAAGGATAGACAAATTTGAGACAAATAGACACAGGTAGGGAGGGAAGGCCATATAACAATGGAGACAGAGATAATGCTGCACAAGCCAAAGAATTCCAGGAACGACATAATAAAACCCCATTTTTGGTTTTATTGTAAGGACATAACTAGTGTCTATATTTTCTTTTTATTCCACAGAAATTACTAGAGACCCACTTTTCTCTTACTTTATGGACATAGCCAAAGTTCATATTTCGTAAGCAGATTTATTTTTTATGTATGTTCATGGATTTTCCTTTTTTAATAATTATTTTATTTTTCAATTACAGTTGATATAAAACATTATATTAGTTTCAGGTGTGCCACATAGTGATTAGACATTTATATAACTTACTAAGTGATGACCCCGATAAACGTAGCACCCACCTGCCACTATATATATTTATTACAATATTATTGATTATATTCCTTATGCATTACTTTACACCTCCATGACTATTTTGTAACTACCAATTTGTAATTCTTAATTCCTTACAATTTTTCACCCATCTACAACCTCCTCCCACCATGTGAACCATAGAAATGTACTCTGTATTTATGTTTATTTCTATTTTGTTTATTTATTTTGTTCCTTAGCTTTCACATAAACAAAATCACGTTGCATCTATATTTCTCTGATTTACTCCACTCAGCACAATACCCCTCAGGTCCATCCATTCCACCATAGATGACAAAAACCCATTCCCTTCCATGGCCAAGCAATATTCCATTGTATATATGTACCACCTTCTATTTATCCATTCATCTATTGACAGACACTTAGGCTGCCTTCATATCATGGCCATTGTAAGCAATGCTGCAATGAACATAGAAATGCAGAAGTCACTTTGGTTTAGTATTTTGGTTTCTTCAGATGAATACCCAGAAGTGGGTTTACTGAGTCCTTCTTTGTCTCTTGTTATAGCCTTTGTTTTAAAGTATAAGTATTACTACCTCCACTTTTTTTGTTTGCTTGTTTTCATTTTCATGAAATATCTTTTACCATTCTTTTACTTTTAATGTGTGTCTTTCCATCTGCAGTTAGTCTCTTGTAGGCAGCATATGTAAGGGTCTTGTCTTCTTATCCATTCATCCCTCCCATGTCTTTTGAGTAAAGCATTTAATCCATTTACATTTAAAGTAATTTTTGAGGAGATCCAAGATGGCAGAGTAGATAAACACCATGTTGCTTCCTTTCATGAACATATTAAAATTACAACTAAATTATAGAACAATCAATCTGAAGAACTATCTGAAGTCTAGCTGAGTAGAAGTTTTATAACAAAGGTTATAAAGAAGAAGTTGCATCAAGATTGGTAGGAAGGGCAAAGAAGTGAAATGGGCTGGTCCTACACCTCTGTGTGGTAGTGAAGAATCAGGAGGGCTATCTTTGCTATGGAAGTTCCCCTTGGAGGAGTAAGGGACCACAGTCCCACACAAGTCTTCCCAGCCTGGAATACTGGCGCCAGGGAAAGGAGCCCCCACAACATCTGGCTATGGAAATTAGTGGGGATTTCAACCATCTGGATGGAACACAATGCTGCATGGAACTCAGATATCCTCTTAAAGGGCCCATGCACAGACTCACTCACTTGCAAGCACTCACTTTGGGTTCCAGCAGAGGGACAGTGACTCACAGGGCATCGGAAGCATACCCCATATGACAATGGGAAGACTGAGGTGTGCAGCTTCAGGCAAGGGCTGGAGGACAGTTGCCATTTTCCTTGTGTGGGGTCCTTCTCCCATGCATCCAGCAGGTGGGCTCTATCTTTCCTGTGTTGAGCCCACCCCCACACAGCCAAATATGAATCTGAATTGGTCTGGTGAGCTCTGCTGCTCCACCTGCTGAGTCACTGGGACCCTGCCCTACCCAACTTTCCCAAATCTGGAGTCACTTTCTTGAACAACCAGCCCCATGCACATTGCATTCTTTCTTGGAAAACTATTGGAGTCCCCAGGCCCCAAGTGGGTAGTGACTGGCCTCAGTGTGTTCTGAGACTTTTACTAAGAAGCTGTAAGCTCAGCACTGGCACTGAACCAGAATCTACATTAACCTGGTGACCACAACTCTTCCCACTCTACTGACTTCCTGAGACGTTGCCTTACCACACAAAATTTTATCATTGGTTGAACCTTAAGGGAGCCAGCAAGTGACATCAGGCCTTGAGGTGTTTTGACTTGTTGTGGAGCTATCCCACGCCTGGTATTGCTGGCAGCCGTCCTCAGTTTGCACACCTCCAGGGTTAGCACAGACAGTGAACAACTGTGGACCCCTTTGTAGCTTCTATCAGGTAGTGCCCAGCGGGTCACAGACAGTGAGTGACCTGGACCAGCACTGGGCCCCTCTCATGAGACCCTAGGACCAATATACTTGGAGGTTGGATTCAAACCACAGCAGAGCACCTCCCAATTAACCCCATCAGTGACACATACAAAGGATGTTCTCAGTAGGCATCAATACATGCTAGAGCAAATTCCACTCAGTAGGGGAAGTCACCTGCATAGCTATAGATGTAGACATGCCCCACAGCCAATCAGCCTGAGGGCCAATTCCACCCACTGATGTGCCAATAGCAATGAAGGCTCAATGATAACAAAAAGGAACATAAAACCCACACAACAGACTCTTAAAGGACCAAAAGCAAGTGATCAGGGAGACTGTGCCAGGGTACCATAGGGCACCCACTATATAATGCTACCTGGTCAAAACTGGGAGACATAGTGGCCCCATCCAATACATAAAAACAAACAGAGAGGCAGCCAACATGAAGAAACAGTAAAATTTACCCCCTCAAAAAAACAAAAGACAAGAGAAAAGTCCAGAATAAGAACTAAACAAAATAGAGGCAAGCAACCTGCCAGATACAGAGTTCAAAACAATGGTTATAAACATGATCAAGTAACTTAGTGAAAACTTCAACTAAGAGGTATCAACCCTAAAAAAGAACATAGAAACCATTAAAACACAAACACACACACACACACACACACACACACACACACACACGTGAAGAATACTAACTAAAGGGAAGAATGCACTGTAAGGTATCACCAGCAGACTAGATGAAGCAGAGGATTGAATCAGTGATTTGGAATATTAATACAAGGAAGCAGAAAATACCCAATTGGAACAGAAAAAAAAAAAAGAATCCAAAAAAAGGGAAGATAGTTTGAGAGATCTCTGGGGCAACATCAAGAGTAATAACATTTGCATCCTAGGGGTAATAGAAGGAGAAGGGAGAAAGCAAGAGATTGAGAACCTCTTTGAAGAAATTATGACTGGAAACTTCCAATCTGGTGAAGGAAATAGACATACAAGACCAGGAAGCACAGATAGTCTCAAACAAGATGAACCCAAACAGGCCCACACCAAGACACATTATAATTAAAATGGCAAAAGTTAAAGACAAAGAATCCTAAAAACAGCACAAGAAAGACAACTAGTAACTTATAAAGGACCTCCCATAAGATTGTGAGCTGATTTTCCACAGAAACTTTGCAAGCCAAAAGGGATTGGTACAAAATATTCAACATGATGGAGAGCAGGGACCTATAACTGAGGGTAATCTACCCAACATGACTAACATTTAAAATTCAAGGACAGATAAAGAATGTGTTTTTGTGTACCATTGTGAAACTGTCAGAGCTTGAATTAGAACAAAAAATGTTACATTTCTTATTAAACTTGGCAAAAATGGGAGTGAAATCAGAGTCATGTTAGTTCAAGTTTATGGAAATAATGCCATGAAGAAAACAGCAGTGTACGGTGGGGGGGCGGGGGGCGGAAGCTAAATATAAGGTGATGGAAAGAGAAGTCAGAGAAGTCACATTAGGTGGTGAACTTATTATATATCAAGTTGACAATGCACTGTAGAATTGTATGCCTGAAACCTATGTAATCCTTGCTAACAGATGTCACCCCAATAAGTCTAACAATAAAAATGAATTAAAAAAAAAAGAAAAAGAAAACAGCAGTGTACAAATGGATTTTTCTGAGGGAAGCGAAAGCATCACTGATGAGGAGAATTCAGGGCAGCCAGAAACAAGCAGAACTGATAAAAACATTGCAAAAATTTTATCAAATTGTCATCAAAATCATCAGCTGACTGTAAGAAGCATAGCAGACCAAGTAAATATTGATAAGAGTAAAAAGAAAATTTTAACTAAAAATCTTGGCATGAGAAAGGTGTTTGCAAAATGGTCCTGAAGGAGCCCATCAATGAACAGAAGTAAAGGAGAGTAGAAGTTTGCCAAGACCTTTTGGAGAGGCAAGATGATATTTTGGGCCATGTCATCAGTGGCGATAAAACATAGGTGTACCAATACAACCCAGAAACAAAGCATCCAAGTGCACAATGGAAGTCAGCCAATTGTCCACAACCAAAAAAGTTTTGTCAGTCCAAATCAAGAGTTGAAATGATATTGCTAAACTTTTTTGATATCAGAGGGATTGTTCTTTATGAATTTGTAGCACCTGGACAAAGAGTCAACCAAGTTTACCATTTGCAAGTGCTGAAAAGATTGTGTGAAAAAGTTAGATGAGTTACTTGAACTTTTGGTCAACAACTCATGACTCTTGCATCATGACAATGTACCAGCCCACACAGTGCTGTCTGTGAGAGAATTTTTAGCTAGTACACAAATAACTATATTGGAACACCTCCCTACTTCACCTGATCTGGCCCCCAATGACTTTTTTCTTTACCTGAAAATAAAGAAAATATTGAAAGAAAGATATTTTGATGACATTCAGGACATCAGGGGTAATACGATGACAGCTCTGATGGACATTCCAGAAAAAGAGTTCCAAAATTGCTTTGAAGGGTAGACTAGGCACTGGTGTTGGTGCATAGCTTCCCAAAGGGAGTACTTTAAAGGTGACCGTAGTGATATTCAGCAATGAGGTATGTAGCACTTTTTCTAGGATGAGTTCACAAACTTAATTGTTAGACCTTGTACACAGTATAAAGAATATAGTCAATAATATTGTGGCATGGTATAGTGTCAGATGTTTGTTGGACTTATCATGATGATCACTTCTTTTGGTCTATACATGTTGAATAATTATAGTGTACCCCTGGAACTAATATAATAGTATGTATTAACTATATTTTAATAAAAAATTTAAAAAATAATTAAAAATAAAGTAATTGCTGATAGCTATGTAGTTATTGCCATTTTATTATTCATATATTTTTTCTTGTTTTTCTTAAAGAAGTCTCTCTAACAGTTTTTTATAATACTGGTTTGGAATTAATGAACTCCTTCATCTTGTCTCAGAAGTACTTTATCTGTCCTTTAAGTCTAAATGACAATTTTGCTGGGTAATCTTGGTTGCCGGTCCTTGCTTTTCATCACTTGGAACATTTTGTGCCAATTCCTTATGGCCTGCAAAGTTTCTGTTGATAAATCAGCTAACAGTCTATGGGAGCCCCCTTATAGCTGCCTTTCTCTTGCTGCTTTTATGATTCTTTCTTTGTCTTTAACCTTTCATATTCAAATGTGATGTGTTTTAGTGTGGGACTCATTGGGTTCATCTTCTTTGGGGCTCTGAACTTTATCGGCTGTATATGTCTCTTTCCTTTGCCAAGTTAGAAAAGTTTTTCACCATTATATTTTTTTCAAATAGATTTTGTATTCCTTGCTCTCTCTTCTCCTTCTGGTATCCCAATGATGTGAAAATTGGTATGTTTGTGATGTTGTCCCAGAGGCCTCATAAACTATTTTAATTTTGGGGGGTTTCTTTATTATTATTGTTGTTGTTGTTGTTGTTATTATTATTATTATTATTATTATTATTATTATTATTATTTTTACTGTGCTGATTGAGTGTTTTCTGCTACTTTAACTTCTAAATTGCTAATTAAACCCTCTGCTTCATCTAATCTACTGTTGATTTTTTTCTAATGTATTTACTTACTGTATTCTTTATTTCTGACTGGCTCTGTTTTATGTTTTTTTTATTTTCATTTTTATGTTTCTTATCTCTTTGTTAAAGTTTTCACTGAATTCATCTAACTCTTCCCCTAAGTTCATT
The DNA here is from genome assembly GCA_004026885.1 of Lyroderma lyra. NCBI lineage: Eukaryota > Metazoa > Chordata > Mammalia > Chiroptera > Megadermatidae > Lyroderma > Lyroderma lyra. The sequence continues at coordinate 77,392 of PVJL010002005.1, forward strand.
TAGCGTTCTTGTAACCATTGTTTTGAACTCTGTATCTGGTAGATTTTTTTTTGTCTTCATTTTGTTTAGTTCTTTTTTCTGAAGTTTTGTTCTGTTATTTCATTTGGGATGTTTTTCTTTGTCTCTCCAATTTGTCTATCTGTGTTTGTTTCTATATATTATGTAGGGATGCTATGTCTCTGATCTTAGTAGAGTGGCCTTATGTAGTAGTTGTCCTGTGGGGCCCAGTGGCATTTTCTCCCTGATCACCTGCTCCAGGTGCTCTAGGTGTGTCTCTGTGTGTGTTGTGTGTGCCTTCCTGTTGTATTTGAGCTTTGGTTGCTGTTGTATGTCAGTGGGAGAGATTGACCCTCAGGCTGATTGGCTGTGTGGACTGGCTTTGACTACAATGGAAAAATTCTTGTGAAGGTGTTGACTATACAGAGCAGGATTCGCTTTAACAGGGCTCTGGTGCATTCCCAGTCTGCCTTTTGGGTGTATCATCTGTGGAGGCAGCCAGGTGGTGCTCTGGCTGTGTCTTAAGTTGGCCATTGAGCTCTTATGTGGGACCTGGCCACAGGCCAACTTCAGTCACAGTCTGTGCACTGCCAGTGGCCACCTGGCATAAGCCACAAAGCAATTCACAGATGATACCATCTGCATTGGGACTGGAGATGCCTCAAGAGGCCAAACTGCAAAGCAAGGCTGGTTGCCAGTAGTACCACACTTGGGGCCACTCAGCAAGAAGTACAGAGCATGTGGAGGTCAGATACTACTTTTTTGGGTTTTGTTAAACTTTGAGAGATTTTAGGAAAGCCTGAAGCATGAGCCAAGATAGGTGTGTCTTGGGTGGATCTGCAAGTTGGGTGAGGTAGGGTCTTGTAATCACCAGGGTGATGAGAAGAGTGTTAGCCAGGTTGATGGAGACACAGATATGGTGGCACCTGCATCTGCATGCTGGGAGGGAAAAGGGCTTAACTGAGAAATAATGGCTTCTGTCAGCACTTCTGTCTGAGAGAAAGCTGCCCCTCCAGCTGTTGCCCTCAAACCACAAAATTAATTTCCTCCCCAGGTGCCTTTAGAGCTGCTGCCCTTGCACTGGAGCTCAGAGTGAGTGAGTCCATCATTAAGTAAGTCTGTGTGGGGGCCCTTTCAGAGGAATGCCTGGGGACTCCAGTAACACTCCATCCTAGTCACAATCTCTGCTGGTTTTCACAGCCTGAAGTTATGGGGACTTCTCTTCCTAGCACTGGAACCCCTAGCTAGGGAGTCTGGTGTGGGACTTGGACCACTTGCTCCTCCAGGGGCCCTCCACAGATAAGATATCCCTTTCTGTTTTCAGTGGTCACATGTGGGTGTGGGACCAGCCTGTTGCGTGCCTCTGCCCCTCCTGCCAGTCTCTAGGTGGCTTCTTCTGTATGTTGGTAATTGTGGGACTTCTGTTCAGCTAGACTTCAGGTGATTCTCAAAGGTGGTTTGTTCTGTAGTTTCATTGTAATTTTGATGTGGTCATGAACAAGGCAAAGCACAGCATTTCCCCACTTTGCCATCTTGACCAGAAATCTTGTTCATGTTTTTGTAATGTGGCCAGCTGAATGTTACTTTTTTCCCTCGGGTCCTAAGTTTGACAGGCATATTCCAGATGTCCAGAGTGGGCTGACATTGTGCAAATCTGAACATTCTCACATATTACTCTTTGTTAAATATGGAATACTTATATATCCACTTCACAATGACACTTTTGCAACTCAGGCTTAGGGTATCCCAAAGCTGCCATATCCATTTTCTGGACAAGTCCTACAAGGCAGGCTCAGAGGATCAGAAAGGATGTGACTGGTCCTAGCAGGGTTTTCACACTGAGGGTGGTATGGGTTCTGGGAAAGTTGGAGCCTGGCAGACCACAGGCTTCCGTGTGTGGATTCAGAGTCACAGGAAAATCATGAAGAGGTTGTTCTTGGATGCTGCTGACTGATGCCTGACTTAGGAAGAGGTTCTTTGCCCACATTCATTTAGTTTCCGCCACAATCCATGATTAGTTTTGTGTTTTTTTTTTTTTTCCATTCTCATATTATACGTGAAGAAACTGAGGTTCTTGGAGAGATTGAGTAATTCTCCCAGTGTCAGCCAGCAAAAGATTTGAACCTGGACAGTTATGTTGCAAGGCCCATGCTTCTTCAACTCTATCATTATGCTTCTCACAGACCAAACTCTTAAGTAACTATTTTTAAACACTTTTACTTTTATATTGAAATAAGTTCAGATTTACAAAAAAGTTACAAAAATAGCATAAATGTTCTCATATACCCTTCACTCCATTTCCCCAAATGTTAACATCTTACATATACAGTACAATGGTCAAAACTAGGAAGTTAGCATTTGTATGATATTATTAACTAATCTGCAAACTTTATTCACATTTCATCAATTGTTCTACCAATGTTCTTTTTCTGGAGCAGGACTTCATTCAGGATCCTGCCTTAAAGAGTGTTTTAAAAATAGAAAGCTCTTGTGGGCTTCTGGGTGGAGGTGATGGGGGCTCATGATATGCTACCCTAAAATATGGCACCTTGGCATGTCAACTATCTGAAGCTGAAGGACTTTGAGAAAATAGTAGAAGCAGGAAGAAGACTCTGACCTCCTTTACCCTTCTTCCTTAAAAACATGAGAGTAATCTCCTCTATGAAATGTGCCCTCACACTATCAAAAATAGGGAGACATTCTTATCACCAGAGGTGGGGATTTTAGGGCCAAGGAGGCTGTATAAACAGGGCTTACTAGTTCTTCAGCATTCACTACCTATAGCCCAAAGCCCTTTGTCTTGTCAATGTTTCCCAAATTTATTGTTTATCTACAAGGTATAAATGCTTCCTGCTCTGATCACTTCTTTAGGTGGCCATTCCCTTGGGAGGGCTCCCATGTGCATGTTAAAATTTATGTGCTTTCCTCCCATTACTCTGCCTTATGTCAGTTTAATTCTTAGGCCATACCAGAGGCCCAAAGAGGGTAGAGAAGGTTGGGAGTTGCCTTTCTTACACAGGCAACACCCAACCTTCAGGGGTCTGAATGATTAACTTTTATTTTTAAAAATAATTTTAAAAAAATTTTAATTACAGTTGACATACAATATTATATTAGTTTCAAGTGTACAATGTAGCTATTAGATATTTCTATAATATACAAAGTGATCATCCCAGTAAGTCTGGTATTCATGTGACGCTATGTATAGTTATTCTAATTTTATTGACTATATTCCCTATGCTATACTTCCACCCCCGTGACTGTTTTTATAACTGGCAATTGGTACTTCTTAACCCCTCCCATCAAAACTGCATGATGAATTTCTAAATAAGGCTCACAGTGTATTCCCTCAAAGGGAGCTGGAATTACCTCACAAAGCTCTGCTGGGGTCATAGCAAGGTAACAAGAGCTGGTGGCGTCAGGTCCTGCAGGCATAGTGGGATCCAGCAGGCAAAAGTCTGTGGTGAGTAGGTGGCTGGTGAGTAAAGAGAACCTATAGAGAAGGGCTCGGAATAGCTGATGTCTAGGTTAGACAATTGGAACCCAAGGTAGGTAGGCAGAATGTAGCACAGCCTGTTCCATGCCCCTGATGCGTTAGGAGTATGTAGCACTTTTTCTAGAATGAGTTTTCAAAATTAATTAATTGTTTGACCTCGTATATCTCAGTTCAAATATTATGTTCTCCATAAGGCTTTCCCCATTCCCACAAATGGCTCTCCTCTGTCCGACACACCAGCTCTAATGCACACCATTGTAAAGGTCTGTTCTGGGGGCTTTCTTCCTTGCCGGGGGTGAGGACAGGGAGAGGGTCTTATTCATCTTGGCAGGTGTTTAGACAATACCCATGCCGGAATTACTGAAGCCCTGCATGGCTGTGGAAAATGACGTGACCTGAGAATGGGTTGGACAGCTACGCAGGGAGATTTCCCCGGCTGGTCTTTGGTCAAATTGTGGGCAGGGCCATGGAAGGAAGAGTTTCTAGTCTCAGTCTCTGTTTAAACGCAGGCAGTCATTTCCCAGGAAAGCCTGTGTTGGGACAGCAAGCAACCCCAAGCCAGGCACCTCTCCAACCTGGAAGGTGCAGTGACTGGATAGGAGGTTTCTGAGGCTGCAGAGATGGAAAGTGGATGCTGGAGAAATCTGCTGGTGCTACTCGCTGCCCTGGTTTTGGTGGCCAAACTGGGTCACTTTCAAAGGTGGGGAGGCTTCCAGGAGAAGGCCATGAGCCAGAAAAACATGAATTCAACACTCAAGTTTTTCATTGAAAACTACAATAACATGAGCAATGATACCTACTTATTTCGAGTGGAGAAGCTGCTTCGAAGTCACATGCAGGTTTGTGCCCCCATTCTTGCTCATTTGGACATGTGGGGGTATGGTGTGGCTTCCAGAGACACCAAGCTATTGTTTCACCAAGTTCGGAGTGGATACACTCGGAATGCGTGAGCTTTAGAGTGGTTCAGACCCAAGTCACCGTAGCCATGCTTCCAAAATACTGTCTAAGGACTGGAATGAATCCCTAACTCTGTTACTCTCAGTTTGAAGCAAAAATGTCCCCTGAGGTTCTCAACTGCTCTCCTTTGGGAGCAATTGCCTGTCATGAAATGAGGTCCTACCAAAAGGAAAGCAAATCAGGATGATTTTGCTTTCTTCAACAATCTCATTTAGCAAAATATAAACATCCTCTGTAGGTTCCCCTCAGCAATAATGTTTCAGTGTCCAGGGTTGTAAAATCTAAGTCCCAACTTTCTCGCGGTGTTCTACAGAAACCCGTAATAGAATCCCACAGAGGTTTTTTGGCAGGAAGAGAGCCGGGGGAAGTAAGGGCTAGGCTTCAACCAGATTGTCTCTTTTGTTTTTCATATAAAGTGTTCTGATATCAACTGAAGGGTGATAGAGGAAAGAAAAGTTGTCTGAAAACCAATTTCACTGGTTCAACCTGCCCTCAAGGTCAGATAGTAATGTTAAACAAAAATTTTAACATACACTACAGAAAGTCTTAAAGGTTTTATTGAGCCAAAAATGCTTGCTTAAAAGACCAGTCTTGGGGCATAAAGTCCAAACCACCAGCAGATGGCTAGATTGAGAAGACCTACATGTCTACTGTCTTGGAGTTTGCAAGAGTTTTTATACATCGAGCACGGGGTAGGGAAAAAAAAGGTGTGGGTGGTCTGAAAGAATTTACATTAGGTACAGGTGAAGGAGGGAGAGAATGAGGCAGGGCCGGCTCTGGGATAGGCGCAGAGTTTGGAAACAGAAATGTTCACTCCTGTGGATTGGCTAGAGGCAGCAGTCTGGACAGCCCACATGCAAACAGAAGCAGAGGCTCTAGGAGCCCAGTGGTTCCTGGCTGAAATAATCTGCAAAAATAGCCACCTGGACATTAATCCACATTCCAACAGACATAGAAGGAACGTGAGCAGTCTTTCGTTAGCTGGCCTGCAGTCATTAACAGATGATCAGTTCTGTCTCTTTTTCTTACTCTCAGGGTGCTGTAAATTAATGTAGAATATCTCAGGACTTTCTCCCAGGCAGTAAACCATGTAAATTAGGGCAAAGGCAGTACTATGTCTTAGTTCAGTTAACAGGATTAAGAAAAAATAATGGACTAGAGGAGAGGGCTCTGATCAGACGTGGGCAGCAGGAAGGAATAGGAGAAACCAGCCAGGATGAAGGGCAAAGAGGCTCAGGCAGTGTTCATGACAAATGGGCCTCCTGTCCACACCAGTCCTTCTTGTCTCAGTAACTCACACTCGTCACAAGATGGCAGCTCCTCAGGGCCAAGAACATTGAGGTGACTTGGCCACAAGGTGGTGGCCCTCGACCAAAGTTCTTGTGGAAGCTGGTTTGATCACCCCATCAATCTTCCCAAGGATAACTCTGAGAACCTGAGGAGGCCTGTCTTGTGGAATCCATTCATTGTCATTATCAGTTGGCTCTGAAAGAATTGCTTGTGAGCAAACTTTTGATGTCATTGAAATGGATGAATTGACAGGGATCCTGGGGCAAGGATCCCTGGGTATCCCCATACCTGTTACGAAATGATTGTGTTCATCCTAATACCTCAGAGAGGGGAGCAGGAAGTGGATACCTTCTGGGTTTGATGACCAGATCCTCGTAACTGTGGCATCTTGGTCAAGTGCCATCCATACTCTGCAGGTCTCAGTTTCCTCACCTGCAAAGTGGGCAGAGTAAGAGTGAAGCAGCACTTGTAAAAATATTTGTATTATGATTATTCCTCTTGTTATTTAGCAGTCTAGTCTAATAAAGAATAAGAAACCACTTCATACACTGGAATGTTAGTTAAATTTATGGCCAGTGATTTAGTTTCTTTTTTTTATTTTATTTTTATTTATTTTTATTTTTATTTTTATTTTTTTTTTGTTTTTTGGTATGTGGGTAGCTCCCCGGCTGGGAATCGAACCCAGGCCGCAGCACTGACAGCGCCAGCGCCGAAGCCCCAAGCCACTACACCATCAGGGAACTCCCCGATTTAGTTTCTTCATCACAGAGCGTGCTGAAGGTCAGTCACAGTGCTTGACACAGGCCCTGCAAGATACCGATGCCTGGATGGAACTGCTCTTTGTAGAGCTCAGGAGCCCTGTGGAATGCAGGGACAAGGATGGTGGGATTGCCCTCAGGCCTCCTCCTCCTGCCACCCTGCATGCCTTGTGGTTTTCTAGGGGTGCTTTCCCCCAAGGGCAGAGTGAGCACTCTCCCCTTCTATGGCCACTCCAGAGAGCTCAAGCTTCTTATTCAGTTTTGTCACTGCATTTGGACAAGGAAACCGGTACTTCCAGGAACTTCTCCCCTCACCAGGCAGAATTCTTTAGTCCACACAGTTTTTGGGAAATCCAGCCCACTTTCTGACACAAACCATTTGTTAGTTTCATTTCTTGGTGGGGGGCTTATTACCCTCACATCTTCAGACCTTGCACTTGAACAGAAGTATAAGAGGACATATCTCAACAACAGGAACTGGCCTTGGCATGTATTCTGTGTGCTTTATGTAGTCACCATTTATATACACCCTAGGAGGACACTGTTCTCCCCATTTTCAAGATAAGGAAACTGAGACTTGGAGAGATGGAGGGACTTCGCCAGGATAATAGAGTTGAAAGGGGCTAAAGCCAGAATTCGAGCACAATTCTTCTGTCTTCCGTTCTGACACTCTCCCAACTCCATTGCTGCTGCTGAGTAATGTGGCCCACACTTGCTAAAACATTTTATGATTCCTAATGATTAAGTTACTGTAAGATGCATTTTGTGCGTTCAGTGAAATGCATGCTTCTCTTTAGCTCACATAATAACTCCTTGAGCAGGTATAGTTATTAACTGTGCTCTGTGAGGAAACAGGCTGCTAGGCTCTTGCTCAAGCCCACAGAATTAGTGGATGGAACTCCTAATCAGTTGCATTCCTAGCCTCGTGTTTTCAGCTGTATTGCTGGACTGCCTCCAATCAGGTTGCTTGGGAAGGAGAGTGGGGAGGCAGGACGTGGCTGAAGAATAGGGAGAGCAGAGGGATAAGGTGCAGCTGACTCTATGCATTCTGAAGACCATGTGTGCACAGCTGGGGGTGCTCTGGGACTGCTGGGCAGCCAAGCCTGATATGTTATCTCCCTCATCTTGAGGCTGCAAGGGGCACAGGTGGGACCCATCTGTGGCTGCAGCAGCGAAGGCAGTGTAGAGCAAGGGAATGGCTGTACATATGCTGAGTGCTGACCAGGGGCCATGACACAACTGTGCACCCCCAGGTGCCACTGTGCATCTTCCAGGCGTCACTGTGTACCCCCAAGGTGTCCCCATGCATCCTCCAGTTGGAGAAAAGGAGGGAATCATGCTTTCATAGATGAGCTGGGCACTACCCTGGGGCTTCGCCCTCCACTTAGCCTTTTCTGGAGTCAGCAACTGGATACTTTGAGTCAAGACTAACAGTGGCATTGCTCCTTGGTAGCTGACGACAGGAGTGGAGTATCTGGTCACTGTGAGGATCAGCCGGACCAAGTGTAAGAGGAACAGCACAAAAAGTCGTTCCTGTGCCATTCAGAGCAAGAAGAAGTTGAAAAAGGTATGTAGTGGCAGTTATCTGAGAAGAGACTCCTAATCAAGAGTGAAAAAAGTAAACACTTTAAAAATCAACATGAATTTGACATTGCCAGCTTTCTCAGCTGTGTGGCTTGGGGCACAGCCCTGCTGAGGCTGTCGTAGGTCTGGGCTGGGAGGAAGGCTGGGTAACTGAGCCAGCTGCCACAGCCCATGCCACGCCTCCGAATCACCGGCCCACTCCTAGCCCTCAGTGGGAGGGGCGTGTTCTTTCCCTGGGGACCTCGTTCTGGTCTCAGCTAGCACTGTCCAGGTCCCTGAGGATTGCTCAGTTGCCTTCTTCTCTGCCAGCCTCTGGCCACTCTTTTCCTAGTCCCTCCTACTGGCGTCATCTGCTGGCAGATATGAGGGTCTCCCTGTGCCCAGGTGCAAGTACAGGAGGATTGGGGTCAGGGTGGGAGAGGGCTCCCACGGCCAGGATGGTCCAGGTCCCAAGTGGCTGGGCAAGGGGAGCCCCAGATGACATTCCTATCTGGGCCTGGCACCCCTTCTGCCTCCACCACACGACTGTGAGCAATCCTCCCCACTCACGTAGTCAGTGTGCAGCCTCAGTGATGGGTTCAGACTCTCCAGTGAGGGGCTGAGAGGGCAGGCGCTCCTTGTTTGCCTTTTACAACCATCTCCCTGGAAGCTGATTGTGTCCTTTCTCCTTCCACAGAGTTTCGTCTGTGACTTCCTGATGTACACCGTGCCCTGGATGAGCTATTACCAACTGTGGAACAACTCCTGTGTGGAGGTCTAAGTGGTCTGAGCAAAGATCCTTGATGGAAACTTAGATGGTCACCCTGTGCACTCTCTATTAGAGACTTCTGGAGGGACCCCATCACCCTCAGCAGGGTCTTGCTATATACATCCTATCATGCTCACACTCACATTCAAACACACTCACACGTTCACACACAAATACACCACCACATGCACACACACATACACACTCATTCTTACACTCACATAGCACAGACACACATGCAATCACACACATGCAATCACACACAGCATACATACTCATATAAATGGAAACGTGCACTCACATACTGACGATCTCACACTTACACTCACTCATGTACATATGCAATAGTTTTTAGGGGGCTGGTGCAATTTGATCAGCACATTGTTAACTCTTTGGGGCAATCTTACTTCTACTTCAGCCCATATCTCTGAGGCTTTTTATTATTTAGGCACATCCTGACTTCTGGTCTGAGCTTTGTTTCTTCCCCAAGCACATACAACTCTGTGGCTGACACATGTCTTTGTGTGTGTGTCTGAGGTCCCCAAGACCAAACAGCCAGTCTGTAGGACTCCCAGGACTCAGTACAGAGTTGTACTCATGGCTGTGACTCACTTCAGGGCAAACACACAGAGCAAAACCAGCAAAAAGGAAATGCTCGTGGGGAGAAGTGCCAGGAAACCATGCACAGGCTCCCAGAGTCCTCTCCAGTGCAGTTGCATAGGACATGCTTTGGGCCACAAATGTGAAATGTTGTCCCAGGGAAGCTCCTCCGAAACTCAGTGCCTTGGGCTCTCACTGGAGCTGGTCCCATGGTCAGGCTCTGCCTAACATGTACCCAAATTTCACACTCCCACAGGGAAAGCTGGTGTTCAGCGTAAATCACATCTTGTAAATAGTGTAAACACACTGAGGCCTTTTTATCACTTAGGGAAAGTTTTATCAGTGTAGGGAAATTGTTTACCGTCCAAATTCCCAGACCCCGGCCAAGGCCAACTTTGCAAATAGACCTTTCCAAGGACAGCAGCCTCAGGCTGGCTGATGGAAGAGTTCTTGAGCCTTCCACATGCTCCTTGCCGGTGGGTTGAGGCCTGTGATTAGGCTGACCAGACGTACTGTTTGAAACGAAACAGAAAACAACGGTGCTGTCTCGTTTCAAATGGTATGTATGGTCAGCCTCCTGTGGTGTCTTCCCTCATGTGACTCATCGTTGAGCAGAAAAGGGGCACACTGGACCAGGTACGGAGAGTGGATGAGGGCTGGGAGCACACCACTGGACTGGACTAGCCTTCCTCAGGGGCAGGTCCCACCAACACAGTTATAATGGGAACCTGAGAGATTTCCAAAGGGGAAGAATAAATCTACACGGAAGAACCCCAATTGTGCCTGAGAGGCCTGAGGGAGAAGGGAGGGTGGAGGAGAAGGGAGGGTGGAGGAGAAGGGAGGGTGGAGGAGAAGGGAGGGTGGAGGCAAAGGGCTAAAGGTGGTGAAATGGTTGTGCACAAAAGAGGAAACCCAGAAGCACCCAGTTTGGCAGGTCTGACGCCACTGAGGGCTGACCGGGTGCCCGGAACTGGCCTGCTGTCCTGCTTATCTACTTGGGTCATGACGTCCCTAGAAATGGCAACTCCTACCTCCATGATGCAGGTGAGGAGCCCCCGAAGGTGACCTCTGTCCAGATCCTAACATCCTAACTGAGTCTGACCTATTGGTTGGACTTCTAGAAATGGAATCATACATATTGTATTGTTTCTGCTACTTTCACTCAACATATTTCTGAACTCATCCATGCTGTGTGTACTTGTAGTTCACTCTTATTATTGTGTAGAATTTCATTGTGTGAATACACTAGAATTTATTTAACTCTTCTACTGATAATGGACTTCTGGATAGTTTCTAGCTATTAAGAATAAATGTGTGTACATGCTTCAAGGTGGACATATGCATGTGTCTTTGTTGGGTATACGCAGAAGAGTGGAATTGTTGGATAAGGGGATGTGTGTATGTCCATCCTTTAGCTAATTTACTCAAGATCTTCTAACATTTAAAGTTTTTAACTTAATTTACTTATCTAACATTGCTTAATTATTGATTTAAGCCTTGTTTAACCTCTAAGTTCCTACTTTTTCATATATTTTACGTGGCCTAATTGTTTTATTTTTATCTTCATTTTATGTAAATTTGTATTGACACTCTAGTATTTTTATAATATTTTACCAAACTTTATGGCTTTGCTTTGGGATTTTAAAATGAACTTTCCCCACCCCACCCACCCACCTTGCTTTTTATAAATGGCAACTAGAAAGGGAAGGCACAAGGCAGGCATCTTTGGGAGGAGTGAGGCATCCAGGCCCTGACCTCTGAGAGACCCAGGACAGGTCTCCTTATAGGAGAGAGGCCGAGAGAGATTTAGCAGACACATGGAAATGATGTGTGAAGATGAGGCCGAGAGGGCAGGGATGTGGCCACAGCTCAGCAATGCTGGAGGCTAGAAGGAGCAAGAAGGAGGCTCTCGGGATGTGGCCACAGCTCAGCAATGCTGGAGGCTAGAAGGAGCAAGAAGGAGGCTCTCTCCTAGAGCCTCTGGAGGGAGCACAGTCCTGACAAAACCTTTGATCTCAGACTCCATGGCTCCAGAACTTTGTGAGAACAAGCGTCCACAGTTTTAAGCCACTAACTTTGTGGTCATTGGTTATTGCACCTGCAGGCAGCTGATACACTGGTCTTTTTGCTTCATATATCTCAGACTTGGGGATGAAGAAAACTGGCAACCTGGAAATGCTAATATGTGCAGATAAAAATGCCTCAACAAAAGCTTGCTTTTTCTAGCCAAAGGGCTAAGAAAGTGGCAGCCCATGAGGACAGAGAACGTTCAGACAATTGCTGCTCGGCTCCAGCCAAACACCACAAGGGAAAAATGAGGCTCCACCACACCCCGCAGAGGCTAACTAGGGAGCCTAGACATTTACCCTGTTGGGGCTGTAATGAGGAGCTGCACATCTGCACTGGGGTGGTGTCAGAGAAGGCCAAGTAGGGAGCCAGAACGTTCATCCCCAGGGGGTGCCAACAGGTCCCCCACTCCCTGTGATGATAGTGAGGACCCATGGAAAGCCTGGATTTCCATTTCTTCCCCCTAGTGTCAGAGGAGACACGTGGGAAGCAGTCATGAGGCAGTCCTGCCCCTCCTAATCAGAGCGGTTATCAGCAGAGGCCTAGTGGGGAGTTTGAGTTCGTGTGTGTGTGTGTGTGTGTGTGTGTGTGTGTGTGTGTATGTGTCCCACAGTGTCTATAACGTTTCCCAGGGATATTAAGCTTCCAGACTTTTGCCTGAGCTCTTGCGGATATGCTTTACCTCACCCCTCCGGGATGTGAGTGAGGACAGTTGTGACAGCTGACAGTCTTTTTGAGACCACATGGAGGAAGTAGAGTGGGGAGATGAGCCTGGTGACTGTTTAAAATCCTGAATCATGCTGTTGGGTGGGGGAAGTTATCTCCCCTGCTAATGTGCCACCCATGGACAACGAGCGGGCTCTTAACATGGCATTCCTGGTCTCTCTGTCTCCAGTCATCTGATAGGTTATTTGGGAAGGAAAAACTGGGCATCGTGGCCCGGGCACCCTCCCACAGGGGGCGCACACGTGCCTGGCAGCTCCGGGAGAGGAACCCCTCTGAGACCTGCTCTGGTCTCAGGTTGCTGCTGATGCTGGCTGTAAGTCCAGTTCTCGTCTTCGGTGTTAAAAAGAGCACTTGCCTGTAACGACAAGGCACCTCTCCCCACCCAGTCCTTATCAGTAACAAAGGCTCTTTCTTTTCTGATTACCTGTATTAGCTTTCCTTCTTCTACACTTTGAACAGGGAGGGGATACTCTTCATTGAACTCCTCAGAGATGCCATCTTGCCAATATCTCCTGTCTGTTCTGTTAAGGAACTCAGAGCTTCTCTCCTTCCTCTCCCTCTTTCCTTTGCTCCTTTTTGTCACAAAATCTGAAGACTCATACTTGATGTGAGGATGGAGTTGAAGTTCTGTTGTCATGCAGGTTATAGAGGCTATGCAGCAAGGAATATTCGTGTCATCTCATTTGGACCCCAACTCTTCCCTGGCCCAGAGGACCTGCAGATTATGTTGTTATTAACTGAAGAATTTAGGGGGGAAGTGGAATTATACACATTAAGACCATTCAGAGAACGGGTGGACAAGCATTTATTTTCTGTATCGAGAATTCCTGTTTACCGCAGGATATTGCACATGCAGTGACTGACCACGGGTGTGTGCTCCAGGACACCTAGCCATTGGTGCAGTTTTGGTTCAGAATTTTGTACTTTTCAAACCAGGGAACAACAAACACCGAGTAGAAGCACTCAATTTGCTAAAAAACAAAAACAAAAACAATATCTAAAAAAGGTCAACATGCAAGGTGAAAACTTAAAAGAGGAAAAAGAGGATACACTCCCGGTGGGTGGGGAAAACGACGCCCCCTCACCACACTGCCCATCTAGACAGGGTCTGATCTTTATTTTGATTTCAATCACTTGATGGTATGATGGCTGAGATCATCCCAGAAAATGTCCTTCTGTTTGTCATTGGAACTGGACACTAGACATAAAGTGCTCACTCACACGTGTTCACTGATGTCTTCCTCTCACTTTTTCCGTGTGTTGCTACATCACTTCACCTTGCTGGGCCTGTGCTGGTTCCAGCCAGCCTCTCATCCCACTCCATCCACCCTTCCTTCCACACATCTGTCCTCCCTTTCTCTCCTCTTCTTTTCACCCAATCCATCCATCTTCCTTCCTTCCTTCCCACCCTTCGTGTGTCAGCCACATGCTCATTCATCTCATCCTTTCTTTCCTTCCCCTGCCCCTATTCTCTCTCAAGATTTCCCTTTTATTTTTTACTTCCCTCTTCTCCCATAATGAAAAAAATAAACAAACAAAATTTGCACATAAATATCGTGTCTTAGTGCAATTTTGTTTGCCTGCTCTTCATTAGAAAGCCCAGGGTGGGGAGTGGCGGATGGGGAGGCTTCAATATTTACATTTCTCCCAAAAAAGGAATCAGAACACTAACTCCATCCATTAACTATGTCACATCCCCTAAATTTACTGTCATCTTCCATTTTTTTCATAGAGTTCATGATTTTCCCAGGGAAGCACCGCAGAGGTCTATCTTGCTAGATTTTGAAAAAAATGAGGAGGGAGTTCATGGATGAACTTTTCTCTGTGTTGAGAACACCCAGGCCATTATAACTAGAGTCACCATATAATTTATGAACCAGACATGTTGTAAACAAATGGGGATGCCAATAATAATTGTACTAAGAAGCTACATGGAAATCAGGACTATTCTAGGCAAGGTGGGACATAGGATTATCCTCATTTTAACTCATCTTTGTACAAAGAAGTGACTTTCAGGGCTTGAAGGCCGGAAGACCTTCGTGGGCCCAGCCTGACGACGCACACTGCAGCAATGATGGCCTGGCCAGCCTCCCTTAGGTATAACAACATCAGGTGGCAATGAAGCATGGAGGGGACTAAGCCACTGTCGGGGAGGTGGCACTGCAGCAATGATGGCCTGGCCAGCCTCCCTTAGGTATAACAGCATCGGGTGGCAATGAAGCATGGAGGGGACTAAGCCACTGTTGGGGAGGTGGCTCTGCAGCAGATCACACACATACAGGTTTGTCCTTCCCCACCCCAACCAACTCCCACCACCAGTTACACTGTCTCTGAACTCGTTTTCTTATCTCTTTCTCCTCTTTGCTCCAACATTGCTGGACAAAAGGAACCGAGGCCAGCAGCCAAATGATTATTTTAGGCTGATGTTCAGATTTTCATCCAGGTACACCAGCGAGGCCCCACTGGCTGCTACATTGTTACCAATAATTAACTACGCCCCAGAGTGTCTCCCTGCAACTCAGCCATTTAGCTCCTCCCTCTGAACCCCTCCAACCACCCATAATTTAGCAACCAAGGAACCGTGCCTGCCAGGCAGGATCTGGGTCATTCTCACCGTCACTGTTTCATTTTGAGAAAGCAGGTGTTGTCTGTCAGCCTTTTTGAGCAAGCTTAAATATATCTGCAATAATTCTACCCCGTCATCCTAAAACCACAGGACAACCCCACCAAAAACGAGCTGTTTCTGAGTCCATGCGCTTTCACCCAGTACCTTGTAGAGCTCTCCTTCCTGAAATGTGCAGTTCCCAGTCTCCAGCCTGGGGCAGGTAGTTCGCCGCATCTCTAAGTTCAGGTGATACTCCATGTGGTTAGTCACCTGTGGGGAGACAGTGGCAAGGACACAAAAGGACTTCTCCTTCTCCATAGCATCTGGAGCCAGGAGCTCCTTCACATGGTGCCAAAGGTCAAGGGCCCAGTCCTGGACAGAGTGGTGAGCTCCTCTCTCCCCTATCTGACTCCCATACCTGCTTTTGTCATCTGAGGAGAATTCACTAGAAACCACTCTGTGGGTAAAGTCATCCCTTAGAGAACCCAAATTATGGCAATTATTCTAGTACAGGATCTGCAAACTTTGTCTACAAAGAGCCAGAGAGAAAGCAGTTAGGCTTCTCGGACCATGCAGCCTGGGTTGCAAGCGCCTAAGTCTGTAACTGCAGCATGCAAGCAGCCCCCAACCCATGACATGGCATGCATGGTGGGGCTGGGAGCCAAGAAAGTGACTCACAGTAGCAGCGGGATTTGGCCCATGAACCACAATGCCCTGGTTGGGGCATCATTGAAGTGGCTTCACTTCAGCCCCTCCAGTGAGCTTGTTTCCCTTAACATGCCCACTTCACACTTGCATGGACTTGCTGCACAGTGCCCATGGTCCCCTGGCATAGAGGCATGACAAGGAGAGAGGAGGGAAGCTCACTGACCAGCTTCTTGACTTTCAGGACCCGCACAATCCGGAAGCTGTACTGGTCGTCACTTTGCTTGTTGAACTCGCTGATCACAAACTGCAAGGTGGGAGCCACGTAGATTTCTGATGCAGGCACTTCCTTGACACTTACAAAAGTTTTCCTCCTTGATTGGTAGGTGATGGCCACCAGGGCCACCAGAGTGACCACCAGGAGCTGTGGGGCCTGCCGGGACCTGGCCATGGCCCCTCAGCTGGCGGGGAATGGGCAAAGCCCCCTCAGTGTGCTGCCAGGGGCCGGTTGGTTCCCACGGCCCTGTCTGGGGAAGCCGGATTTAAGCCCGCCTGTGGCGGACGCCCACTTCACCGGTGGCCAAACCCGAAGAGCAGAGGGGATTTTGCAATGGTCAGGAAGCTCGCTCTCACGTCCCCTCACTCCTTTCACATGCATTTGTGCCCTCCCACACTCCTGCCAACACTCATTTCTTCTCTTTTGGAGCTGCTCTCAGCAATACCCCCTCCTGCACCCCAGCATTATCTGGGTAGAAGCCAGGAAGAGGCCTCTGCCCACCGAGCTCACCTCAGCAAGGGCTGTGGGAGGTCTAAATGGGCAGGAAGCCATGGAGACATGGGGGACACTGGATCCCAGAGCACTGGAGCATGAACAGGGGAGCCAGGCGACAGCACGTCACCTCTTGACCTCCCTCTGATCCTTCTCGTCATCCCTCCCCACTTCACTGGCTGGCCAGGGCACAAGCTCTCCCTCCAGTCCAAACTCTGTAAAATGGCTCTTAATCTTGGGAGGTGTGTGGGACCCCCTGGGAAAGCTGATGCTCCCCAGGAAACGGAGGCTGTGGCTTGCATGAGGAGCAGGCTCCACTTGTGGGTATAGTCATGCGGTGGCTTGACTTTCACTTCCCACTGTCCTTTTGCATAGGCTTAGCCATGGTATTTGTCCCTGCAACACTTCTCTGGGCACTTGCCCACAACAGAGACAGCCTCTGCCTGTCCCTCCAGGTGGTCAGAGCTTTGCATATGGTTCAAGCTGTGCTTCCGGCTCCAGAGGCCTGAATGAGGGAAGGAGAGACTGCTCTTTGTTTTTTTCTTTCCCCCATCTATTCTGGCTACTCTACCTCCCCCATCTCACAGCCATGGGTTTATGGCCCTTCCTGGCACTGGTACTAAGGGAGGAAGAAGGGGCAGAGGGACCAAAAAGTTCCTACTGTCTCCAGCTCCTGTGCTCCCCAAACTTGGTGGAAGTTTAAGGCTGACCGTGCTAGGTGCTCCCCCTCTCAGCCGTCTGGGTAGCTGTGGTGGCTTCTCCTGCCTGCTGCAGCAAGTTGCCAGCAACAGTAGCTTAAAATAGCACAATCCTTCTGGTGACCCCAGAAAAGGACTCATTTCCTTGGGGTTTTTTCCCAGCTTCTTGATGCTGCCCTTCCTGCTTGGCCCCTGGTCACTTCTTCCACCTTCAAAGCCAGAGGGTAGCATCTTCTTGCTCATCTCTGATTCCCTGGTCACATCTCCCTCTCTGACTCCCCACGTCCCTCTCACAAGAACCCTTGTGATTTCAAGATCCTTAACTTGGTCACATCTAGAAAGTCCCTTTTTCCCTCGAAGGCAACCTAGTCTCAGGTCCTAGGGTCAGGACAGACATGACTGGGGAGCAGTACTTCGCCATCATAGCGGCACAATGTTTCCCTCTTTCAGCTGGTGGACGCCTCTCCTCAGCCGGCGAACTTTCTGGTTTCTCTTGGCTGTTGTGTGTGGACCCTCCTGGCACCCGTCCCCGCTCAGCTCTGTCTCTGTCTGAACAGTCCCAGCCCAGCCCGTTCTGGTTGCCCGGGCAGAGAGCAGTGAGCCACTCTCTGCTCTAGGCTTTGGAGGGGTCAAACATGAGACCACCTTGCTTAAAACTTCCCCTCTGCTCTCCAACCCCTCCCCATCTTATTTTCTCAACATTAGTGAGTTACTTAGGTGTCTTCACCTACTGTGAGAAACATTTTATTCTTTTCTGGTACCTCACTTTGAAATCTGTCTCAATAAAAAAATTCTTAACATTCAGTAATACTGACATAAAATGTTGTATTAAATTTAGGAGATCATAGATCTCCAAATCGCACACCCTGATTTATGATGGGAATTTAGAACCCCTTTTCTACACTCAAACCTACTAAGAATTTGGCTGTGTACAATGCTTCCAACCAGGTGATCCTTATATACTTGCCTTCATTTCAGGGCCCTATGTTGAGGTCAGATCCTCTATGCCCCCCTGCGTCTTGGGAGCTGACTCAGTGGCATGTGTTCTGTAGTTTCATAGTGGTCCCTGCCAGGACTGACGCCTAGCTGCCCACTGCCTCTGTAGTCACCTGCTTATTAACACACCTGCACTGCCTGCCTTCCAGTCCTGCCTCACTTCCCACCCCTTCCTTGGTGCTTGGGAGCATTATCCCCCAAGCATTCCATGTACACTCAAGTCCTTGCCTCAGGGAAACCAAAGTAAAAACAGCAGATATGTCCATAACCATGTTCACTTATTTTTTGAAATAGGAAAACACACCAGGCAGCCTAAATGTGTGCCAATACGGGAACACTTACATACGTTATGGTATTGCAGGGAAGGAAAAATCCTCTACTTATGCTAGGTTCATTGGCTTGGGCCTTGAGCATTCCATTGGCAAAAGACAGATTAACAAGAGAAAAACAAATGGAAGTTTATTAGCATGTGCGTCGCACCTATACACGGGAACAACCAGTGATGAGTACCTGAAAGGATGGTTACAACTGGGACTGATAGAGCATCTTCACAAAAGTGATACACTTATAGGGAAGTGACAAGACAAAGGAAAGGGACATTGAGCTTCTGGGGTGGCAGGTTGTGAGAAGGTAAATATACGGGGAAACTAGTGGAAGATAGGAGCTTGTTAGCAAGATGATGTACAGGCCTCTGCTGATACCTCTGGGCCGGTTGGGGTTGAGAGTTGTCTCTGGTGATTCTCTATGCTATGGCATTAGCATTGGTGAATTAATTATTACAGTATTAAATAAATACCCCTGTTTGCCTATAATTAAACAGAAGATATCTGTGATTTGATTTCCATTTCCAGTCTACTTGTAGTAATAAAAGCTCTTTGAAGCAGTCCATTATAGTCCCACTTTGTACAAAATTTAAATAACAGCATAAGCGAAAACTCTAGTATTTAATTTGTAGATGTGATCATCTGCTTTTAGAAATAATTAAAAAATGCTCTGAAGTTATTAATACCTTTTCCATAGGTTCTTAGCCATAATCTTGATGTCCAGCATAGACTCTTATT
Organism: Lyroderma lyra; assembly: GCA_004026885.1. Taxonomy (NCBI): domain Eukaryota; kingdom Metazoa; phylum Chordata; class Mammalia; order Chiroptera; family Megadermatidae; genus Lyroderma; species Lyroderma lyra. The sequence goes on from PVJL010002005.1 coordinate 96,389, forward strand.
AGTTACTACTGTTTTAATATGTTGTTTCAAATAAAGTTTGAAAACACAGGCATTAGTTTTACATGTTTATACACTATTAAGTTTTTGAATTGAGTGAATAATGAACAAGTACTTATCATACAAGCAGTTGTCACTTCTTGAGCCACCAACCCTCTTGTTCTCATTCTAGTTTTGTCACCCAGCACTGTTGCTTCATTTGGAAATGTTGCTGAACTTAGCTGCTTCTTGATTAAAGCACTACAAAGTTTTTCATTTAACTAGTGTCTTTGATTAGATCCTAAATGTATTGATGAATCAAATACTTTCTGGACTTTTTTTGTAATGTTATTAACAGAAGAAAAAACTTTCTGATTGAAATTTAAGATTTTAGTTTTCTAAAAATGTATTTATATAAGTTAAAATAAAAAAAATAAAAAGACCAGTTAGTCAGAAGAAAGAAAGAAAGAAAAAATAAAGAACGAGAAAGAGAGAGAGATGAAAGAAAGAAAGGAAGGAAGGAAGGAAGGAGGGAGGGAAGGAAGGAAGGAAAGAGTCTTGTTATACGGGGTCAGACAATTAATTCTAAGAACTCATCCTAGAAACAGTGCTGCATACCTCATTGCTAAATGGTCACCTTTGAAGTCCTCCCCTTGGGAAGCTGTGCACCGATGCCAGCACCTAGTCCACCCTTCAGAGCAATTTTAGAACTCTTTTCCTGAAATGGCCATCAGAACTGTCATTGTACCCCAAAATCTGACAATTAGGTTTGTGAACTTGCCACCATGCACTTAGGTTGGCAGCCCTGTACAAACAACCCGGTAAGATGTCATAAGCTTGGCAGGTTTCTACAGTGCTGCCAACACAAGCATGGTGGGAAGTTCATGAACTTCATTGTCAGATTTTGGGTACAATGACAGCTCTGATGGACATTCCAGAAAAAGAGTTCCAAAATTGCTTTGAAGGGTGGACTAAGGCACTGGTGTCAGTGTGTAGCTTCCCAAGGGGAGGACTTCGAAGGTCACGTGACCATAGTAGTCCTCAGTAATGGGGAATGTAGTATTTTTTTCTAGGATGAGTTCGGAAGATTAATTGTCCGACCTTGTAAATAACAACACCTCTCTTTTTACCTTTATACTCCGGAACTACTTCAGGGACAGAGACAAAAAATCAAAAGATGCTTTTATGAATCTTATAAAATTACAAGGGTTTTAGGAGCCCTGGCTAAGAATCTGGAAAGACCATATATACATATATTTTGTATTATATCACAATATCACAAGGGCAAGCCAATGCCCATGATTACTGGGTTCCTGCGGAAACCAACCTTAAGCAAAATCAGGGTGTAGTCATTTCTTTGGAAAGTGACCCAGGAAGTACTGTTCTGTGAGCAGGGAAAATAGTTTCTGAGAAAGAGATTTACCTGCAGGAAGTTTCTTGTGGGACTTCCCAGGACCCACATCTATGAGGAGTGAGGGACGCACACTGAGCAGAGAATGGAGCTGAATGAATGGGGACCCGTCTGCCTGGGGCACACAAAGCCAGCCAAATATTGAACACTGAGATTTGCAGTGGAGAAAGTTGCTTTATTTGCAGCACACAAAGCAAGGAGAATGCGTAGCTATTGTTTAATCCCCAAGTATATGTGTTTTTTTTCTGCTTTCTTCTTGTAGTTGATCTCCAGTTCCAGAGCTTTGTGGTCTGAGAACACACTCGGTATGATTTCAATCTTCTTGAATTTCCTGAGGCTACTTTTGTGTCCCAGCATGTGGTCTATCCTTGGCAATGTTCCATGCGCACTAGAAAAGAAGGTGTACTCACAGTCTTATTTTGTAGGATGGAGTGGTTATATAAATGTCAATTATGTCCAATTGCTGTGATGTATCATTTAAGGCTGGTATTTCCTTATTTATTTTCTGTTTGGATGACCTGTCTATGACTGTCAAGGAGGTGCAGAAGCTATTGTTTAAAACCTGAACTCCTCAATGGCTTATAATTGAAGATTTTTTCATGATCATGGTATCTCCCCTGCCAGGTAAGTATAATAATTGAAGATTTTTTAAAGCAAAAAGCCATGGGTTAGTTGTTCAGGGTTGTGATCTGGGTTTACTGGTCAGTTCTTGTGCAAGCTTCAGGATTTTCTGAGTCTGATTTACTTAGCTCCTGACAATATCCTGTCTGGGGTCTTTGTGACCTTGGCAGGGAGGTCTTCTTGCTTGCAAACAAACCAAGGCCTGTATCTTTACCTTATTGCAAGTTCTTGGAACCTTTGTCATAGAGTAAATAACTACATAGGTGTGGCTTTATTTCTGGGCTCTCTATTCTGTTTCTTTGATCTATATGGCTGTTTTTATGACAGTACCATGCTGTTTTGATTACTATAGCCTTGTAGTATAGTTTGATAACAGGCGTTGTGATACCTTCAATTTTGTTATTTTTTTTCCCTTAAGATTGCTGTGGCTATTCAGTCTTTTATGGTGTCATGTAAATTTTAGGATTATTTCTTCTAGTTCTGTAAAAAATACCATTGGTATTTTGATAGAATTTGCATTGAATCTATAGATTGCTTTGGGTGGTATGGACATTTTAAAATGTTAGTTTTTTCTCTCCATGATCACAGTACATATGTCTATTTACTCATATCTTCTTCAATTTCTTCCTTCTATGCATTATAATTTTCTGAGTTTATAGCTTTTTATCTCCTTGGTTAAATTTATTCCTAGGTATTTTATTTTTTTGGTGCCATTGTAAATAGAATTTTCTTAATTTATCTTTCTGATAATTTGTTATAGGTATGTAGAGGACACATATCTAAAAAGATATTGTTAAGACCAATATCAGAGTTTACTGCCTATGTTTTCTTCTAGAAGTTTTATGGCTTCAGATCTTACATTTAAGTCTTTTTTTTTTTTTTTTTTTTTTTTTTTTTTTTTTTTTTTTTTTTTTTTTTTTTTTTACTTTGAGTTTATTTTTGTATATGGTATAACAAAGTGGTCCAGTTTAAAATATTTGCATGTGCTTATCCAGGATTTCCCAATACTTTTTGAAGAGACTGTCCTTACCTCATTGTGTATTCTTGCCTCATTTGTTGTAGATTAACTGACCACATAAGTGAGAATTTATTTCTGGGTTCTCTATTCTATTCCATTTATTTATACCTCTGTTTTTATGCCAGTACCAATACTAATTATTGTCACTTTGTAATGTAGTTTGAAATCCAGAAGCATGATACCTCTCACTTTACTATTCTACTTTCTGTCTGTATGGATTTGACTATTCTAGATATTTCATAAAGTGGAATCATACAGTATTTTTTCTTTTGTAACCAGCTTCTTTTAGTTAACATAATATTTTCTAGGATCTTTCATGGGGTAGCCTTCCTTTTTAAGGCTAAATAGTATTTCATTATACGTATATGCAATATTTTGTTAACCCACTTATCTGTCAATGGACATGGGTTGATTCTGCCTTTTGGCTGCTGTGACTAATGCTGCTGTGGACAGAGGTATGCACATATCTGTTCAGTCCTGAGTCCCATCCCAGGCAGTAACTACTGGGCTCTAGAAGGCCCAAACTAAGGCAACTCTCTGCTTTGTGCATGAACCTCAAGTGGGTCTAATCACATGGACCTGTCCTTGGGAGACTGGCCTTCATAAGGAAGAAGGAAAAGAAAAAATAGCCCTGATAACCCCATCAGGGGAAGTGCTCAACCTTGGACAAGAGGTCAAAAACAGAGTGAAGAATCCACTAATCCACCAAGTTAAGGATTGCAGAACTTCCCAGGAGGTAAGGCCACTTTTTTGTTTATTTAAGAATAATGTTCAGATTTTATTAAGATACAGTTATTCAGATGATTGTGAAAAAACAAGTATACATATACTTGATGTGAAACTGAATTTTTATTTATTTATTTAGTTTTTAAGGCTATAGTCAACTTTTCATTTTCTCTTGTTCCAAGTTTATAGTTTTATGAGGCTATTTTCAAAGGATTTTATTAAAATATATCTAACACACAATATTATATTAGTTTCAGGTGTATACCAAAGTTATTCAACATTTATATACATAAAGAAGTGATCACCATGATAAGTTCACTAATCATCTGACACCACACCATGTTAACACAATATTGACTATGTTCTCTAAGCTGTATGCCAAAACAATTTTTGGAAAAACCAAACCAAACCAAAACAAAACAAAATAAAGGAGATTAACTAAAATGGTAGCATAAGAGGTACTCCTGGAAATTATAACAAGTAAAACAACTATAAATCAAGAATTCCCTACACAACACACAAATACAATTAAGAGACCTGTTTGTTGCATTAAAGTACCTGTAAGTGGACCAAGAAGGGGAGACTGAGGAGGAGAGAAAGGGGAGTGCAAAAATGTAGTTGTGGGGCCTTGTTTAGAACTCTGCAGCTGCAAGAGGGAGGATAAAGAAAGTGGCAGGTGAGCATTCTGGACCTCACTCACTCTGCAAGACAGAAAAAAGGAGGCTTAAAGACCAGGGCCATGGAATGCCACAACCAGACCCCACTTTGGCCCCAGGAGGTGCAGACGCAGGTATGATGAGATGCTGCAACCCAACTTCATTCTGGTTTGTGATTGAGGGATGGGAATGGTAGGGTCAGTGAAAAGCCACAGCCTGACCTCTCTCCAGCTTGGAAAGGAGAAGGAGAGAAAAGGCTGCAAGTGCACTTCTTTGCCCACAACCAGTTTAGTCTGAGGGATCAGCACATAAAACAGCTGATCCCAAAACTCAGGGCAGAGACCTCGAGGCAAACTGAATACAGAAAAGCATAAGCCTGCACTGCCTGTGCTGCCCTCAATGCCAGGCAGAAAACAAAGGCACTGGTCGCACTCCCCAACTTGCCCTTCCGGATCTCTGCCCCTACTATTTCCAGTATTAGCAGTGAACTGCAGAAGCTACTATAGCAGTGAGTATCAGGTTAATGATCAGAATATCTACAAATAGAGAAGCAGTCAGAATGAGGAAACAAAGAAATGCAGCCCAAAAGAAAGAACAGCGGAAAATGAAATGGAGGCAAACAACCTATCAAGAAAGAGCTCAAAACAATGATTATAAGGATACTCAAGGATCTTGATAAAAATTTCAATGAGGAAATATAGCAAGTGTAAAGAAGGATATAGAAACCATTAAAAAGGACCAGGCAGAAATAAAGATTCCAATAACTGAAATGGAATAGAAAGAATCAATAGACTAGATGAAGCAGAAGCACAAATCAGTGATTTGGAAGAAAAGGCAGCAAAACACACCCAATGAGTACAACAAAAAGAAAAAAGAATCTCAAAAAATAAGATTCCCCTGGGACAACATCAAGTGTAACAACATTTGAAGAACTAATGACTGAAAATTTTCTTAATCTGGTAAAGGAAATGGATTTACAAACCTAGGAAGCACAGAAAGTCCCAAACAAGATGAATGCAAACAGGCCTACACCAAGACACATCATAATCAAAATGGTAAAATTTTAAGAGAGAATCTTAAAAGCAGCAAGAGAAAGACAAGTAGTCATTTATAAGGGAGCACCCATACAACTGTCAGCTGATTTCTCAACAGAGACTTTGCAAGCCAGAAGGGAGTGGAAGAAAATATTCAACATGATGAAAACCCAGGATCTACAACCAAGATTAATATATCCAGCAAGGCTAGCATTCAAAATTAAAGGACAGATAAAGAGCTTCCCAGACAAGAAAAAGCTAAAGGAGTTCATCTCCACCCAACCAGTACTGTAAGGAATATTAAAGGGACATCTTTAAGATAGGGAGGGGATAGAGGGAGCAAAAATGATAAATAATGAAATGGCAATAGCATATTTATAAACAGTTACTTTCAACTTAAATGGATTAAAAGCTCCAATCAAAAGACATGAAGGGTATTATACTGGGTGGAGTGTCAAATAGAGAAAGACAGATGCAAATTGAGTTCACTTACAGGTAGAATCCAAAGAAAATAAACAAGTGGAACAGGAATAGATTCACAGATACAGAAAATATTTGATTCGTTGCCAGATGGAAGGAGGGCTGGGAGAGGGGTTGAAATAAGAGGAAGGGATTGGTGTTACAAAGTAATAGTTAAGGGGGTATAGGGTATAACATGCGATTACAGTCAATGATGTTGCAATGACTATGAGTGGTGTCAGATGGGTACTAGATTCGTTGGGGTGATGGGAGGAGGGCTGAAGATGTGGGTGAAAAGGGGAAAAATAAGAAAGACAAATTCGTAGTCCCAAAATAGGCACAGGGATGTAAAGTGCAGCACGGAGCATACAGTCAATGACATTGTAATAACTATAACGCATATGGTGTCAGATGGGAACCACATGTATCAGAATGAGGATTTTGTTAGTTATATAAATGTCTCATCACTGTGTTGTGCACCTGAAACCAATATAATCATATATATCAAATGTAATTTAAAAATGAAAATAAATAAAAATAAAATGAATTTTATAAACTAAAAAAAAAAAAAAACCAAATAAACAAATAAAAAATGCATCAATAAGATCCAACCAAAAATACATTCTCAAGAGTGGTTTTTGGGGGAAGAAAAATGATTCCAGTGGAAGAAAAAGAATGCTTAAGGAATGATGCCCAGTACAAGCATAGTATGTTCCTAATTGCAAAGGACTAGTGAGAGTATAAAACAACACATTTTCTGGTGGGCTTTCAAGTACGTAGCATTCAAACACATGACACAAGGCAGATGGGGAGGGGAGGAGTAATGGTTTTCTAAGGTCTTTTCACCATGCTTGAATTGATAAAGGTACTAATTTACAGTAGACTCAATTAAGTCCATTATGTTCATTATGGTCATTATAATTACCACTAAAAGAAGAGTAAAAGGAGGGGTAAATAAAGTCACTGAAGGAGAGAAATGGAATAATAAATAGCTCTTGAATGATTCAAAAGATTGCAAGAAAGGAGAAAGGAAGGAACAGAGACAAATGTGATGAATAAAAAGAATAAAAATCAAAGAGTATGGTGGTCATTGGAACCCTAACGTATAAGTAATGGTAATATTATTTATCCATTACCAGTAGTTTGTGTTTCTGTAAATGACATGTCTTCCAAATAAAAGAACGTTGGACTGATTTATACCACTATTTTTCTCCTTACAAAGCACCATAGTTATGAACATACCATTTGCAGGTAAAAAGGTGGATCCAGATGCACTGTGAAGACACTGGACAACAATGCTGATGGAGCTACTCTGACACCGAAGGAGACTTCAGAGCCAAGATTGATAATTGGGACAAAAAGGTGTAGCTCATTATAACAGTCAATCATAAAAAGTGGACAGTCTCAAAACATATAAAGCAAAAATTGTGAAAAAAAATAGATAAATTAATGATCATAGTGATTTTTAACTCTCTCTCTAACTGATAGAAAAGGGGACCCAAACAAACAAAAACTTCAATTAAACCAAACAAAGTAAAAGGAGTAAATATATGGGAAGTTTGAACGTTTTAACTAAATCAGGTACTGAGTTATACCAGATTTGACGATTAAGTTTGTGAACTCATCCTACAAAAAGTGCTGCATGCCTCATTGCTGAGTATCACTACGGGCACCTTCGAAGTACGCCCCCTGGGAAGCTCTGCATTAATGCCAGGGCCTAGTCCTCCCTTCAGAGCAATTTTGGAACTCTTTTTCTGGGATGGCCATCAGAGCTGTCTGTCATCAGACCCAAAATCTGACTGTGTACTGAGGTGTTTGTACAGTGCTGCCAACATAAGTGCACGGTGGCAAGTTCATGAACTTACTTGTCAGACCTCCTATAGACGTCTAACTCTGTACCTAAGAAATACAGAATATGTTTTTTTTCCAAGAACTTAGAGAATATTGGTCATATTCTGATCAACAAAACAAATCTCAACATGTTTCAAAAAGGAGATAATAGAAAGGATCTTCTCTGACTATAGTGGACTTGAGCAGGAAGATAATAAGAAAAAAGATAATTGGAAATCATCTAAAATTAGACAATACTGCTCTAATAGCCCTCCAGTCGAAAAAGGAGTCATGGTGGAGATGAGAACAGGCCTTGAAGAGAGGCAAAATGAACCCTATGTGTATCAGACTGGGAGGATGAAACCCAAGAAGGGTCAGGGTGGTAGGGAAGACAGCCCCTCAGAGACGCCCCAGCCCCCACTGCTGGGCCCACACCCTGTACTCCTTTGAGCCCAGCTGGTGGTATGGAATCCAGCCAAGGTCACAGGCAGGTTTGACCCACGCCTCCTCTCACCAGGCTCACCAGAACTCCCAGGAATTGGTGTGACTGTGGCAGTCTTTGCCTCTGCTGGCTTGAGGGCAGAAAGTGTGGACTCTGGGCCCTGCAGGAGTGACTGCTGCAGGTGGAGGGACCCTCTCAAAATGCAGCTCACGCGAGCAGCCAAGAAGATGTGCTGGGAACAGAGAGTGTTGCCTGTGTGTCCCTGTGTCGACGGTTTGTGTGAGAAGGAGGTGGAAAATTGGCCTCCTGCTCTGCCTTCTGTTTGGTGAGAACAGGAGGGACAAGGCAGACATGGAGATCAGAAACTGAATGAAGGTGCCAGTCTAAGCAGGCAGGGTCAGCAGCTCAGGGCTGAAGCAGGGCTGTGTGGGCAGCTGCCACCCACTTCCCTCCCTCATACCCCAGCCATCTGTGTAGACACTGCCCAGCAAGTTCCTGTGACACTGGGCAGAATGTTTCTGAAGTAGGCTAACCAGATTTATCATTTTATTTTATTTTATTTTATTTTTCTTTTTAATCCATTTTTATTGTTAGACTTATTGGGGATTTATCATTTTAAACAGGACAGAAAACAAGGTACTGTCTCATTTCAAAGGGTACATATGGTCAGCCTAGTCTCACTGGGTTAAAATCAAGGTGTCAGTAGGCTGACCAGACCAGTTCTGTCAGTGTCAGATCCCACCAGTCGAGGGCTCAGTCCCACGAGACGCCCCGCCCACTCAGGTGCCAATCACAAGCAGTAGGCCTCCAGGTTACCAACAACTTGTCGGACATGGCTACAAATCACAGGTTCCCACAAGCCCCTCCTTAGATTCGATTCATTTGCCGGAGCTGCTCATAGAACTCAGGGAGACCCTTACTTCCAAATACCAGTTTATTAGAAAACGTTGCAAAGGAAAAAGACGAAGAGCCAAAGGAAGAGATAATAACACGAGCTCTGGGAGGGTCCCGAGTCCAGGAGCTTCTCTCCCGTGGAGTTCAGATGCGCCACCTTCCTGAGACATGGATGTGTTTACCTACCTGAAAGCTCCCCGAATACTATATATTGAGGTTTAATTTATTATGTAGGCATGATAAACTATTTCCAGCCCCTCTTGCCTTTCTGGAGGATTGGGGTTGGTAAGGATGAAAGTCCCAAGCTTCATCATCCAGGAGTCATCCAGGACCCCACCCAGAGTCACCTCAATGGAACAAAAGATGCTCCTAGTGCTCTCATCACTTAGCAAGGTACAAGGGGTTCCAAGATTCTGGGCTAAAAGCCAGGGGCAGAGACCAGCAGATGCACTCATACATATTCCATCATCTCACAGAAGGACTACAGCAGGATGCTTAGGGACATCTTCAGGGACACTTCGGGGGATGGATGGGGGTGTTGGCCCCAATCCTATCAGGTCCCAGGGATCCCCCCTGGAGGGGGAGGTGGCCATTCTAAGCACAGAGCTGCTCCTGGAACATCAATGAGCGGAAGCCTGTGCTCCCAACCCTGCTGGTGGACAAGAGGCCCCCTGACCACACCCACCTGACCTTCCTCCCAGGATGGAGCCCTGCCCCCTGGGCCCAGCCTTGAGGTTTCCTGAGACCTCAGGGTTCAGGCAGAGGCTGTTGTCCCCATTTCCTCACTCTTCCTTCGGTCCCAAGCTTCTGGATCCCAGGCTATTCAGTTAGTCTGGTCATCTCGCTTCTCCCTCTAGTCACCTGGGCTGCAAGGACACATCCCACAGTCCAAGCTCTTGTTCATTATCAAGAGCTCGCACCTGGTCCATGGGTCTCAGAACATGGGGGTGGTCCCCAGTCTGGGGATGCTCTCAGTGGGGCCGGTCTCCCGCTCCTTTCCCAGACTTGGGGGCAGACTCCCCTTTGGGTGTCTGCAGAAGAGCCTCACCCTCTGGAGAGTGACAGTCAGTGTGTTTGCAGTTATGTCTGTGAGGCACCAGGGGAATTAAAGGCATCTCTGAGCACTTTCTGGGTCCCTGTGCATTTTGTACTCTCCTGTTGTTTACTTGGCATGTAAGTCTCTGCTGGTGACACTTGGTAAAGAATTTCATTTCTGCTCTCACCTTGGCTGCAGCTGCAAACTTCCAGTTCATGTGAAGCTGCCCTTACTGGTTCTTTAGAGCCCCCACTGGTTTGTTTGTATCCTTAGTCTTCCATTTTTCCATCTGTGCATTGCTCCATCCTTCATTTATTTGTGCATTTATTCTCCAATCTGCCCATGTCCCTCTTCCATTCCTCATGGGAATGCAGACAGTTTCTCCAGGGAACAGCCTGCTGTGTCCCCTCTCACCCTACTCTGCATTGCCAAGCATGGGCACTGTGCCTTCTGATGTTCCCTGAGGTTGTGGGCTACAGCCAAGCCTAGAGATTGACCTGGATTTTAGCTTAGATCCCCTGAACTCAGAGCTCCTAAGAGCTCCTGTGACTCTGCCCTTCTTGGGGTGCATTGCTGTGTAGGCAATTGAGGTACACTTAAGTTCCCCACCCAGGCCCTCTCAGGCCTGGGCTAGGGCAGAAGAAGGCAGCCCTGGTTCCAAGCCTTGTGTGACAGGGGGTGAACTATGTGACTCTTGCTCTGCCTTCTGCCTTGGTGATGACAAGAGGGACAGGCTGGGAGTGAGAGGAAGAGCTGATAAGGCACCGGTCAGCAGCTCAAGGAGTCCGGGGGCAGGGCTGTGTGGGAGGCAGCCGCACAGCAGAGGCTGTGCCCCACCCGTGTGTTGCTGGCAGCCAGGGCCGACACCAGACAACATGTTCCTGAAGGTGTCTCTGCTTCTGGGGCTCATTGTGCTGGGGCCTCATGTTTACAGTGCCCACTTTGTGGACGTTAGTAAGAGGGACAGTTTCTTTGCCATCTGTGTGGAGTTTGCCATATTTGAGTTCAACCAGGCCCACCTGGATGAGTATGCTTACAAGCTGCTGTGGGTGGGGAGAAGCCAGCGCAAGGTGAGTGGCGTGTCCCCCTCCCAGAGGCTCCACGTTGGCCTGGAAACCAGGCTTTGGAGGGGTGAGTCCTTGGTCTGCAAAAAAGAGCAAAGGGTGTTCTTTCGTTTTCGTAAATACTTTTTAAAATGCAAAGTATCTTTACAAGTGCTTCAAGTTTCTGTTTCGTTTTCTTAGTAAGTGAAAGAAGATAGTAGTCGCCTCCCCTGTGAGACGACTGAGAGAAGGAAGGCCAGCAGAGACCGGCAGGTGATGACTGAAACAAAAGCTAAGAGGAAAAGGCGTCACTGAGGGGTCACCGCAGGCCAAGGTGGGCTCCCGGGGGCCTTGCTGTGCTGATGAGCAGGCAGGGAGCAGGACCTGACTGCACAGCCACTGTGGTTCCAGGCCTGGGTGGGAGATGGCAGTGAAGACAGACATAGTTGTGTTCTCCTGGCACTGCTATGCTAGTGATGACAGGCAAAGGGCCTTAGGTTCACTAGTGAAATAGCGAAAGGCTGAGACAGGAGTGATCAGTGTGGGGACTCAGGGCCGTGGGGAGGCAGGGTTTGTGGGCCAAGGTCAGAGACAGCCTCTCTGTGGTAGGCACTCCTGGAAGGATCCAGTCACATGGTGGAAGTCTGGGGACAAGAAGGGCAGGGAGACATGGAGAGGTCCCTTGACGAGGACAAGCCACGAGTGTCTGGGGAAACAGCATGAAAATTCCTGGACCTGTGTCACAAGGAGTATGCCCAGGGAGGTGGGGTTGGGACATCTTCAGGGCCACAGGTGAGGAGTTAGATAGTTATTCCTAGAGTAATGAGGACCAATGGGGGAAAGTCACTCACATGCTGTAGCAATACCTCTCTAAATGCTGTGGGCATGGTGGGCTCCACAGCCTGTGGGCGAGCTGACACCATGATGCAGGGATGGTCCCATGAATCCAGAAGGTAGAAGAAGTGCTGGCTTCTGGGTCTGCTTAATGGTGAATGTGGGGTGTACTGATGTGGGGTGTGGGAGAAAGAGTGAGGTCAAGTGCGAACCTCATGTGTTTGCCCTTGAGCACATTGGTGAGTGGTGACTATCACTGAACAGAAAATGGAATAAGTTGGGGGGAGACAAGAAAAATCTAGGCAGAACATGAGATTTAGTATTCCTGGACCAACCCATGGAAGATCAAGGGAGGCAGGGGGTTATGGGCTTTCAGTGAAGGAAGAGGTTGGGCCTGATACAAGGGAGGTGTCCATACCGCCTGCTTGTGCAAGGATAAATCCAGATGATTTATCCTTACCACTTCATGTACATTCAATAAAGATGGCTGTCCTGGAGTCCTTCTGTCCATGCCCAGCTTCTGGTCCCCCATAGTCCCCCATGAAGAGCCCTGACAGGTGCCCTGTCCATAGGACTCTGTTGTGTGGGGTCCCACCTCTGACCACTGGAAGAGACGGATGGGTGCCTGGACCTCAGCGGCACAGTGGAGCTGGCTCCTCTCGGTCTTCTCCATTTCTTGACATCTGCCTTTTACTTGGGCTGCACCCCAACCCTGTACCCGGGGAGGCCTCACAGACCCCTGCCCAGACCCTGAGCTCCATGCTAGCTCAGAGTCTGGTGACCATGCAGGGGGTCTGGGCGTGCATGAGTGTCTGTGTGTCTGAGTGTGTTGTTGATGGTGCCTGTCCAGGCTTGATGGGTGTTATGTGTCAGCTGCAGGAATTCCTGAGCCCCAAATGATTTGCTTCCTAGACAATTCCAAATTAGTTCAGCGTGAGGCATGTTCCTCCCTGTGCTGATTTCTGACTAGATTTCCCTCTGCGTTTGGGTTCTTCCTGAGTTTTCATGGACCTGTATTTAAGGAAATGAAATCATAACTTCTAATAACTACTAAGAGAAGCCTAATAAATACACAAACAGCACCTGACTCGTAAATATCACCTCAGTAAATGTCTGCAGGACAAGCCCTTTCACGCAGCCAGCTCCAACATGAGGAGACCGAGTGTTCCCAGGGCCCAGGAACCCCGAAAGGGATAGTGCAGCTCCGATGTCTAGTCAGAGGACAAACGTGCCTGTTGTCCTACTCCAGAGAAGCAATCATCACGTGTGTTCTCTTCACGTCTGGCTGCCACTCAGCATAGGACTGAAAGATCGGCCACGTGTCAGGTGTGGCTGCAACATGTGCAGGCTCACTGCTGTGGGGTTTTCCATTCTGTGGACATTACACCCCCTACATTTGTGGTGCCATCGATGTGACAACCAGGTACTGACCATCAGAAGGAGTGTGGCAGAAGAGATGTGAGTGCATGCTTTAGGTGGATTTAGGGACACCTTCCTGTTGATTATATCCTTACAGAGAAATTGCCCATGATTCATATATTCTATTTATATGCATATTCTAGTCTTCTGCACTTATCAACTTGTTTCTCTGCCTTTTTTTTTTTCATCCAGAAAGGCAAACACTTAGCAGCCGTTTTATAATTTCTTCTTGACAGAGATGGACAATGATATTTTTAATGGACTTGAAGTTGGGTCGCACAATCTGTAAAAAGCAAGATGAAGATATTGAGAACTGCCCCTTGCAAGAAGGCCCAGGAGAGAAAAAGGTTTGAAAATAAAATAGCCCCCAAAGCATCCTGAATCTTCTGAGAATGAAAAATAATAGCAAGGAAGGTGTACTAGAAAACCCCACCTTCCTGCTCTATGTCTCCTTGACTCCTCAAATAGAACACTTCACTCCTGAAAGTTCTGGTCATCAAACTGGGGGTGCAGGACGGAGGGGATTCTCACAGCAACAAGCAGTTCTCTGCGACACCAGCTGGGTGTCCTATAATTTACCTCAGTTCTGACACTCTATCTCCAGAGTGTGTCAGATCCCATCAGTCAAGGCTCAGTCCCAGGAGACTGCCCCGCCCACTCAGGTGCCAATCACAAGCAGTAGGCCTCCAGGTTACTCACAATTTGTCTGATTTGGCTACAAATTGAAGCTTCCCACAACCTTCTGCTCAGGCTCCATTAATTTGCTGGAGCCTCTCGCAGAACTCAGGAACACACTTACATTTCCCAGTTTATTAAAAAGGACATGATGGCGGATACAAATGAACCCCAGAGGAAGAGATACATAGGACGAGGTCTGGGCGGGTCTCAGTGCAGGAGCTTCTGTCCCCGTGGAGTTGGGATGCACCACCTCCTAGTACATGGATGTGTTCACTTACCTGAAAGCATCCCAAATAATATATTTTGAGGTTTAATTTATTATGTAGGCATGACAAATTATTAAGTTCATTTCCAGCCCCTCTCCCCTCTCTGGAGGATTGGGGTTGGAAAGGATGAAAGTACTAAGTTTCAAATCTTGGTGTGGTGTTTCTGGTGATCAATCGTCATCCAGGAGTCATCCAGGACCCCACCCAGAGTCACCTCAATGGAACAAAAGATGCTCCTAGTGCTCTCATCACTTAGCAAGGTACAAGGGGTTCCAAGAGTTCTGGGCCAAAAGCCAGGGGCAGAGACCCACAGATGCACTCATACATATTCCATCATCTCACAGAAGGACTACAGCAGGATGCTTAGGGACATCTTCAGGGACACTTCGGGGGATGGATGGGGGTGTTGGCCCCAATCCTATCAGGTCCCAGGGATCCCCCCTGGAGGGGGAGGCGGCCATTCTAAGCACAGAGCTGCTCCTGGAACAACAGTGAGTGGAAGCCTGTGCTCCCAGCCCTGCTGGTGGCCCCCTGACCACACCCACCTGACCTTCCTCCCAGGATGGAGCCCTGCCCCCTGGGCCCAGCCTTGAGGTTTCCTGAGACCTCAGGGTTCAGGCAGAGGCTGTTGTCCCCATTTCCTCACTCTTCCTTCGGTCCCAAGCTTCTGGATCCCAGGCTGTTCAGTTAGTCTGGTCATCTCGCCTCTCCCTCTAGTCGCCTGGGCTGCAAGGACACGTCCCACAGTCCAAGCTCTTGTTCTTATCAAGAGCTCGCACCTGGTCCATGGGACTCAGAACATGGGGGTGGTCCCCAATCTGGGGATGCCCTCAGTGGGGCCAGTCTCCTGTTCCTCTCCCAGACTTGGGGGCAGACTCCCCTTTGGGTGGGTTTGCAGCTTCTGTTGAGTGGGTAGGTGTCCACCTGGACCATCTCCTGGGCAGAGTGCTGGCTCCATAGAACTCACAGGGTGTGAGCCATCCATACAGCATCGAGTGCATCCTCTCAGGAGCCCCAGGGCTCAGGTGAGTGGTCTGAGTAACCTGTCTGTCATCCTGGTGGAGACTTGAGTTTCTCAAGCCCCACCCAGGCCCCTGTTTTAGCTTTTCTTTCTTTCTTTTTTTTTATGTGTAGTTTTTAACAAATCTTGGGTGCCTGTTAAGTTCTTCATGCTGAGCTCTCAGGTGTAACGTGCTCTGATTTCATGTCTTGCGATTACATTTTTCAGGTGGATTGCACGTTTGTTGTGGAGTCCTGGCCATGGTTTTCCCAGTTCACCCTGCTGAATAGTACCTGCGTGTGGCGGTAGGCAGGGAGGGAGCTCCTGGCTTCTCCCAGCAGAAGAGCCTCGCCCTCTGGAGAGTGACAGTCAGTGTGTTTGCAGTTATGTCTGTGAGGCACCAGGGGAATTAAAGGCATCTCCGAGCACTTTCTGGGTCCCTGTGCATTTTGTACTCTCCTGTTGTTTACCTGGCATGTAAGTCTCTGCTGGTGACACTTGGTAAAGAATTTCATTTCTGCTCTCACCTTGGCTGTAGGTGCAAACTTCCAGTTCATGTGGAAAGTAAAGCTGCCCTTACTGCCTTTACATTCTTGTAGAGCCCCCACTGGTTTATATCCTTATTCATTCTTCCATTTTTCCATGTATGCATTCATACATTCATTTATTTATGTATTTATTCTCCAATCTGACCATGTCTCTCTCTCATTCCACACATAGGAATGCAGACAGTTTTTCCCGGGAATAGTCCCCTGTGTCTTCTCTCCTTTATCTCAAGTCTAGGCTCACAGTGGGGTGAAACTTATGTAGGAGGCCATGCCCAGGTCCTGGGCAGGGAGGTGGTGACTGCCACACACAGAAGGCTCTGCCCTTTATGGACACACATCAAAGCATGTACACTGGAAACTACACAATGACAAAAGCATCTTTCTTGCATCTTCTATGAAGGCTGTGGAGATATCATCTTCAGTCACCACATCCCCACCTGCTGAATGATGCCTGTATTTCCCCTTCTGAGCCCAGCCTGACCTTCATGGCTGTCACCACCAACCACTTCTGGAACAGGCACTATGGCAGCTGACACCCTGATGAGCACCTCTCTGTTCCTGGGTGCTGGTGGGGAGCAGCTGGAAAATCAGAGAGATGGAGGAGGTGGGAGTGTGTGGGCATGATGGGCACAGACAACAGCAGCAATGCCATCTGGAAGAATACATCAGAACAGAAGGGCCGAGGGGGGTCTCCCATTCTTTTTTGTGGGTTTCTGGGGACTCTGATTTGAGCGGTCCTTTATTGAAAGGCTGGCTTTTTTCTGGCCATCCTATTCGCACAAAGTGGTCCTAAGGGCTGATAGCACAGAATTTCCTTAGATAGTTGGGGACAGCTCCCCAGGGGATAGCACAAAGACAGTGACCTGGGTCAGCTTTGGCTTTTTTGACCAATCCACATGTAGAGTTTGTAATATCTGCCCACACTTAGATAAGGACACATATAAACTTACCAAGGATAAGTAGGTAGTCAGCAAAGCCAGCATAATGCCCACTCTTGCCTATAAGAGCACTCAGGTTCCAAGCACTTGAGCCATTGTTCGTGGGCCAAGGACAGCCAGACCTCCTTTAGTGCTAGTTGGCATTGCTCACAGGTGGAATCACCTTCACCTCCAATTCTCATTTCACATCAGAAAGGCCTGGTGTCCTCCTCTTTTTCACTATGTATCACATGGCCTACATGAAAACCTCTTTGGTTTTATTTTTTAAATGTCCTGGAGATGAAGTCACATCTCCTATCTCTACTGTAGAGTATCTTTTTGACCCAATGTCAGAAATACATAAAGTCCTCAGGTGATTGGTACATGTAGTCAAGGTTGCAAAATGGCTCTCTAAGGAACTCCAATGTTTAGAAATTGTGTAAATCACAGTACATTTTCTCTGTGGCTTGTGTCCTTCCTCTGGTTCGTGCTTTCACAGAATATGGAATTGAAAACATGGCCCCATTCACTGAGTTGCTGCCCACAGGTCATGGGCTGTGTAAGGTATTTGGTAGGGTTGGTACATTTCATGCCTGACACCACTTTCATTGATGAACCCACATTAGTCGTTTTTGAATGATGTGTCACTCACAAAGTTCAGTCAGAACCAGGAGCAGCCTATCCTGTGTCATTGTGCTTTGGAGAGACCTCTCCAGATTTAGCCCTGTCACTAGTTGTCCCATATCATGAGAGAGTAAAATGTATTAGAAAGTTATAATACAAGAAAACAAGAAAAACTTTGACATTCATTTTAGAAATTCTTGATTTCCACAAAACCCAGCCTATTTTATGGAATTACCTGAGTTGAAGGATTAAGGCTCTTTAGAATGTATTTGCTGAGACCCCTCTTAAAATGTGGGCTTAACCCAAATCTCAGCTTCAAAGGGGAATGGAAGGAAGTAGAGGAGAAAGAGGAGAATCATGCTCCCTGCAAGTTGGATGTTAAAAATTTTGAGTTATGAGATTATCTCTGTGAATCCTCACCATGAGCCCCCTTTCCCATTTCCATACCAGAACACCAGCAACTAGTCTCATGGTTTCTTACTGTGGTTTTCTGAAGTTGAACTCAAGGCTGACTGAGTCCAACATCCCTATCACCCATTTGTCTACTTAAGTCTTTGGTTTCCAAACACAAAGATTTATAGGCATTAAACAAAGAAGCAAAGGCTTAGAGACACCTGTAACTAACCACCTGTTATTTTCTTTTTGTAATGCTTTCCAAATATGTTCAGAACATAACACCCTCCAACCTGCTGTTGTTTATCTGCTTTCCTGTCCTCTCTTATGAGGTCTCTTTGTCAGCCCAGAAATATCATCAGAAGATCAAAACCACCTAGTCAATATCTCAAACTACCATGTTTTACCAGGCAGGATGAGCCCCTCACCCCTGTATCCAACTGCCCCACACTCAGGTGTCATTCCTCAGCATCTGCCCTAATCTTCTCCCAGCACTCCACAGACCCTGTACAATTTCTTCTCTGTCCTCTTCCAGTCTCTCATTGCACCTCACTTTCAGAATCTGCTATTGTTTAAAGGATGACACCCATTATCTGTGAAATTGTTTCTATTTTACATAGATCTTCCCTATGCCGTACTTCCTGTGCATAGCTGCCAGATAAATTTAAAATATTATCTAAATAATGCAAAACCTCAAATTAATTCTATATTTGTAGAACACAGAATGTCCAGCACTTAGTAAAAAAAAATCAGACTAAAGACAAAACATGATGAGGCAGAACAAAAATTAATAACGGAAACAAACTTGAAAAGATATCTAGATAGTGTGGTTATCAGGTATGGATTTTACTATATCCAAGATATATAGATTCAAGGAATTCAAAGATGGATAATATTAGTAAAGAAGTAGAAGGTATCAAAAAGAATAAAAAGAAAGTCCTAGGACTTAAAAATGCAAAAACTGAAATGAAATATGAGATAAGTAGGTTTATCTCAGATTAGAAACAGCTGAAAGGAGAATTAGACAATAGGAGACAGCTCAGAGGAGATAGTGCAGGATGGAAAATATGAGAAGAGCAATGTGAGATCTGCCCCATAGTGGAAGAAGAGACAATGGTGCATAAGCAATATTTGAAAATGTAAAGCCTGAGTTATCTAGAACTGACAAAAGATATTAAATCATTGATTTAAGCAATGTTACAAACCCGAAGCAGGATAATAAAAGAAACCCACAACTGAGCATGAAAAAATTGAACATCAAATTTAAGGAAAAAAATCTTAAAATTAGCCAGAGGTAGAAAGGTGTCTTACCTTCAAATAACCAATCAACAGGCTTTTAGTCACATTCAGATAGGAAATAATGAAAGTCAAAAGATACTGTCATGCCTTTTCTATTTTATTTCAGTTTATGAGTTTTTAATTAATTAATAACAGTTTCAGATGTATAAAACAACATAGTGATTAGACATTTACACACCTCACAAAATGATAGCCCCAAGTCTACTACCCATCTGACACCATACATAGTTATTACAATACCCTTGATTATATTCCCTTTGCTGTACTTTACATCCTGTGACTATATATTTATTTAATTATAGGTGACAAATGTACAGCACAGTAGTTAGATATTTATATAATTTATGAAGTGATTCCCATCATAAGTTTAATACTCATCTGACACTATACATAATTTTTACATTGTTGACTACATTCCCATGCTACATTTCACATCCCTATGACTATTTTATGAATACCAATTTGTACTCTCTAATCCCTTCACGTTTCTTATCCCCACAATGCTCTCCCTCCTAGCAACCATCAGTTTGTTTTCTGTATCTGTGAGTTTATTTCTGTTTTGTTTGTTTATTCTGTTCTTTAGATTCCACATATAAGTGAGATCATATTGTTGCAAATATATATATATATATATATATATATATATATATATATATATATATGTGTGTGTGTGTGTGTGTGTGTGTGTGTGTGTGAGATGGGCATTTCAGTTGTTTTCAAATATTGTCTATTGTGAATAGCACTGCAGTAAACGTAAGGGTGCATAGATGTTTTTGAATTAGTGTTTTGGATTCCTTTGAGTAAATGCCCAGGAGTGGAATTGCTGGCTTATAAAGTAGTTCTATTTTTATTTTTTTGAGAAAACTTTGTACTGTTTTATATAGTGGCTGCACCAATTTGCAATCATACCAAGAGTACACACAGTTCCCTTTTCTCCACATCCTCACCAATACTTGTTGTTTGTTGACTTATTGATGATGGTCATTCTGACAGGTGTGAGGTGATATCTTATTGTGGTTTTATTTAGATTTCTCTGATGCTTAGTGACATTGAGCATCTGTATGTCCTCTTAGGAGAAATATCTATTCAGGTCTTCTGCCCATTTTTTAATGGGATTGTTTGATATTTTGGTATTGAGTTATGTGAGCTTTTTGTAAATTTTGGATATTAACCTCTTATCAGATGTATCACTGGCAACTATCTTCTCCCATTCAGTAGAATGACTTCATTTTGTTGTAGTTATTTTTGCTATGTAAAAACTTTTTAGTTTGATGTAGTTCCATTTGTTTATTTTTTCTTTTGTTTTACTTACCCAAGGAGATATATCAGTGAAAGTATTACTAAGAGTAATGTCTGAGAGTTCACGTCCTATATTTTCTTCTAGGAGTTTTATCATTTTGGGTCTTACATTTAAGTCTTTAATCCATTTTGAGTTTATTCTTGTATGTGGCATATGAAGGTCATCCAGTTGTATTTTATTACCTTTTTGCATGTATTTGTCCAGTTTTTCCAGACTGGATAAATATGTGTAAATTGAATAGACTGTCTTGACCCCAAGGTATATTCTTGCTTCCTTTGTCATAGATTAAATGACCATATAAGCATAGATTTATTTCTGGGTTCTCTATTCTGTCCCATTGATCTATGTGTTTTTATGTCAACACATGCTGTTTTGATTACTATGGCCTTGTAGTACAGTTTACTATCAAAGTAGCATGATACCTCCAGCTTTATTCTTCTTTCTCAGGATTGCCATGGCTTTTGGGTTTTTTTATGGTTCTATATAAATTTTAGGGTTGTTTGTTCTAGTTCTGTAAAAAATGCCCTTGGTATTTTGATAGGAATTGCTTTGAATCTATGTCATGCATCTTTTAAGTGCTGAAGAAAATTAACACTCAACATAGACTTTCTTAGCCATCAAAATCTCTCTCAAAAGAGAATACAAAACAAAGGTATTTTAAACAAACAAAAAGGCATGTACAAGGCCCAGCACAAATAATGCCCCTTTCTTATGAGCTGGTAATCTATACTAAATCCTTTATTACAATATCAGAAGCATGCAATTCTGTAACATAACAATCACACTCAAACACACTTTAGGTGACATTTTAGGTGAAACGTTCAAATTCTTGTCCATTTTGTGTGAGACATTCATGTACAGGGTCTGATGTTACTTCTGCTGGACCCTGTATTTGACACCAGTTAAATTGTTTTAAAATAAATACTAAAGGGATTTCTCTGGGCAGAATGAAAACAACCCCAGATGGAAAAACACTGTTGTAGGAAGAAACAAAAAACACTCAAAATATAATATGTGGATAAATCTAGATTACATATAGATTATAAAAAAGGATATTGTATTGAAGATTGTGAAATACATATAGAATTAGTATACATGAAAATCACGACGCAAAGCTGGGAGAGGAGTAAATGTAACTAGAATAATATAAGTTGACTGAATGCTCTAATTATAATATAAATTTAATCTACTGTTGGAAAAATAGTAACAAAACAAAAAGAAGCACATCTTAAATATAAGAAAACAGATTTTGGAAAAATAAGGATGAACTAAAGTATACTATGTAAACACTAACCAAAAATGTCAGTGTAACAGTACTACTATCCTATAAAATAAACTTGGTACTAATATCATGTAAAATCAATTCTAAGGCAAGAAGCAGTGCTTGAAATAAAGGGGTTATTTTACTGATGAAAATGCTTAATTATGAAGATATAGCACTCTAAGTGTATAGGTACCTGTCTCAAAATATTTAGAGCAAAAACAGAAAGAATAAAAAGAAGAAATAATCAAATACATAATCATGGTGAGAGAGTATAAAACTGAACTTCTGGGGACAGGTAAAAGCAACCCCACACAATATGTCAGTCAAGGTCTTAAGTTTTGATGTAGAAGTTTTGAATGACACAATATCAAATTGTCCTGAACATTACTGAAACACTGGACATGAATAAATGTTCTTTTCAAGTGCATGTAAAACTTCTCAGAATTGATCAATTCTGTGTAATACAGTAATTCTCAACAAAATTCATAGACCTGATACCATGCAGACTGTTTGGTAACCGCAGTGAAGTTAAGTTAGAAATCATTAAGAAAACATTAATTAGAGACTCCCTGAGCTCAGAAGAAGCTTCCTCCTTCTTGTGGAGCCTTTCAATCCCCTAAATTGGCTCTCTTTCCAAAGATTAAGGAGGATAGAGTTGGAGGGTGTGATGTTAAGAGAGAAACTTTGGGGGTGCTTCTCTTTGAGGACTCTGGCTCCAGTCCAAAATCATATGTGTAACTTTTCAGGCCCATCCACGGATCGATATAAAGGCTTTCCTGGCTGGCTTCGTGGAGGAAGCTGCTCTCTCACACCAAACTGTGTACGCATTTTGCACTCTCTGGGGAGAACTGCAGGCAAGGACTCACACACACACCCTCCAGCAAGGTGCTCAACAGAGATACTGCTTAGAGGGGACCTCCTTATGGAGGAGGGGCACTTGAAGACACTTCACTCAGCTCTCAGTTCTTTCCCACTCCTAGCCCTTCCCCTTTGCCTCCCCAGGGTCCCAAGGTCCCGTCTGCTTTGTCTGCTTCCAATTCATTCCTTTATTTATTCATTTTCTTTTTCCACCACATCTACTCCAGTGCTCCTTGCCCCCTTTCTTCTTAAGCAATCACCTCTATGCCTTTAATGTGCATCTTTATGTTAGTGTTCTTAAAGAATGAGTAGTACTGTTTCATGTCTATAATATTTATATGATTGTGTCATGTTACATATCTCAAAATTACTTTTTCCAGTGAACATTGTCTCTTAAAAGATCCATTCTCATTTCTATGTATGTATCCTGTGCAACTTCTAACTCCTGTATAGTAGGAGGCAGGCCCACACATTTTACTCATCCTTTCTTTTATCCCTAAATTGTGCCTGACTCTCTGCTGCCAAATTTGCTGCAATGAACTTCTTCCTTTAGGTGGACAACCTGAGAAATTCTTGCATCTGGTACTCATGAATGGGCTTGCCCTCTTCAATGGAGGCATCAGTTCTCATCCCCACGAGCTGGGCAGGAGGCCTTACTAATGTCATTTCCTCTGTTCTGGCCTCGCTTGACCACACCTCACACAACTTGTGGGCCTACCCAAGCTGCTTCCAAGGGCTTCTCCAACACACACCCTGTTTTGCTCATGCTGTAGGCTTTCCTAAAATCCCTGGAAGGTTCACATCACCAAATGAACAACATCTGACTTTAGCATGCCCCATACCTCCTACTAAATGGCCCCAAGCCTGACACTTGTGACAGCCAGACTCAGTTTGCCACTTAGCCCGTTCAGGCACCTCCAAGCCCAGTACAACTGACAACTGTCTACAGATCACTTTGTAGCTCACACCAGGTGGCCTTTAGCAGGGTACAGGCAGTGGCCGATCTTGGCCTGAATAAGAACTCCCCCTGCTCACCTGAAGCCCAGAACCAACACACTTGGTGCCAACTTTAAACCATAGCAGAGAAGGACCCAACCACCCCCCAAAATGACAAACCTAAAAGGCAGACTCGGCAAGCACCAAAGCCTCACTAAAACAAATCTTGCTCTGTGGGATCAACCCTGTACTATAGTTTCTCTGCTATTCATGACAAGTTCTCATAGCCAATCAACCTGAGGGTCAAGCCCTCCCATTGGCATGCAAACAACAACAAAGACTCTACTACAATAGGAGGGCAAACACAACTTACACAAGGGACACACCTTGAGTACCCAGCTCTGGTGACCAGGGACACTGCACCACTGGGTCCCACAGGACACCTACTGCATAAGGCCACTTTACTAAGACCAGGAGACATAGCAGCCCTATCTAATACATCTGAAGGCTGGTCAAAAAATTCATGCAACAGGGGGATTATCGGAGAGGTGGGAGTACTAGTGCACACAGTTTGAATGACTTAGTATTTGTACATGTGCCAAATTTCAGTATACTTGCATCTGTTTTCTTTCAGATACCACTGAAGAAGCACATCAAACATGAAGAAAACCCCAAGTAAGGATAAAATTAAATGTCACACTCTCATTAAGTTCCTCACAAAACAAGGGAAAACACCTCAAACCATTTCGGAAGTGGTGTACCGTAGAAAACCTGCTACACCAGTGGTAATTCAGGAAGAAATTGAAATGGCATGCATAATGATAGAAGTGGACACTTTGGTCAGTGTTGCTCAAGCAGTAGTTCGCCATAATCAGAAATGTCTGGACACTGATGGTAACCACTTTGAACACCTCTTATAATTGCAGACGTCAAACATGACTGGTGTTCATCTTTTGTTATCAGTACATATTAAGTATTACAATTTTAATACAGTTTTTTCCTTGCTTAAAATGTGTGTATACAGTTTTTGGCACCCTCTGTATATACAATGAAATGTTGTTCGACCATGGAAAGAAATGGGTTCTGCCATCTGCGGCACCATGGATGGATCTGGAGGGCATTGTGCTGAGTAGAGTATGTCAGATGAAGAAAGACAGATGCAACGTGACTTCACTTACATGTGGAATCTAAAGAACAAAATAAACAAAACAAATAAACTCATTGATAGAATAGTTTGATGCGTGGGAGGTTGGGGGAGTGAGTGAAAAAGGGTAATGGATTAAGTAAGCAATACAATTTGGTTATTACTAAATAGTCATGGGGATATAAATAAAGCATGGAGAACATCGTCAGTGATATAATAAGTATGCATAGTGCCAGGTGGGGACTAGACTAGTTGAGGGGTCACTTCTTAAATTATATGGATGTCTAACCGCTAGGTTGTACACCTGAAATTAATGTAAAATAATACTGAATGTCAAAATACATTTAAAAAATGAAGTGTGAAGAAAATAGCAAGAAAACAAAACTCAACTGTGCCCTAGAACCAGAGAAAATACAGCAGGTGTTTTGAACACGGTGGTTAATGAGCAAAGGGCTGACGGGTCGCTGATGGAATGGCTCCCAGCAATCCAGCCTCTGCGAGCCAAGGGGTGGTGGGGCTCTGTACAGAGGACCCTGTGGTGCTGGTGTGTGTCTGCTAGGCTGTGTCTTCGACTTGTCCTTGATGACCTGCTTATCCTTAGCAGCAATTATGACTCTTGCAAAATGGGGCCCAATGAGAGCCTCAGTGTCCCTCTCAGCCTGCATGGGCTCCCCTCCTGAGAGGAATGCTCAACCCCATTTCCCTGAGTCATAAGAAACATCGGGAAACAATTGTGTCCATTTTGTAGATATGGACATTGACTTGCAGGATGCTTAGATCCCTGGCCTAAGTGCTATCCTTGGGTATAATTAAACTGGAATGGGGATCCAGGTGCCCTGATCTGTCTGTGTACACCGAGGCCTCAAGGAAGAGACTAATCTCCCAGGAGTGAGAGTCTCCCCTGGGCTCAGGCCTGTGTGGATGCTACCTGAAGCATCCTGACACGAAGGTAGAAGGGGTGGGAGGTAGATAAGACAGAGGAGCATGTGGCTGAATCCCTAGAGGTGAAAAGTTGTCAAAGTTGTGCTTGGTCCACACGAAGCCCTCACAACTCTAGCTCTTCCTCAAACTTCTGTCTTAAAGACATGAACTACCCTATAGCTTAATTCCTTTTTTTTAGTCTTTGGTTAGATTTATTGTTTTACACAGACATAGTCATACAATGAAACTTAACAAATATTTGATGAGATAACAGTGATTGATAAAAGTAATGAAGATGACAATAATGATAATATTATTACAGTATCATTTTACAATCTATAATCTTCCTGCTTTTTGATTCCTCCTCATTTATTTATTTATTTTTAAAGATTTTTAAAAATTTTCAATTACAGTTGACATACAATATTGTATTAGTTTCAGTGTGCAACATAGTGATTAGACATTTGAATCTTATGAAGTGAACATTTTGTTTTGACACCATGCATACTTATTACAATATCATTGACTCTATTCTCTATATTGTACTTTACACCTCTGTGACTATTTGTAACTACCAATTTGTACTTCTTAATCCCTTCACCTTTTTCATCCAGCCTTCCAACCTCCCTCCCACCTGGCAACCATTAGCTTGTTCTCTGTACGTATGAGTTGTTTCTATTTTGTTTGTTCATTTATTTTGTTTTTTAGATTCTACATATAAGTATTAATAAAATCACGTGGTATTTTCCTTTCCATGTCTGACTTATTTCACTTAGCATAATGCCCTTTAGGTCCCTGCATGTGGCCACAAATGGTAAGATTTCATTACTTTCTATGACTGAGTAGTACTCCATTGTATATATGCATCACCTCTTTTTCATCCATATATCTATTGTACACTAAGGTTGCTTCCATGTTTTGGATATTATACGTAATGCTGTGATGAACATAGGGATGCATATATCTTTTCAAATTACTGTATTAGATTTCTTCAAATAGATACCCTGAAGTGAAATTGCTGGGTCATATGGTAATTCTATTTTTAATTTTTTGAGGAACTTCTATGCTATTTTCCGTAGTGGTTGCAACAATTCAAAACTCCACCAATATACTTGATATTAGCCAAAAGATTGAGAAGCAATGAAACTCCAGAAATGATGCATGAGGATTCCCTTTTCTCCACATCCTCACCAATACTTGTTGTTTGTTGATTTATTGGCAGTAGCCATTCTGCTGAGTGTAAGGAAATATCTCATTGTGGTTTTAATTTACATTTCCCTGATGATTAGTGATGTTGAGCATCTTTTTAAATGTCTATTGGTCATCCATATGTCTCTTTGGAGAAATGTCTACTTAGGTTTTCTGCCTATTTTTTAATCAGATTGTTCGTTTTTTTTGGTGTTAAGTTATATAACTTCCTTATATACTTTGGATAGTAACCCCTTATCAAATGTATCATTGCTGAATAACTTCTCCAAATCAGTAGGTTGTCTTTTTGTTTTGTTAATGATTTCCCCCTATGCAAAAACTTTTTAGTTCAATGTAGTTTCATTTGTTTATTATTTCTTTCATTTTCCTTGCCTGAGGAGACATATCCCAACAAACCTAAGAGTGATGTCATAGAATTTACCGCCTATATTTTCTTCTAGGAGTTTTATGGTTTTGAGTCTTATTTCAAGTCTTCAATCCATTTTGAATTTATTCTTGTATATGTTATAAAAGAGTGGTCTAGTTTCATTTTTTATGATATCTGTTCAGTTTTTCCATTATCATTTATTTTTATCCCATTGTATATTCTTGCTTTTTTGTCATAAATTAATTGACAAAGGAGCTTGAGTTTATTTTTGGGAGTTCTATTTTGGTCCATTAATCTATGTGTTTTTATGCCCTTGCCATGCTGTTTTGATTACTATAGCCTTGTAATATAGTTTGTTATCAGCTAATGTGATACTTCCAACTTTATTCTTTTTTCTCAAGATTTCTTAGGCCATTTGATCTTCTATGATTTCATATACATTTTAGGATAATTTGTTTTAGTTCTGTGAAAAATGCCATTGGTATTTTAATAGAAATTGCATTGAAGGTATAGATTGCTTTGAGGAGTGCAGTAGATTCTCAGTTAATTGGGATCCATTAAGATTGGTAAATGCCAGATAAATGCACCCAGCACTTTTAAGTAACCAACAAAACTCTTAAGCAACTGGCAAAACTCTCAAGCAATTGGAAAAAAAAGAGGTTTTTTTGTGCAGGTTGCTTGAGTTCCAGTTAACTGAGAGTCTACTGTATCAACATTTTAGATGTTAATTCTTTTTATCCATGAGCAAGATATATGTTTTCATTTATTTGTATTCTTGAATTTTCTTCTTAAATGTCTTACAACTTTCTGAGTGTAAGACTTTTACCTCCTGGGTTAAATTTATTCCCAGGTATTTTTTTTCTGTGCAATTGTAAATGAGATTATTTTCTTAATTTCTCTTTCTAACAGTTCATTATTGGTGTATAAAAATGCAATGAATTTCTCAATATTAATTTTGTATCCAGCCACTTTACTGAATTCATTTATCAGTTCTAATAGCTTTTTGGTGTAATCTTTGGCATTTGTTGTACATACTATCATGTCATCTACAAATAATGATAGTTTCACTTCTTCCTTTCTAATTTGGATGCCTTTTATTTCTTATTTTTGTTTGGTTGTTTGGTTGTTTTGTTTGGTGCCTAGGAATTCTAATACCAGGTTTAACAGAATTAGTAAGAGTGGGTATATTTAACTTATTCCTGATCAAAAGAAACATGCTTTTTGGTTTTTTAAAAAAATATTTTTATTGTTAGGCTTACTGGGGTGACATTGGTTGTCAAGAGTTATATAGGTTCCAGGTATACAATTCTACAGTGCATCGTCTATTTGTTGCATTATATTTTCACACCCAGTGTGAATCCTCTTTCCATCATCATATATTTGGCTCCTCCTCCCTCCTTTCCCATCCTCTCTCTCTTCTCCCACCCCTTCCCCTCTTACCCCCAAATAACCCTTAAGCTATTGATTGTGTCCATGAGTTTGTTTGTTTGCTTGTTTTTTCTTTGTTGCTTTCAGTTTTATATTCTGCATATGAGTGAAATCATATGGTACTTGTTTTTTTCTGTCTGGCTTATTTCGCTTTGCATGATGATCTCTAGGTCCATCCATTTTGTCGCAAATGGCAGTATTTCATCTTTTCTTATAGCTGAGCAATATTCCATTGTGTATATGTACCACAGCTTCTTTATCCAGTCATCTATCAAAGGCCACTTCAGTTGTTTCCATGTCTTGGCCACCATGAACAGGCTGAGATGAATATTGGGGTACATAAGTCTTTGCGGACTAAGTAAGGTTTTCAAGTTTTTTGGATAGATAACCAGAAGGGGGACTTCTGGGTCATATTGTAACTCCATTCCCAATTTTCTGAGGAACCTCCACACCATCTTCCATAGTAGTTGTACCAATTTGCATTCCCACCAACTTTGTGCGAGAGTTCCTTTTTCTTCACATCCTCTCCAGTATTTGTTATTCCTTGTCTTATTGATAAGAGCCATTCTAACAGGTGTGAAGTGATATCTTGTGGTTTTGAAAGCTAATGAGGTTGAGCATTTTTCATATGTCTGTTGGCCATTTGTATTTCTTTATGGAAGAAATGTCTGTTTAGGTTTTCTGCCCACCTTTTAATTGGGTTATTTGTTTGTTTGTTTTTTGTTAAGTCGTATTAGTTCTTTATATATTTTAGATATTAGACCCTTATAAGATGCATTGTTTGCAAACACTTCCTCCCATTCAGTTGGCTGTCTTTTTGTTTTGTTGATGGCTTCTTTTCCTGTGCAGAAGCTTTTTAGTTTGATATGGTCCCATTCATTTATTTTTGCTTTTACTTTCCTTGCCTTTGAGGTCAGATTTATGAACTCTTCCTTAAACCCTAGGTTTATAAGTTTAGTATCAATGTTTTCTTCTATAGTTTATTGTTTCAGGTCTTACATGGAGGTCTTTAATCCATTTTGAGTTAATTTTTGTATATGGAGAGAGTTCACAGCTCAGATTCATTCTTTCACATGTGGTTTTCCAGTTTTCCCAACACTATCTACTGAAGAGGCTGTCTTTTCCCCATTGCACAGTTTTTGCTCCTTTATAAAAAATTATTTATCTATAAATTTGTGTATTTATTTCTGGGTTTTCAATTCTGTTCCACTGTTCTGTGTGTCTATTTTTCTGCCAATAGCAAGCCGTTTTTATTATTGATGCTTTGTAGCATAAATTGAAATTGGGGAGCATGATACCACCAGCCATATTTATTTATTTATTTATTTTATGTATTATTGCTTTGGCAATTTGAGGTCTTTTGTGGTTCCAAACAAATCTGATAATTTTTTTTAACCTATATCGTGAAAGTATGATTGTGGGATTTTCATGGGAATTGCATTAAATCTGTAAATTGCTTTGGGTAATAAGGCCATTTTAACAATGGTAAGTCTTCTTATTCATGAACATGAAATATCTTTTCATTTCTTTGTGTCCTCTTACATTTCTTTCAAAAGTGTCTTATAATTTTCCATGAATAATTTTGTCATGTCCTTTGTTACGTTAATTCCCAGGTATTTAATTCTTTTTGTTGCAATAGTAAAAGGTATTTACTCTCTTATTTCCTTTTCTGAAAATTCATTGCTGTATTTAAGAATACTGTTGATTTTTGTACATTGATTTTGTATCCTGTGACTTTACTGTATTTGTTTATTATTTCTAATAATTTCCTGGTGGAGTCTTTGGAATTTTCTATATAAAGGATCATGTCATCTGCAAATATTGACAATTCGACCTCTTCTTTCCCAATTTGAATACCTTTTATTTCTTTCTCTTGCCTGATTGCTGTGGCTAGAACTCCTAGGACTATATTAAATAGCAGTGGTGGCAGGGTGCATCCCTGTCTTCTTCCTTATTTTAGGGGAATAGGCTTCAGCTTTTCCCCATTCAGTATAATATTAGCTGAGGGTTTGTCATATATGGCCTTTATTATGTTGAGATACTTTCTTCTATACCCATTTTTTCAGTGTTTTGATCATACATGGATGTTGTATCTTGTCAAATGCTTTATCTGCATTAATTGATCAAATGGTTTGTATCTTTTCTTTTTATTTATGTGGTATATCACATTGATTGATTTTTGTATGTTGAACCATCCTTGGGATGAATCCCACTTGATAATGTATGATCTTTCTGATGCATTAGTGTATTGTATTTGCTAATAGAATTTTTGCATCTGTGTTCATCAGAGATATTAGTATATAGTTTTCTTTTTTTGAGTTGTCTTTACCAGGCTTTGGTATTAGGGTAATGTTGGCCTCATAGAATAAGTTAGGAAGTGTTGCTTCCTCTTCAATTTTTTGGAAGAGTCTGAGGAGGATAGGCATTCATTCTTCTTTGAATGCTTGGTAAAATTTGTTGGTGAAACCACCTGGTCCAGGGCTTTTGCCTCCAGGGAGGTTGTGGCTAGTCATTTCAATTTCTTTACTATTGATTGATCTATTTAGACTATCCAGTTCTTCTTGGTTCAGTCTAGGTATGCTATAGATTTTTAGGAACTTGTCTATTTCTTCTAGGCTGTTAAATTTAATGGCATAAAGCCCTTCATAATATTTTTTTATAATCCTTTGTATTTCTATGGTATCAGTGGTAATTTCTCCCTTTTCCTTTCTAATTTTGGATATTTGTGTCATTTCCTCTTTTCCTTTGGTTAGTCTAGCCAGGGGTTTGTCAATTTTGTTGATTTTCTCAAAGAACCAGCTCTTTGTAGCATTAAATTTTTCTATTGCCTTTCTGTTTTCTGTTTCATTTAGCTCTGCTTTAATTTTTATTTTTATGATTTCTTTTCTTGTCCTGACTTTGGATGTTTTCTTTCTATTTTTAGAGGTGAAACAAAGAGATAATTTATTGAAGAGAAAGTACACTCCAAAGAGGTAAGAGGGGGCTCA
The DNA here is from genome assembly GCA_004026885.1 of Lyroderma lyra. Classification (NCBI taxonomy): domain Eukaryota; kingdom Metazoa; phylum Chordata; class Mammalia; order Chiroptera; family Megadermatidae; genus Lyroderma; species Lyroderma lyra. The sequence goes on from PVJL010002005.1 coordinate 127,927, forward strand.
AGCAAGAAAATGGCTCAATAGTCTGACTTTGGATGTTTTCCATTCTTTTTTCTAGTTCTTTAAGATGGGATGTTAGAATGTTTACTTGTAATTTTTCTTGTTTCATAAGAGGCCTGCAATGATATAAATTTCCCTCTTATTATTGCTTTCACTGTGTCCCAATAATTTTGATTTGTTGTACTTTCATTGTCATTAGTTTCTATGTATTTTTAATTTCTTCTTTTATTTGTTCTATGACCCAGTAATTTTTAATAAGATGTTGTTTAATCTCCACGTATATGTGGGGTTTATTTTTCTGCTTTCCTTTTACAGTTGATGTCCAATTTCAGAGCTTTGTGGTCTGAGAATACACTTGGTATTATTTCAATCTTCTTGAATTTGCTGAGGCTACTTTAGTGTCCCAGCTTATGGTCTATCCTTGAGAATGTTCCATATGCACTAGAAAAGAATATATAGTCTTTTTTTTGCTGAATGAAGTGTCCTATAAATGTCAATTATGTCCAGTTGCTATGTGTTATTTAGAGCTCTTATTTCCTTTTTTATTTTCTGTTTGGATAATCTGTTAAGGGGTTGTTTATGTCTCCTACAATGATTGTGCTTTTGTCAATTTCTCCTTTCAGATCTGTTAGTAGTTGCTTTATATATTCTGGTGCTTCCTGATTGAGAACATATATATTAATTAGTGTCAAATCTTCTTGTTGTTGTATTGTGCTTTTTATCACTATGTAATGTCCATCTTTGTCTCTTGTTATCTTTTTTAACCTGAAGTTTGTTTCATTAGATATCTGTATGGCAATTCCTGCTTTTCTCTGGTTACCATTTGCTTGGATTGTTTCCCATCCTTTCACTCTGAGTCTGTGTTTGTCCTTGTGGCTGAGGTGTGCCTCTTGGAGATAGCATGAAGATGGGTTTTGTTTTCAAATCCAGTCTACTACTGTGTGTATTTTTATTGGTGAGTTTGTTGCAGGAAACTAGGCCTGGAAGAGAGAAAGAATCACCTGAACACCAAAGATAGAAGAAGAAGGGATTCTTTATTCGGCCACCAGAGCCACAGCAGACAAAAGTTTAAAATAGTTGAGCTCTCTGACTCCCTCTGATCCTGTCCTTTTATAGGACTTACAGGCTTAAAGAAGCAACTGTGTCACCTCTCAATTAGTGGTCCTGATGCATTTGTGGGTTGTTACAGATGAAATGAATCAGCAGAATTATCACTAGTTCCAGGCAGTGGGAGTAGAGTTATTACAGGAAAATGTGTCAGCAGAATCATCAACTAAATCAGATAACTCTTTATGGTGGGACCTTCTTCTTCCTTCACCTCTTTGAGACCAGATATAATTTTCACTTTAGGGTCTCATCATCTACATGCTGCTGCAGGGGCTGACAGTGTCTCACACAGAATATATGTGAGGCTATCTTTTGGTTAATAGCTCTGATTGCTAGTGGGAGGAGACAAGGAACAATCAAACATAGCCCGATGATGGCCAACACTCCTCCCACTAGGGTTCCAAATCCTCCAACGACCAAAAACCATCCTCTCCATAAGCTCTGAGGATTGTAGCAAATAATAAGGTTGATTATTTCCTGGGTCACATACTGAGTATTGAGTTCAATTGTAAGTGCAAATTTCCTTGAGAGTACCTTCGTATTCATAAAAACTATAAAATAGCAATGTGGTTGTTAACTTTTGTCCCACCTTAGCAACATGCATACACAAATTACACTCTTCCTGTCTTTTTCCCAGAGTCCTAAGTTTAATCAGGTTGAGTTCCACAGTGATTTTCCTCAAGCTTCGGTAATGCATTGACCAGCCAGCTCCCAGTTCGTGGCTAGAGCAGGGCATGTCGATATCCAAAGTGTCACCTTGCAGGGGTTGGCAGCATCCGTCTCCAACCTCCACTGGGCTGGCACAGACATCCTCAATCTACTGCAGTGGATCCAGGCAGGTATTCCCTCCACTCCAGCTGTAGCAAGCACAGTCAGGACTATGGTATAGGGACCCCTCCACTTTGACCCAAGGGGATCAAATTCCAATTCTTGACCCAGAGCTGGTTTCCTGGAGAGGAAAGATGAACAGGCACAAAAAGACTAACAGGGGCCCTTTCTATCACCCTAGTGGAAGTTTTTTCTGCTATTTTCCCTAAAGCTTCTAATTGTCTGTGTAACTCTGTCTCTCCTAATTCTCTAGGGGTCCCTGGCAAATTGAAAAGGATTGGAGGGGGCCTATCATACATTATCTCTTAGGGAGAATATCCTGACCTCTTAGAAGGAGTACACCTAATCTTGAACAGAACTAATGGTAGGGCCTGTATCCACTTAAGCTTTGCCTCCAGGCAGAGCTTACTAATTCCTGTCTTTAGGGTTCTATTCGTGTGCTCTATCCTGCCTGAGCTCTAAGGTCAATATGCTGGATGGTACTTGCACATGATATTTAAAATCTTGGCATTCTCTTGCACCACCTCGGCCACAAAAGCTGGTCTATTGTCCAATCCAATCTGAAGTGGCAATCCAAACTGGGGAATGATTTCTCTCACTAGCATTCTCACTACATCTTGAGCCTTTTCAGTTCTCGTAGGGAAGGCCTCTACCCATTCTGTGTATGCACAGACCAAAACTAGAAGACACTAGTTTCCTCCACACTGGGGCATCTCGGTAAAATCCACTTGCATGTCCTTGAATGGGGCTGCCCCATAGGACTGGATCCCGGGTGGCAGGGATGGTCCCTGCCTTGCATTGTGCTGACTGCATGTCACACAATGTTGACTGACCTTTTTGGCAAGAGTTGACAGAAGGGGAATGTAGAAGTACCTTCCCAATAATTTCTCAGTCTTTTCCTGCTCCAAGTGGGTGGCCCTGAGCATTGTGATGACAACTGCTGGCCCCAGGAGATGGGGGACTATAATCCTCTCACCTGGCAGTCTCCTCCATTCTTCCCTGGCCTCTTTAGCTATTTCCTGTTTCATCCATTCCTTTTTTGACACAGGGGTCAAATCTGGAGCCCATGGAATTAGAGGAACCATGGTGACAGCCTGGTATGGAAGGGTGGCAGCGCTCTTTGCCTCAGTGTGCTTCAATGGTCCCTGTCCTTTGATGCCCTAGCCAGTGGACAACTGCCACTCACTTAGGCTTCCACATGGCCTCCAGGAGTTGCAAAATCTCACCTGGGTATTTTCGATCCTCCCCTCCTGCTGTTAAAAGTCCCCTTTCTCCAGGTACCGTGTACATGGAGAGTGAGAAAAGCAAATCGTGAGTCTGTGAAGATGTTTACATTCTTCCCTTCACTCAATTCCAGGGCCCAAGTCAGGGCTATTAGCTCAGCCCTCTGGGCAGACGTTCCCTGGGGCAGGGGCTTTGCTTCAATTACCTCAGTAAGAGTCACTGCTGCATATCCTGCCTGCCTTTCTCCCCAGAATAGACAAAACTACTTACATCTACAAAAAGCTCCAAGCCTGGGTCCCCTAGTGGCTAGTCAAGCAGGTCAGGCCGGTTTGAATATACGGCCTCGACATCTTCCACACAGTCATGCTCAGGCTCCCCATCTCCCACCGGGAGCAAGGCGGCTGGGTTCAAGGAGGACATAACGTCTATTGTCAGTCTCAGATCTTTACACAGCAGGCCTTGGTATTTGGCAAGATGCGCATCTGTCAGCCAGTGGTGCCCCCTGGTATCCATCAGAGCAACCACCACCATATGTGGCACCTGCACCCCCAAGTCCCAACCCAGATTTATCCCATTGTCCTCTTGCATCAGCATGGCTGCGGCTGCAAGCACTCCCAGGCATGGGGGCCATCCTATTTGAGACTCTGCTGAATTGTTTGGAAAGGTAGGTGACCAACCTTACCCACGACCCTACATTCTGGGTTAGTACCCCCACAGCTGTTCTGTTTCTTTCTAATACATATAGCACAAAGGGTTTGGCTAGATCAGGGAGGCCCAATGCTGGGGCTGTTTGTAGTTTTTGTTTTAGCTTTGTGAATGTCTTTTGCTAGTTGGATCTCCATTCTGTCGGCTCCTTCTCTCCCTGCTTTGTGGCCTCATAAAGCGGTTTGGCCAGAATGCAAAGTTTGGGATCCATATGTGGCAAAATCCCACTGCTCCTATGAACTCTAATCTGCCTTCACGTCTTGGGGTCTGGGATGTTCTGAATAACCTGTTTTCTTTTCTATTCCCAGCCTTCTCTCCTTTTGCTGGAGAATGAACCCCAGGTACTTCACCTGCTTCTGGCAGATCTGGGCCTCCTTCCTAGAGACCTTACACCCACCAGCCTCCAAATGCCACAGGAGTGCATCTGCTCCCCTCGTGTACCTCTTGAGAGCCTTGCGGCCCAGCAGTAGGTCACCCACACACTGAAGGAGGACACACTCGGCAGTCTGCACCAGAAACCAATGAAGATCTCGAGTGAGGGCCTCTCCAAAGAGAGTTGGTGTATTTTTAAATCCTTGAGAAAGCTGTGCTCAGGTGTGTAGTATTTTTGCCCCTGTGTGTGGGGGGGTTCTTCCCACTGGAAGGCAAACAGTTTGTGACTTTCGGGGGCCAGTACCATCTACTCCCAGATCCCATAGCCTCAAAAGCTAGGCAACCAGGACTCACCATCCTTCTGCCGGAATGGCAACACTACCAGCTCAGCCTGAGTGTGTGGGCGTTCTTTGTGTCACTGTGGGGTAAGCGCGGATCTGCAGTTCAGGTTCCCTCACTCGTTCAAGGAGTCTGACACGACAACGGGGAAACCCCCACCCGACTCCAACTGCAAGTGTCAGCGTTCTTCCACCAGCAGCTGTCTGGTCTCCTCCACAGCCTGCACTTGCACCTTCATCAGGTCCAGCTCGGTGCGCGGTCACAGAGGCTAACTTCCCCATTTCCTGCTCTGTAAAATCCTCCACTCTTCCTCCCTGGGGACAGTGAGGGCCAGAAGCAGTCCTGGCTTAGGCAACTGCCAAGTTCAGCTGGCCTTCATTGGAAAAGGAGACAGTAGCCTGTAATTTTCCCAACACATCTCGCCCCATAATGGGAGGGGGCAATCCGGCATATGCAGGAACTGATGCATCACTTCATGGCCTCTGACAGTACATTTTGTGGGGGGCAAAAAGATTGCTGGCCCAGGGTCCCAGTCACCCCAATCATGCTAGTCCCTTGGGAGAAGAGGGGTGCCACAGGGCTGGCAACCACGGGATGCTCAGCTCTAGCGAAGTAAAAAGTCCAGTTCTTGCTCCCCTATCTTCACCCAGACCATAGACTGACTCATCAGGGGCCTCCGAGCCCGGCCGACCCCAACCACCAAATACAAAACTCCCAGCCTCGCCAAACAGGGCTGCCTCCTCTGGGACTCGCTCCCAGCAGGGCCGCCGGACCCTTCCTCACCAAGGACACGCATTTTCCCGGTGCCCTGATTCCCGGCAGATGGCGCACTTGTCACGCCTTAAAGGGGCTTTCTCTGCTGACCCCTCTGACCTTCAGCTTCCCATCTTCCCCGCCTAAACTGCGGGGGCCCCTTCTCCTAGTCTGATTCAAAGCGGCAGCAATGAGGTCTGCCTTTCTTCTCACCTTCCGACGACCCTCCTCCCCTTTCCTTCCGCCTCCCGATGTATGAAAACCCACCTGCCACCTCCAGGAGCTGGGAAGCAGCCACTCCCGGGAGGGAGCTCGAGCCGGACATCCCCCGAACCCACCATCCGCTGCTTTTCCCGACTCTCCGGGTCAGAGGGAGTGCAAATCGGCAAGTCCCACACGGCCCCTCACAAGCGTCTCTGGGACACTCACCCGGCCCCTGCACGACCTCGGCTACCCCGCCCGTGCGAGTGGCCCGCGTATCCCCTGGAGAAGGGCCTCGCTATACGCCTGCTGCTTTCCCACATCATTGTGATCATTCGGGTCCCACTGTGGGTCCTCCTGTGGGAGGGAGGCTTGGCGAATGCTCTCGAATCCACGGCGTCCCCCGGGGCACCTTCCTCGAGCCACCTGGCTGCAGCCTCTGTCCGAAATGCAGTGAGGCGGAGCTGGCGGCGGCCGCCCGCTGGGGCTGTGAGTCTGGAGTCTGGACCGCGTTAAGTCAGTGAGCGCTCGGGCTTGCCCAGCACCAGCACGTTCCCGGGAGCATCCTTTCAGTACAGGCTCAGAGCCACTGAGCCACCTCCAGAACCTGGGGGGTGGGGGGGCAGGTAGGGCCCCGCTCCCGGCAGCTGGGGAGGGTGAAGGACGACAGGACTTGCGTGGCCTCCAGAGCTGCACCCACAAGACCCTCCAGGCCCTCAGAGTGCACTGCGTCCTGCAGCTCCTGTACCAGCTGTGCCTGAGATGTCCTCCTTTCCTCTGTGGGACCTACAGCGGCATCGCACCTGCACATCGCTAGGATGGCTGTTCCTAACTCACACGGACTTAGTGGCTGAGGCTGAGGCCGGCAGCGTGCTGCCCTGGGGCACCACTTGCCTTTGCTAACAGTACCTTGGCGGCTTGGCCTCTGAGCCGGGGTGGGGGGTGGTGGGGGTGGTGGGGGTGGGGTGGTGGGGGGCTGGGGGCAGCTGTAACACTAGCTGGAGCCAACTACATACGTATGGAAACCGGTCAGGGTGTCCCAGGTGTCCAGTCATGACGGGCCACAGCTTCTGTACAATAGCTCAGTCCAGGCCCCCGTCTGAAGGCCATCCCACCACAACCCTGGCCATTCTAATTCACACAAAGTTCTTAGTTTCCCCCGGGTCAGAGCGACCCCATAATCTTCAAAACATTCTTTCTTAAAACTCGTCAGCATGGTGGCTAAGGGCCAAGGTTCCCTTGCACGCCTCCCAGGACCCTCCCTCGAACAAACAACAGTCACGCCACAAAGAGGTTTGGGGGCAGAGAGGGGCAAATCGGGAGGGGACACACAACCACTTCGTTCATCTCCGGCCGCTCCCCTTGTAGGGACGTGGGTGCCTCTCAGCAACAAGCAGGCCAGGAAAAGCCCCCGACTCGGATGGACTTAGTCCGACACCGGGTACACCGCATGCGGTCACCACGGAACCGCGGATCGCAGCTCTGCCCTCGCTCCGGCCCTGTGAGGAGGGTGGGAGCCCTCTCCTTGGTGTCTGGCTCATTCACGCCCCAAGCACTCACATTCACTCAAATGCACCCCAAATTCCCAAACCCCTGTCCTGGGGCAGCCTCGGTGTCCCCCTTGAATGGCCTTGAGCAATACTTGGGAGGTGCCGGAGGGGGTCAGCCCTCCCTTCTGCCCTGCCACCGTGCTTCCAAGGTCACCTGCTCCTTGTTTCCATTCCTCTTGGTGCTGGACTCCTCGAGAGCCCACCGAGGGGGACCTTCCTGCACCCTGTCGAGGTGGCCACACGGTGCAAAGCTAACCGTCCCTGGCACGCTCAGTGTTGCTGAGAGTTTTTGTCATACATGATGGACTTTGTCAAAGGCTTTTTTAATGCATCTATTGATGTGATCATATAATTTTTATTCTTCATTTTGTTTATGTGGTATATCATATAAAGTGATTTGCAGATATTGAACCAATCCTGTAGCCAGGAATAAATTCTATTGATCATGGTGTATGATCTTCTTGAAATATTGCTGAATTTCATTTGCTAGTATTTTATTGAGGGTTTTCACATCTAACTTTATAAGGGATATTGGCTTCTAATTTCCTTTTTTTGTAATGTCTTTGGTTTTGGAATCAGGTTAATGCTGGCCTCATAAAATGAGTTTTGGAGGCTTCCCTCTTTAGTTTTTTGAAATGGTTTGATAAGGATTGTCATTAATTCTTCTTTGAATGTTAGATAAAATTCACCTGTGAAACCATCTGGTCCAAGAGTTTTGCTTGTTTGGAGTTGTTTGATGACTGATTTAATTTCATTAGTAATTATTGATCTTTTCAGATTTTCTGTTCCTTCTTCTTTCAGGCTTAGAAGAGTATGTTTCTAGAAAATCATCCATTTATTTCAAGTTATCCAACTTGTTGATATATAATTGTTCCTAGTTGTTTTGTTTGTTTGTTTGTTTGTTTGTTTTGCATGTCTGTGGTGTTGGTTGTTACTTATCTTTCATTTCTGATTTTATTTATTTGAACCCTCTTTTGTTCTTGATGAGACTGATTAAAGGATTATCACATCCATTTA
>PVJL010002005.1:136119-146119 GCA_004026885.1 Lyroderma lyra
TTAGCTTCCCCCCCTCCTCTCCCACCCCCTCCCCTTTCTCCCCTCCCTAACCCACTCGTCCCCAAATAAACATTAAACTATTGATTGTGTCCATGGGTTGTTTGTTTCTTCATTTCTTTTTTCTTTGCTTTCAGTTTTATATTCCGCATATGAGTGAAGTCATACAGTTCTTTGTTTTTTCTGTCTGGCTTATTTCACTGAGCATGATGAACTCCAGGTCCATATAGATCTTTTTATTGTGTTTTAAAAGACTTTCATTTACTACTGCTCTCATCTTTATTACTTTTTTTCCTTTTACTCACTTTGGGCTTTGTGTTTCTTTTTCTAGTTTCTTTAGATGTAAGATTATGTTGTTTATATAATTTTTTTTTTGTTTCTTAAAGTAGGCCCGCATTGCTATTAATTTCTCTTTTAGAACTGCTTTGGATGTGTCCCATAGATTTTGGGGTCCTTGTGTTTTCATCTTCATTTGTCTTAAGGTATCTTTTGATTTATTTCTCGATCTTGTTAACCCATTCATTGTTGAGTCACTTATATTTAACTGCCATCTGTTCTGTGTTTTTTAGGTCTGTTTTTTTTTGTTGTTTTGTTTTAAATCTTGTAGTTGATATGTAGTTTTATACCATTGTGGTCAGAGAAGACACTTGATATGATTTTAATCTTTTTGAATTCATTAAGACTTATTTTGTGACCTAACATGTGATCTATCCCAGACAATATACAATGTACATTTGAGAAGAATGTATATTCTGCTGCATTTAAGTAAAATGTTCTAAAAATATCAATCTGGTCTAATGTGTCATTTAAGGCCATTGTTTCCTTTTTCCTTCTTTTTTTTTTTTTTTTGGTGGGTTTTCTATTCACTGATGTCAATGGAGTGTTAAAATCTCCTACTTTTACTGTATTGCTATTGATCTTTTCCTTTATGTCTGCCAATATTTATTTTATATATTTAGGTGCTCCTATATTGAGTGTGTAAATGTTTGCAAGTGTTCTAATCCTTTTTGAGACTGATTCCTTTATCATTATGAAATGTGCCTCATCGTTTCTTGTTTTAGAGTCTATTTTGTCTAATATAAGCATTGGTACCCCAGCTTCTCTTTTTTGTTTGCATTTGCATCAAATATGTTTTCCATCCCTTTACTTTCAGTCTGTGTGTGTTTCTAAATCTGAGTCTCTTGTAGGCAGCATATGCCTGAGTCTTCTTTCCTTATTTTTTCAGCCCTCCTACCTTTGGATTGGAGTATTTAATCCATTTACAGTTGAAGTAATTTTAATAGGTATGTAGTTATTTCCATTTTATTAATTGTTTTCTGATTGTTTTGTAGTTCTTTTTTCCTTTTTGTACTTTTGCTTTTTTTTCATGTATATTGATGACTTTCTGCAGTGCTATGTTTGAATGTCTTTCTCTTCATTTCTTGTATATCTTTTGTAGGTTTTTTATTTGTGGTTACCATGTGCTATATATATATCCAGTCATGTTTATACCAATTTATTTTGAGTTGATGGTTGCTTAAGATAGAGCACAGTTTAAAATTATTAACATTTCCACGCACCTCCTCCACATTTATATTTTTGTCATTATTCTTTACTTATGTGTGTATATTGTTGTAATTACATGTGATCTTATTTTTTCTTTTAACCTTTGTGCTAGCTTTATATTTCTTTGATCCACTGCTTTTATTATGTATTTGTCTTTGTCAGTGAGAATTTTTTCTGTGCTGTATTTTCTTATTCTATTTCCCATCTTTTATTCTTCTTCTTAACTACATTTAATGTTTCTCGTAATACTAGTTATTGGTAATGGAGTTTTTTAGTTTTGCTTTGTCTGGAAAAATATTTTTCTCTCATCTGATTCTAAATAATATCCTTGCTGGGTGGAGCAGTCTTGGTTGTAGGTCCTTGCTTTTAATCACTTTGAAAATTTTATACCAATCCCTTCTGGCCTGCAAAGTTTCTTTTGAAAAATCAGCTGATGGTTTTATGGAAGCCCCTTTGTAGGTAACTAAGTGCTTTTTCTCTTGAAATTTTTTTAAAAAAGATTCTCTCTTTGTCTTTAACCTTTGGCATTTTAATTATGATGTGTCTTGGTGTATGCCTCTTTGGGTTCATCTTGTTTGGGACTCTCTGTACTTCCTGGACTTGTATGTCTCTATTTCCTTCATCAGTTAGAGAAGTTTGTGTCATTATTTATTTAAATAGGTTTTCAATCCCTTGCTCTCTGTCTTCTCTTTTTGGTACCCCATATGATGCAAATGTTACACTTGATGTTATCTCAGAAGTTCCTTAAACTATCTTCCTTTTTTATTTGTTTGTTTTGTTTTGTTATGTTTGCTATTCCAATTGGGTATTTTATGGTATCTTGACTTCCTGATCACTGGTTCTACCCTTTGCTTCATCTAATCTGTTGTTGATTCCATCTAATGTATTCTTCATTCTAGTTATTATATTCTTTATTTTCGATTGGTTCTTTTTTACATTTTCTATCTGTTTGTGTAGGTTCTCAGTGAGTTCACCTTTTTTCCTAAGTTTATTGGCAGCATTATAACCAGTGTTTTGAACTCTGTATCTGATAGATTGTTTGCCTCCATTTCATTTAGTTTTCTTTTTCAGAAGTTTTGTCATGTTCTTTAATTTAGGACATTTCTTTTTCTCCTTATTTTGGCTGCTTCTGTGTTTGTTTCTATGTATTAGGTAGATCTTCCATGTTTCTCAGTCTTGGCAAGATGGCCTTATATAGTAGTTGTCCTCTGGGGCCGGAGGTGGGGCAGTCTCCCTAGCCAACCAAGCTGAGTCCTCCAGGTATGTCCCATGTGCATTGTATGTGCCCTCCTGTCATAGCTGAGCTTTGATTGCTGTTGGCATGTCAGTGGCTTGGGTTGACCCTAAGCCTGACTAGCTGTGAAGGCTGGTCACAACTATAGCAGATGAACTGCTATGTGGCAGTGATCCTACAGAGCTAATTTGCGTTGGTCTCCGTTGCCTGCCATGTCCACCCTTTGTGGAGCTTGTTGGTGGTGCTCTGGTGCAATCTGAAGCCAACCACAGAGGTATGTTGGTTCTGGGGCCTCTTGGGAGGCATTTTTGTTTTAGGTCAGGATAAACAGGTGCCTATGCCCAGACTAGGGCTTCCTGCTAGGAGCTATAAAACTGGTAGTGGCATGTTCTAGGGTTGGTGGTGCCTTGGAAAGGCTATGCTGTGAACTATAGCTGGCTGCCACTAGTGCCAGGCTCCGGGCCACTTACCAAGAGGTACAGGGCATGCTGAGCCCAGCCTCTTCTTGTTTGGGATTTGTAGACCTTAGTGAGATGTTAGAAAAGTCTGAAGCATGAGTGGAGGCAGGCTGTTTATGTGGAAAAGCTGCTGGAATTAGCCTGGTGTGGGTACTCAGGTAATCACCAGGGCATGGTGAACAGTGTTAGTCAGGTTAATAGAGATATATTTGGCACCAACCTACCTGTACCAGCTGACTGGGTATGAGGAGTGCTCAACAAAGGAACAATATCACCTGCTATCACCTTTGTGCTGGAGAAAGTTGCCTGATGCCTGCCCCTGGCACTTTTTGAACTGTTTCCCTTGCACTGGAGCTCCCAGTGCCTCACTTTCTGACCAAGTGAGCTGGTGTAAGCATCCTTTAAGACCTGTAATCCCTAGGTCTCTAGTAACTCATCATCTTTCTCAGACACAAACCCCTGTTGGTTTTCATAGCCAGATGTTATGGGGACTCATCTTCTCAGGACTAGTGCCTCAGCTCAGGGTGGGGAGACTAATGTTCCTCAGAAAGAACCTCCACAGGGGAGCTACACCTCCTGATTCTTAACTGTCTCATGTGGGTGTGGGACCTGCCTATCTTTGGCACTCCTACCAGTCTCAGGACGGTTTCTTCTTTAGTTATAGAAGTTCTGCTCAGTTAGTCTTCACTTGGTTCTCAATGATGGTTGTTCAATAATTTAGTTGTAATTTTGATGTGGTTTTAGGAGGAGGAGAGCACAATTATCTACTTACGTTGACATTGTGACAGGAAATCTAATCCCACTTTTATTTACATGCCACCATATCCATACTAAGGTTATTTTCCCTAATTATTGAAGTAATGTATATTTAACATAGAAAGTTTGAAAAGATATGAATATAAAGAAAAGTCACAAATGAATATTTTCATCAAAGCCAAACCATTGTTTATTCACTCAACAAATATTAACATATACTCCATGCCTAGACATTTTATACGCTCTGGGGCACACTGATGAGCAATAGAAAGAATTCCCTACCCTAGAAACCACATGTTATTTCTTGTGGGAAAAGACAGAAAGAAGTTCACCAATAAATAACTAGGTTATGATAAATAATATCAAGGGAATAAACAGGGTGATGAAAACTAAAGTAGTTATGACTATAGCTGGAAGAATAGCTGGAAGTGGTTGGCAGAGTAACTGGGAGTTGCAACAGAATGGCTGAAAGTGGCATTTAGCTTTGGGTGGATGGGGTCTATGGAAATGATATTTGCATTGAGACATTAAGGGCAGGGTGAGTCAGTGAGTGGAGGTGAGGAAGGAACATCTAGCGGAGACAACACCAAGCCCTTGAGAGAAAGCCAGGCCTGGCTGGGGAGGTGAGATTTCTATGCACATTAATACTCAGGAAATAAAGATGCAGTACATTAGTTCTCAAACTTGGTTGTGCATTGGAACCCCAGAGAAGTGTAGAAAATGCTGACTTCTGAACCCTCTCCCAGAGATTGATTTTATTAGTGAGGATGGCCTAGGCACTTTTTAACTGCCCCTGCATGCTTTTAATATGCAGCAAGATTTGAAAATCATAAATACATTGCTCATAAGTTACTATCAATTGGGCAATCTATACTAAATTTAAATTTCTGTAAAGCTTTGGCATCAATTCGCCACCTAGTTTATTGTACAGAAATACTTGTTTAATTTTGCAAAAAATAGTGGAAAAACATTGTTCACTCAGCTCTGTTTGTAACAGTTGAATATGAGAAACAACCAAGATATCTATCCATAGGCAGAGAGATTAAACACAATATGGTGTATTCACACCGGCAGTGTTCTACACCGTGCCGGGCAGATTCATGCCTGTCTGCTGTTTCCTACACACTTCCTTTCCTCCTGGTTAAAACCTCATGAATCTTTACACTCTGGGAACAGTGTCCACCTCTCTGCTTCTCCAGGAACTTACTGGACACTGCTTTAGGATTTTCACAGAGAAACAGAATCCCTGAGAGCCCAGGGGGTGCATGTGTCCCACAGGCCTGGGCACCAGCGTGTGCTATGTGACATGCTCTCTAGCAGGACAGCAGAGAGATGCTCTTGGGCCAGAGGGAGTCCAGAGGCCACACATTTAGGAAGCCAAGGTCATGGCATAGGGGAGCAGGAGACTTCTCTGGGCAGCTCTCACTGTGAGGGCAGAGGCTGGCAGGTGAGAGGTGCTCTCTCTGAGGCAGGGTCACAGGTGCTGAATTACATCACAAAGTGTGACCTAGCTGCAGGAGCATGAACTCAAAAAGCTGAAGACAGAGAGCAGAGATCAGGAGTGAGGGAGGTCCTGGAACGAGGCATAGGTGTGAGCTGAGAGTGCCCAAGACTCAGGAGAACCACAGGCTGCCACCTGGGTCAGAGCTCGACTCCACAAGGAGGAAGGAGCAGTCAGCAGTGGGGCAGGTTGGAAATTCCACCAAGGGCTAGAGCCAGGAACCCTTGGGGCGGGAACACTGCCACTGTCACATCTTACAGGTCTGATGCACAGAAGCAGGAGTGGGTGGTGAGGTGCACAGGGTAGGTGTTGGCACATCTGGGCTCAGTGCTCTCCTGGGAACTGCAGACCACACCAAGAGAAGAAGGGCAGGTGGCCGGGAGTAGAGGCTCCTAGTGGCTTCCCGTGGGCAGGTTTCCTGGGAGTATAGGAGTAGCCCTACACGTGAGCCTAATGGTTCTGTCTTGAATACTGCTGTGGTAATATCTGAACTGACAGCAGCAGCTGCCCCTTCACCTGACCTGTAGCTCCAGCCCTGAGAGGATAAAGGGTTCACCTGTGCCCCTGGACGGAGAGAACATGACCAGACTCCGAGGGTCCTGCCTGCTCCTGATCACCCTTCTGGTAGCCCTGGTGGCCAGCACAAACACAGACAAGAATAAGGTCAAGGTGTTAAGGGAATTGAAAGTCATCGATGCCTCAAATGCCAACGTGAAGCAGTGTCTGTGGTTTGCCATGCAAGAGTACAACAAAGAGAGTGAGGATAAGTACCTCTTCCATGTGGCCAAGATAGTGCAAGCCCAGATGCAGGTAAAGGTGTTCTCCCTCAGTGTGCCTGTCTGCATGTGGTGCTGCAGACTGGAGCCAGCCTGAAGGAGTGGGTGCGTGAGAAAAACACTGACGTACAAAAATCCTGGATGTGTGAGTGCTCAGGCACACGTACACCTGCATGTTGTCACCGCAGAGGCTTACTTTCTATTACTATATATGCGTGGTCCGTCATTCACTTAAGCCCCGAACTACAAATACAATATTCATGATTTGTATTTGCTGAGGTTATTCAGAGATGTTTCAATCTATCCACAGGTTGTGGAGTGTCAGATTGAAAAGAGACACGTGGCACGAGCTAATGCATAGGCTAATTAAGTGCTTGCTCCCATTTTCTTTAATATTTTTAATCCACCATTGGTTTAGTGATAGTGCAGATATTCTGATTTTCTGCTTACAGAAATGTGTCCTTCCTCAAGGGACCACAAGCTGCCCAACACCAGGAAGCATTGTTGAATTGGATTCTAGTGTGTGTGGTGCTCCCTGCAGTTTACAACACGTGGCCTTGGCTGCCTTGCTTGAGAGAAGGCTCTCAGTGTTGAAATTTAGCCTCAGTTATTGCTTGGTGGCAAGGCTTATAATAGCACTGTGAAACTTGAGGAAATAAGTTGTAAAGAGTCCCAATAGATAAGTCACATTGGGAGAGCTTATTTCAGTTTTTATACTCTCCAGGCTGCCTCTGTTAGCAGGAGCTGGACCGCTTTACAGGTTGGCACTTATGACCCCATCTCTTTGGGAAGACATGAGCCATGAGCATCATATTTGCAGTACATCAAGCTGAAGATGCAGCACGCTTTATTGATCAGGCACATGCCACACAATCCATCCAGAGGCAAACTCTCTTGGCCATTTGAGATAAAGGAATGGATCCTGAGGCTTGTAGCCTCCTTACCCCCTTCACAGTTTCCTTTCTTCTTTCTTTGCTACCCAAATAGCATACACATTCAGCAAGTTTCTCCCAAGCCACCTTTATGCTAGCCACTGTAGATGGGGCAGTAAGATGGACAGAAATGATCACAGCCCTTAGGGAACCAGCAGTCCAATTACAAAGAAAAATAATAAACCAGGAATGCCAGTTGTGATGTTTGTTCTAGTGGCATGGAACAGGGGTTTGGGTGTCCGGGGAAGGCTTCTTCAGGCAGCATTTCTCAGCTGAGGAGCTTATAAATGTGCTACTGAACCCTCACAATTCAATGAGGAGCTCTGCATGAGATTTGGGTCTCAGTAGGTGTTAAAACCCTTCGAGTGATCTCCATGGGCAGTCGAGGCTGAGAACTGCTTCTCCAGGGGGTGCTGTGGAAGATACAGCCTTGGGGCAGACTGTGAGTGAGACAGGTAAAGGAGGCCTGTGGAAAGAGTTTTAGTTGGGGTTTCCCAAAAGCAGACCCTAGTGCTAGATAGAATTCAAGTGCAATTATTTGGGAGGCTATCCCATGAAGAATCAGGAAGCAGAGGGACAGTGAGAGGAGGCAGAGAGGCAGCCAGTGCACAGTGGATTACTGAGCAGGTGACCACCTTGGGCAGCTGGGCTCAGTCTCCCTGGGGCCTCAGGAAGAGGGTGCAGAGCCCGCTTTGGAGTTGAGCCACCCTGGAGTTACTTTTCCACCAACTCCCGACCGACAGTGGCCAAGAGCTACTCTGGGAGTCCTTGGCTCCTGTTGGTGGCAGCAAGCCCCCGGCAGGGAGCCCCCTGGAAGTGGCAGTGTATTAGGAATGGCAGGGGGCATGGGGCACCTCTCCTAGCATCTGCCATAGGAGGTGGTCAGGGAGGATTTCAGTTGAATGGGGACGTGCAGTTGGCATAGCATGCTGACAGTGGGAAGGAGCAGGGCACATTTGGCAACTTAGGAGCCAGTGTGACAGGCCAGAGAGGCAGGTGGGGACCACCATGCCTGGCCTTGGAGGCCATAATAATCAAGACTTATGTTCTGTCTTAGGAGGACTGGAAAGCCAGGGAGTTCTCAAGAGTCATGTGATCAGATTTGGGTTTTTAAACTGTCATCCTGGTTAACTTATTTTTAGAAAGCGATTTAATCGAGGTGTCCATGTAACCAGATGGCCCCTGGCTTTCCCACAGTTCAGAACCCCATTTCCCTGGAATCGGCATGTAGTGGTCCTCAGCCTTCCTCTGGCTGGATAAGCAGAGAGGGCCAGGATGGGGGAGGAGTGAGCACAGTGCCCAGGCCTGCGAGCTGTCACGCCAGGACACCTCGTTTGCACCCTTGGTTGGCTGATTGCTAGATGGATAGTTACCTAGTTCCTCTGTGCCTCAGTTTCCTCACCTGGAAAAGTAGGAGTGACAGCCACACTCCAGAGGTTTTGTGTGTGGGGGTTAACAGTTACTGTGTGCAGAGTCCTGAGAACAGTGAGTGACTGAGAGAGAGCACTGGTGAGGGACAGTTAAGTGTCACAACCAACAGGAAGTCTTGCGGTGATCAGGTTCACCTCCTTGGTATATTTTTGATGATTTTTAAATTTTTAAATTGCAGTTGACACATAATGTTGTATTAATTTCAGATATACAACATAGTGACTAGACATTTATAAAACTTACAAAGTGATCAACCTGATAAATCTAGTACCCATCTGACATCATACATAGTTATTACTATATGATTGACTCTATTTCCTATGCTGTATTTTACATCCCTGATTATTTTGTAATACCAATTTGTACCTTTTAATCCTTTCACCTTTTCCAATCTGCACCCCCCCAAGCACTCTCCCATCTATCATCTTGAAAATCTAGCACCGTCTGACACCGTACATAGCATTACTGTATTGTCACCACTGTTCTTAATGATGTACACTACATCCTGATGACTGTTTTGTAACAACCAGTTAGTGCTACTTAGTCCTTTGCAGTTTTTACCCTACCCACCCTCCCATCTCGCAGCCATCACAATGTTCTCTGTATCTCTGAGTTCGTTTCTGTTTTGTTTGTTTGTTTTGTTCTTTAGATTCCACATACAAATTAAATCACATTGCGTCTGTCTTTCTCTGACTTGCTCCCCTCAGCACAATACCCTCCAGGCCCAGCCATGTTGTGGCAGTCCGTGGTACTTTTGAGGTTCTCTAAATAGGAACTTAACTCCCAACCCCAAGAGGTAGCTCTGCTGGTCACTTCTTGATGTCATCCAATCAGTTTCTCCCCACAGACAGGGTCTCCCTCTGTCTCCCTCATTGATTCTTTTGAACACAGCCAAAATTTAATACAAATTTATCAAAGACTTGGAGGTGACAGAAATAGAGGAATCCAGGGGAAGTGGGATCCAAGGAGCAGACACCTCTTTCATCTCCTGCTATGATCTGTTAAAACCAGATGACAGCAGCTTTAAGTGCACACCACAAGTAGCCTCTACTGTACTCATCATTCATGAACTCAGTAACTACTGGTGCCCTGCCACAAAGCTACGGCCACTGTCCTTCTAAATACTCAGCAGGGCACAGAGAGACCAGCTCCCTTGGCGTGGCCCCATAAGGGCTGCTTGCTGAGGTGGTGTCAGGGGTCTGAGTGGGGAATCTCTTCGGGGGTGGGGGCAGGATATTTAACCAGATGGCAGAATCTGAGGGGTGTGTGTGTACAGGGAGAGGAATTAGGGAGGGGTCCAGTGTGGCGAAGGTGTCTGCCTCCTGCCTGGCCCTGGTGGACCCAGAGGAGCTGATGGTTCTGGAGGCTTC
>PVJL010002005.1:151119-222316 GCA_004026885.1 Lyroderma lyra
GCGAACAGGTGTGATAGAAGGACATAAAATTCTCTTACAGAAAGTAATTATTAAGAATAGGTGTGTCTAATGGGGAACTGTTTAATGGATAGTTTCAGTTGTGTAAGTTGAAAAAGTTCTGGAGACTGGTTATGCAACAATGTGAATGTACTTAACCCTACTGAACCATACACTTAAAAATGGTTAAAATGGTAAATTTTCTATGTATTTTCCACAATTAAAATAAAAAAAATAGGTGTGTCTTTTTCAATGTGATGTTAGGTACGATTCAGGAGGCCAGCTGTACATCAGAGGTGCATGAGCCAGGATTTCCTTCCGAGGGCCTGCTGGGTGGTGGAGATTTCAGTATTTCTGCGCCAGACAGCTGAGGTCATGAAACTCAGAGCCCATTCCTCTTGCCTCTGGGTCCTCTGATTTAGCCAACTGATGTTTCGTAGGTGGGGACAGCAGGGGACAAGTGGCTTTTCCCCTGCTGTCTCTGCTGTCCCGCCCAGGCTCTCTCTGATTCTTTCTTCCTCCTCTCAAGATCCTCTCCTAACTAAGGGATGAGGGTTCAGATCTGAAACAGATTCTTACATTTCTTGAACCTAATACATTTATCCTGATTAAAGATTATTCTTTCCCGTGGGCCAGGTAGACTCTATCAAAAATTGCCTCCCTCCCCATGCCTCTGCCCCAGACACACTGTTGGAATGCCCCAAGCAGGGGCAGCAGACCCACAGCCCAGCCTCTGAGGGACTTGCAGGACCAGGGTCAGCTTACAGCTCCGTGGGTCTCTTCCATTTGTGTGACAGTGAGTGTAAGGCACATGGAAGTGCCTTAGGAAAGATTGCATTTTTGTATCAATATATTAGAACTATCCTTCCTTATGAATAGGTGGGTGGGATCCCTAAGAAAACAGATCCTAGAGCAGGTAAGCATCAGATAGTGTGGGACCAGCCTAGATATGCTGGGGGTGGGGTGACTGCCTGCCTTCGCTCTGTACAGGTTAGCTTCCTGTGCGGGCCCAGATGCATGCCGTATACATATGGTCATGTGCAGGGCTCTATTTTTAAGTATATTTTAACTTCCATTAAAATTTTATTTTATTTAACCTCATACTTTTATACTCTGTCCCCCCCAAATCTCTTTCATTTTCTCTGTCTAAAGAAATATAATGCAAGGCAGAGCTCACTTGCCATGGCTAGATTTCATGTCCTTCTTGCTAAGATGTTATTAGGGCATTCTCTCTCTCTCTTTCTCTCTCTCTGTCTCTCTCCCTCTCCCTCTCCCTTTCTCACACACATACACACACACATATATATGTGTTCACTTTCCCTGTAGAGGAGAGGGGAGGAAAAGGGAAGAGAAGAGCCCCCCAAGATAGGACCTGCAGCCTCCAGTAGGTTCTGCTGTCACTGTAGCTGTGGGCCCTGGACCCAAAGCACTGCCTGTCTCAGTCTGGGATGCAGGAGCACTGGGCTCATGGGAGCTCATACAGGTCAAGGAAATGGGTGACAGACAGGCTGGGGCCAGGTCAAGTCACTGACATTTACTTCACCCAGGGCCAATGAGAGCCTCTTCAGTTCTTCTCTGAGGAATTATGTCTTTTGTGGACCAACTGGTGTGGGTCATCAGGAAGGAGAGGTAACTTTCAGTGTCTGGACAGGTTCCTCTGCAGACCTGATGTTGATTGTGGTGAGCACCAAACAGTGACTTTTGTGCTCCCATCCCTGTGCAAAGCTGTCTTATTCTCTTCCCACGAGCCCCTTGTCTGCTCCACACCTTGACCCAATCACACAGGAAGCATCCCCATTTGGGGTCTGGATCCCTTGGCAGAGACTTTTCACAAACACCATTGTCCTGCCCTCGGTTAGGGCCACTGAGCAGTGACTGACACCTTCTGACTCCTTGGCCACATCCCAGGCAGCCCAGCCTAGGCCATGGAAGGATGGGAGCCCCAGGAAGCCACAGTGAACAGAGGACAAAGGGATATGGGGCAATGGGTGTGTGGTCTGGGTTCCTGCCCTTGGCTGTGTGGCCAGGTTCAGGAATGGGTAGAGAAGGCCCTCGTCCCTCTGGCGACCTGGTGACCCATCCCAGCTAATAGCTGTCCTTCACAGGCATGACTGTTTGAGCACAAGGAAGTTAAGTATAGCAAAGTCTTGGGTGGGTCCTGGGAAGTGAGGTCAGAAACTTGGTCAGGTCTACAGTCACCTCATGGATGTCAGCCTCTCTGAACATCTTCACGGGTAGGGGTACAGCCACAGGCCAGCTCAGAAGACAGGAGTTCTTGTCACAACTCTGTCACTTTCTAGTGAAGGCCTTCACTGCAGTCAGCTCACCTTCAGCTTGGGAGAACAGCATGCCTGCTATCTCAGAGGGGTTTGCTGGCAACCAGGGAAGGGCATGGGGGTAGAAGTGCTGGGTCAGTTACAGTGCACTTCGTGTGGGGTGGGAAGACTCTTCCCTTTCTCAGCTATGGGTCTGTTAGGACACTTAATTTGTGAGTCACTGATGGAGTCAGGCCAGGGTCGCAGGCTTGGGGACAATTGGTAAAAGTGGTGAGATCTGAGTCTTTGTCTCTGCTGCTACCTCCCAGTTGCTCACTGTAGACCTTGTCCCACCAAGGAGTTGAAAAATGTTAGCTTTAAGTTCACTTTTATTCCATAGAGTTTGATTGCTACAACTTCAAAGTAGGCCAGGAACAAAACAGACTGCAATGCTCTTGCCCAAAGAACAGGAGTTTCTCGGCCTGTGATAAGGAGGGCTTGATTTGGGGAGCTCTCCAGCTTTTATCCAAGCATGACAGCTCATCTGCAGCATGGACCCTCCCATTCATGTGAACAGGAATGTGAATCCAGTGTCAGATTGCAGGAGGGTAATGACCTTGCTCTCTGCCCCAACTGTGCCCAACAGCCCCCCACCTCGGAGAGTGCAGACGGGCCATGGAGCTTTCTGACACAGGGGGTGCACCCCAAGTGTGCACACATGCAGGTGCGCAGCTCGCTCTGCTTATAGAACCTCACCTGCCCCACTGTGCCAAGAACTCTGGGCTTATACCTGGCCCCTTGGTGTACACGTCAGGAAGCTCACTAGAAGCCTCTTCTGCCATCACACGCTCAGCCTCATCTTGCCAGCAGAAAGAGAGCAAAACTGAGGGACACTGCCATACAGGGAACTAGCTTAAATTCACTGAGTGTTACAATAAACTTCACCCAAAAGGGAAGCCCCTGAGCCAGGCTGCAGATGAGATAATTGCTCAAACGTCCTGGAGATCAGACCTCCAGGCTTCCTCCTCACAAAGAAAGAATTGTAAAATAAGGGTAATTTCTCCAGGATCTTTCCCAATTCGGCTGACCTTAGAATAAGACTTAAGTGCACTGCCACAAGAAGAATCCCTGAATTAGACTATTCTAGCTGGAATTACAAGTCACGGAAGACTAACTGCTCCATAGAGACTGCTTAGTGCCAGCAAGGTCAGACAGCATCCTCAACTAGTATGAGGAACCAGGTGTCTGGACCCCTGGGCCGCTGTCTCATAAGTCTTGATGGGTTGGGCACCATCCCTAGTTACTGCTACCTTTACATCTCAATGTCTGCCTTGGCGAATGGGACACAGCTAAAACTGATCTGAGAGGGAAAATTACAGCACTAAGTGCACACAAATGAGAAAAAAAGTCACGAATCAATAATCAAAATTTTCAAGAACTTAGAAAAGGAAGAGCAAAATACTCATAAACACAACATAAGCAAAGGGAAGGAAACAATGAAGATAAGAGCAAATTCAATGAAATTGAAAACAAAATCATAAGAAAAATCAATGCTGCAGAGAGTTGTTTCTTTGAAAAGATCAGTAAAATTGATAAGCCTCTAGTGAGACTGACAAAGAATAAATGAGAAGACAAACTACTAATATCAGGAGTGAAACAGAGGATATCACTGCAGACATGATCATGAAAAAGATAATAAAGAAACACGGTTGGCCCATGAAGAACATGGGGGTCAGGGGCACGGACCCCTTGCACAGTCAAAATCTGCGTGTACGTTTTGGCTCTCCAAAAATCTTAACTACTAGTAACCTAAGGTGGCCAGAAGCCGTACCAGTAACATAAGGCCAATTAACACATGCCGTGTGTGTTATATGTATATATACTATATTCTTACAATAAAATAAGCTAGAGAAAACAGCATGGTCTTTTAAAAGTCATGAGAAAACACATTTGCAGTATTGTGTGGTATTTATTAATACCGTACATTTGCATCATCCGTTTTAGGTTATACCGTTCATCTGAAAGTTTTTTCAGGCTGTCAATTGAAAAAAAACTTGTATATCACTGGACCCATGCAGTTCAAATTTGTGTTATCGAGGGTCAACAGTACTATGAACAATTAATGAACTAATTCCTTAAAACACACACACACACACACACACACTACCACAACTATTCCAATATTAAATAGATAATTTGCATAACACTTTAACTATTATGGAATTGAATTTATAACTCAAAACAAAACAAAACAAAACCTTCTCCAGGTTCAGATGGTTTCATTGAAGAATTTTACCAAAAGTTTAAAGAATTGACACCAATTATATACAATCTCTTCCAGAACATGAAAGAGTGGGAAATATTCCCATTTCATTGTATGAAGCATTACTTTAAAAACAAAGCACCAAAAAAGACAAAAAAGGCAACTGTGGTGTCTCTCATAAATATAGATGAATAAATCCTTAACAAAATATTAACAAATAGAATTCAGCAATATGTCATTAAATTATACACCATTGCCAAGTGGGGTTTATTCTAGTGAAGGAAGGCTGAGTAAATACTTTAAAATCAATCAATGCAGTTCACCATATTAATAGGATAAAGAAGAAAAATCACATGGTATCAACTGATGCAGAAAAAGCATTTGGAAAAATTCAATACTCATTCACATAGACTGTCAAAGAGAAACTTCTTCTACTTGATCAAGAATATCTACAAAAGAAATGTACATCTAATTGTATGCTTAATGCTGAAAGGCTGAATGAAAAAGGAAGAGTCCTTTTCCCAAAATCAGAAACAAGGCAATGATGTCCAGTCTCACTACTCTTCAAGATAATGATGGAAGTTCTATCTAGCCAGTGAAGAAAGGCAAGAAAATAAAATAAAATTGCACATAGATTGGTAAGAAGGAAATAAAGCTACTTTTATTTGCAAATGATACCACCATTATCTATGTAAACAATCCCAAGGCATCTACCAAAAATTCCTAGAGTAAATGAATTCAGCAAGGTTGCAGAATGCAAGAGAAATATACAAACATAGCAATTTTAATATTTCTATGAGGGCTGTCCGGAAAGTATCAAGCCATGTATTATAATATGAAATATAGAAGCATTTATGGCTAAAGTCTTTTTGGACATCCCTTGTATATTCCTAGCAATAAACATATGGACACCGATGTTAAAGGTACAATACCATTAACATTTTCTCAAACATTAAAATACTATAGAGCTAATGAAACATGTACATGACTTACTTGTATGTTGAAAATTACACAATGTTGAATAAAAAATAAAAGATATTAATAAATAGAAAGACATGTTTGTAGATTGGGAGACTTTAGATGTCAGTTTTTCTCAGACTTAACAGTTACTATAAAAATCTCAGCAAAGTTTTTTTCGATCTATACAAGATTATTCTAAAATGTACATAGAAAGGCAAAGGAACTGCAAAGGCGAGCTGATAAATTTTGCCTCCACTGTAATTTTTTTTGTTACATTAGACATATCTGGGTATAACCAGTTCTGTGTAGTCACATGGTACCTACCTTCCATCATTCTTGACCTTGCACACACAGATGCTTACATTTTTCACCCCGTGCACCTTGAAATGGAAGAACGTTCAGAGATTCAGTTCCAACGGCATTCTGTTATTGAATTCTTAAAAAGTTCCTCCAATTCAAATTCACAGACAAATGCAAGCCGGTCATGGTGATCAGTGTGTTGATGTGAGCACAGCAAGATGCTGGGTGAGGGGGTTCAGAGATAGAGAAGTGGCAGAAGCGGATCTGAGTGACAAACCAGGAAGCGGAAGGCCTGTGAGCACAAGTGATCAGCTTCATCAAGACCTCTTTGAAGAAGTGATCTGCAGAAATCATCACATAAAACAAAAAGAAATTTCTGGTAAATTAGAAACTTCTGAAGGAGAGAGTGGGGTACATTATCAGTGTTCTTGGATTCCGTCAAGTTTGTGCCAGGTGGGTACAGCCTGGTGAAATGAAAGAATTCACATTTCTCAGGAACTCCTGGAATGCTTTGAAAAAGAAGGCAAGGACTTCTTAAAGAAGCTCATTATGAGTGATGATACTTAGGTCCATCATCATGACCCCAAGAACTAAAGCCAGTCCATGGAATATCATAAGGGACCACCTTAGCTGAAAAAATTCAGAACTCAGGCCTCAGCTGGGAAGGTCATGTTGACTGATTTTTGGTCTGAACACTCTTCCATCCAAGAGTGTAATAAAAGTACACTCAGTCTCTGGACCTGCATGACCTGAGCAGGTGTACCCACCACCTTCCACACTTCGGAGCTCAGCCTGATCACCACATTTAGAGCAGTGCTGGCCACACAGTAGGACTCAGAAAATATCTCTTGAAATCTAAATAAAGTCACTATTTAAAGGCATAAGAGGTGATTTGTTCTGAAGGTATAATAATTCTGAACCTAAATGAACCCCCAAATTATATACACAAGGTTGGACAATTAATTTCACGAATTCATCTTAGAAAAAACCGCTACACACCTCATTGCTGAATATCACTATGGTCACCTTTGAAGTCCTCCCCTTGGGAAGCTGTGCACTGAAACCGGCACCTAGCCCACCCTTCAAAGCAATTTTGGAACTCTCTTTCTGGAATGGCCATCAGAGCTGTTGTCATACCCAAAATCTGAAAATTTAGTTCACAAACTTGCCACCATGCCCTTATGATGGCAGCACTGTACAAACAACTCGGAAAGGTTTAATAACCTCGGTGTACCTGTCTCAGCTGTGTTCATGT
The DNA here is from genome assembly GCA_004026885.1 of Lyroderma lyra. NCBI lineage: Eukaryota > Metazoa > Chordata > Mammalia > Chiroptera > Megadermatidae > Lyroderma > Lyroderma lyra. Next base: position 158,150 of record PVJL010002005.1, read on the forward strand.
CCATGTGTGGCGGTGTCTTGCTGAGTGGCATTCATTATCGTTGTGTGTTTTTGTGTGCTGTTGTGAGAATGTTGGAGCTTGAATAAGAACAACAAACAAACATTAAATTTCTTGTTAAACTTGGCAAGAGTGGATGTGAAATCAGGGACATGTTAGTTCAAGCTTATGGTGATGATGCCCTGAAGAAAATGGCAGTGTACAGATGGATTAAACGTTTTCCTGAGGGGAGAGAGAGCCTCACTGATGAAGAGAGGTCAGGGTGGACGATGACAAGCAGAGCTGATGAAAACATTACAAAAATTCATTGAATTGTGCATCAAAATTGTCAACTGATTGTAAGAAGCATAGCAGTCCAAATAAAACATCAGTAGAGAAACAGGAAAATCTGAGCTGAAAATCTTGGCATGAGAAAGGTGTGTGCAAAAATGGTCCCAAAGGGACTCATCAATGAACAAAAGCAAAGGAGAGTCAAAATCCACCAAGACCTTTTGGAGAGGCAAGAGGATGTTTTGGGCTATGTTATCACTGGTGGTGAAACATGGATGGACCAATACGACCCTGAAAGAAAGCGTCTAAATGCATAATGGAAGTCAGCCAATTCTCCAAGATCAAAAATGTTCCGTTAGTCTAAATTGCGTCAAAACAACGTTGCTAACTTTTTTTTTATATCAGAGGGTTGTTCATTATGAATTTGTACCAACTGGACAAAAAGTCAACCAAGTTTATAATTTGGAAGTACTGAAAAGTCTGCATAAAAAAGTTAGACAAAAACAACCTGAATTTGTTGCCAACAACTCATGGCTCTTGTATCACAACAATGCACCAGCTCACACGGCCCTGTCTGTGAGGGAGTTTTTAGCCAGTACACAACTAACTGTATTGGAACACCCTCCCTACTCACCTGATTGGCCCCCAATGACTTTTTCTTTACATGAAGATAAAGGAAATATTGAAAAGCAGAAATTTTTATGACATTCGGGACACCAAGGGTCATACAATGACCGTTTTGATGGCCATTCCAAAATCGCTTTGAAAGGACTAGGAGCTGGCATCAGTGCATAGCTTCCCAAGGGGGTACTTTGAAGGTGACCTTAGTGATATTCAGCAATGAGGCAGGTAGTACTTTTTCTAGGATAAGTTTGCAAAATTAATGATCTTAACTTGCATATGCCTCAAAATGGAGAAAGAAAAGTAGACAAAAAGGCCAGGTGGCATGAATGTCTCCCTAGTGACAGTGGGCATATTTGTGTGAGATCATAGGTTTCCTAACCAGGAAGGCTAAAAGGGGAGGCACCACCAGGTGAGTCTACCATGAGTTTGCACAATGAAGACCTATCTTAGGAGGCTCTGGACAGATTGACTGTGGGTTTAGGGTGGTAGGAGGAGAAAGGGCAAAGCCCAGCCTTCTGGACCTCAGCGAGGGGACTAGAAACATCCAAAGCCTTGGAAGATACAGGAGACGTGTCATTCCTTCATCATGTCTTCCCCTATTTGAGCTCATGGGCCTCCCTGGACCCCTTGCCCTGAATCAAAGCCAGCCATATGTTTCTACTTTCATCCCATTTGGCTCACATTTTCCTCCCTGTTTCTCTTTTTCTCTCTTCTTTCCTTTCCTTTTCCACCTCTCTATGACTTCTCCCCTGGCCTTCAGGTGGGAACAAGGTCCATGCCAATCAGTAAGTCAGGAGCTTTTCTTTCTGGCTTTGGGAGTCTAACTGAATGACATACACTGCTCATGTCCTCGCACTCTCTCACACACACGCACAGGCACACACACACTCATACACACACCAGTGAATTCTTTTACAGGGCTGGGGGAGATGCAGCTTGTTAAATTTGTATGCATGCTTATTGTGATTCTTAAAGAAAATCACATTTAAGCAAGAAATTTAAGCACAGAATTATTATACATCTGATCATAATAGCAAATGATGCCAATGATACCTGTGTTCAGAATAGGGTTAGACCAAATCAGTTATGGGACATTGTTCAGCCACCACAGGTGGCAAGGTCCTGCCTATTTATGTGATGAAGAGCAAGCGACAGGGCAGACAGCAGACCAATGATGAAATAAAAGATATTATTTCTAGTATTCATTAGTGCTCATAGAATATAAATATAGGGTAGTGGATGAAAACTTGATAGCAAAGGAGAAGAGGGTGAACACTACCTGAGATAGCTGTATCTCACAATCATTTGCCCCAGATTCTATTTCCTGCCCAAACCTGCTTTTCCTCTGTTCCCCACTCCTGCACGTCCGACACCACCTGCTGCTTCAGCCACTTATTATCTGAGGTTACCTTTGACTTTTGACTCCTCCTTCTCCAGGCTTGGTTAGCTCATCCAGCTCATAGCTTTGGGCATAACTTACTTTCCCCTCTGCTTTGCCTATATCCCAGCAGCAGCCACCTTCTTGCCATTACAGTATTCCAACAGCCTTGTAACTGAGCACCGAGCCTCCACCACTTTGTGTACTTCGGTCTATCATCTGCCATCATACAGAGAATCACACTTAAAAAATTAGAACTATTATAATGCCAGTCCTGTAGACCTGCATGTTTAAGCAACTGTATTTTCTTTTCAGCTTTTTGGGTCTTTCAATGGGCAAAGTAGGTATGCTTGTGAAAGGAGGGACAAATAAAAATACAGATGACAGATGATGGGGTGCCGGGATAAAGGAGGTGATGGAAAACACCGGGCTACCAACATCCTTATTCTACAGACAGAAGTTCAAAATGAGCTCCTAAAGTTGATGAATCAGAAATAGAGGTTTAATTACATTTGTTAAACTTACAAAAATAACTAGTAGACTATCCATCCATCCCTCCATCCATTGATCCACTCACCCACCAACCCATCCACCCCTCTAAACCAGGGGTGTCCAACCTTTGGGCTTCGCTGGGCCACAATGGAGGAAGAATTGTCTTGGGCCCCACGTAAACTACACCGACACTAATGACAGCTAATGAGCTAAACAAGAGGTCACAAAAAAATCTCATAATGCTTTAAGAATTTGTGTTGGGCCCCATTCAAAGCCGTCCTGGTCCCCAGGTTGGACAGGCCTTACCTGAAGAGAGAAGAAGAGGGAACACAAAGAGCTAGCATGTGAACTAAGTCCTCACGATTTGTGTCTTTTATGAGTCCTGCGACACGGAACCAAGAGGTAAAGGGTCTTGGTGGGCACTTGCTTTTCATCTTAAAGTCTTCTCTACCTTCCATTTTTACTATGAAACTTTGAAATTTTTACAAAATGATTCTATTTAAACAATTAAGAGCTAGAGCATTATAGAAATAATTAACTTAGAAAGTGACATGACTGTCTCAACTCATCCTTCGGGAACAAGCCTGTGAATGGTTCAAAACCTCCAGATTTCCTTTTATCTGAACTTTACAAATCATTCCCCCCCGCCTTTTTTTTTTTAACAAATCCAGATCTTTCTCTGCTTAGTGTTTCACAACTTGCTTATAAGATTTATATAGAGCAGATAGTTTTCCATATAAGTACATGCACATCCTTTGGTTGATTTTTAAAATCTCATTCATGGATATTACATATTTTATTTAATAGTCCACTATTGATATGTATGTAATTTCCTTTTTGTTTTTCACTATTACTAACTGTGTTTCAGAAAATAATTTTTCAGGCAGTTTTGCGCATGTAGGGAAACGGCTCTGTGGGATACGATCCTTGATGCGGAGCACTGTGTTAAGGAATATGTAACTTGTAAGTGTTTAACAGAGACTGCTGAATCACTACGAACAAAGGCTGCTGGGCTCCCACTCTGCCAGTGCTGATGGAAGAGGTTTATCAGGAAGCCATTGCCATTGTGTTTATTTTTTTTCAATGTATAGGAGAACAGTGGCATTGCATTGCTGGGTTAATTTTAATTTTTATTGTTGAGGAGGTAAGGCATATTTTCACATGTGTATTAGAGAGCTTTATAGTATTTTTTTTCTGTGATGTGTGTTTATGATTTTTATCCAAGTTTCCTATTAGATTTTGGTGTTTTTTAAATAAAAAATTGCTTACAATAGTTCTCTGATATTATGAAAATTCAATTTTTTCTGTGTGACACTTGTCAAATTCTTAACCACTTGTCTCACTTTATACCCACTAGGCTGGCTGTTGTCAAAAAGACAGGTAATAACCAGTGTTGTCAAGGAGGCAGAGAAATTGGAACTGTCATATACTGCTGATGGGAATGTAAAATGGTGCAGCTACTTTGAAAACCATCTAATAGTTCCTCAAAACATTAAACATAGAGTTACCATGTAACCCAATAATTCCACTTCAGGTAAATACCCAAGAGAAATAAAAACATCTCCACACAAAAGCTTAAACGTGAATGTTCCTAGCAGTATTACTCCTAATAGCCAAAGGTAGAAATAGCCCAAGTGTCCACTAATTGATGAATGGATACCTGAAAGGTGGTATACACACAATGGAGCATCACTCAGCACTAAAACAATGAAGTAGCAATACATGCCATAATATGGACCTTAAAAAAGATGTTAAGTGAAAGAAACCGGACACCAAAAGATAATATATGGTATGATTCCATTTGTATGACATGTCCAGAATAGGTACGTAGATTAGTGGTTACCTAGGGCTGGAAGGGGTGGGGAAATTGGGGGAAGGGGTGACAGCTAAGGCGTACAGGGTGTCTTTAGGAGTAATGACAACATTATAAACTTGATCGTGGTTTTGAATGTACAACTTTGTGAACATACTGAAAGCCATTGAATTGCACACTAAAGTGGTTGAATTCTATGGTATGAGATTTATATTTTAATAAAGTTGTTTAAAATAACACTCTACCTGTGAGCAGTGAGCCCAGTTGCATCCCAGCTGCTCTCTGACTCCTCCCCATAAGACACCCTGATTTGAGAAGCACCTCACTGGCCCTTGCTGAAATCCTAATTCCCATAGTCATGAGCAAAATAACTGAGGCCTCTTATGCATCAGTGCTTCTGAGAAAATCAGTATCTCTGTGCTGATGCCCCCAGGTAGACAGCGTGTGCTTGGTAGGGGGACTGTTGGAAGGAAGGATTGGGGCTTGCCAGGACAGAGGGCTCTCTCCTTTCCTCATCCCATCAGTGAGGCCTGGGGACCGGCCCCGGAGTCAGCCCTGAGAGAGATTGCCCTCCAGACCTGTGGGCCCACACCCATCACAGCATTCAGAGAACCCATCTCTGGCCCCTTTTACTTTCTCCAGGACCACTATCTCAGGAGAAGATGTGGGGTCACAAGTTCCTGGGTTGCTGCCCAGACCTGGGAGTGCACAGGAAAGAATGTGGCATCTCTCTATTCGTGTTGTGCAACTTCCCCGGGACAAAAGGCCACATTGGAGGCGGAGCAGTGGGCCTTTGATGAGAGGCCTCACCACAGGCCAGTCGACTGATGTGTGGCCAAAAAGGGAAATGGATTTCTTCTGAGTATATTATTATATCTACTCAAATTCTTGGCTCACTTTGAGTCAAAACGATACAGGACATTGTCTTTTTCTTTTAGATTTTAAAGAGCCTTTTTCCATTTAAAAAATTAGCTCTTTGCCAGATATCTTCCAAATAACTTATTCTGTGTTCCCATTTATCTCTTGACTCTCTCTCTCTCTCTCTCTCTCTCTCTGTGTGTGTGTGTGTGTGTGTGTGTGTGTTTTGGGTGTATGTTACAAAAAGTGTGGCCAAATTTATTATTCTTTTTCATGTTGGCTTCTGTGGTTTATACATGCTTAGAAAGAGTGCCTCAGTTTGAGCATAGTTTGTCTCAAACATTTGAAATTTTAGCCAGGTCTTATGGGCCCAAGAGTCTGACTTTACCTTTGGATCGTATCTCAGGTATCTCAGGTATGAGGTTCTTTGTATCAATCAGTATTTTATCCTGGAAAGAAAAATATTAATTGACAAACTCCTGAGTTCTTGAGAGCTCCCTCACTGTCACCAAGCCAGGCCCTAAATGCAGACTGGGATGGAGTTCTGCTCCTCAGGAAAGCTTGGCTTGGGACTTGAAAATCACAAACAGGAGAGGGAGTTCCAGCAACGTGGAGGTAAACAGATTCAAGAAGGCTTAGCTGGGACAAGGTTAAAGATGAGGAAATTGTGGCTAACAGGCCCATAGGGATCTGTTCAGTGTTCACCCACAGAATTATATCATGCCAGCAGGGCTGATGCCAGCTGATACTTTCTACTTAGTGTTTCTGGTGACACCTCCTGGCAGCTGTAGGCACTGAGCTCCTTGGCCAGGCACCACTTAGGACCTCTCCCTAGGACCTCTCGGTCCCAGATTTCCTAAGTCTGGTTGTTTGGGGCCTCTTTGGGCCTCAAATCATGAAGTCACATAACAGAACCCTGACAGAAATGGCCATGGAGATGCTTTCCGTTCCATCTGGTTTAATCCAATGCCCAGAAATTTAGAAAATCAGGAGGTATCGAACAAGAGTGAGGACTTCTGCCCTGGGCGCAGATGCTGGTGGCTTTGGTAAAAGCCTGTGAACTGTGGGTGGACACTTCTGTCAGAGGTGTCACTTAAGCAGCATCAGAGACGCTGTGCTTACCTCACAAAAGGGCCATAGATGTGACCACCTGGCTGGGGAGTACAGCCTGAGGGTAGAGGTGGCCCTGAGCTCAGGCCCCTCTGACACGCTGACCGGGGTACAGGGTATGAAGTGAAAGTGCTGGGGACAGACAGGGTCCCAAAAGCCACTCAGACCTGAAAATCTCTAGGAAGAAGAAAAACACTCCCTGTTGGACAGGCCAACCAGCTCAAGGCTCGGCAAGAGGGACCTGGTGAAGAGCTTGGTTCTGAGGTGGGTCTGGGGTCTAGCCGTGCTGGGTGGAGGATGACACTGATGCCATGGTGGCCTCCACATGCACCCCAGGACACTTACCCCAGTGATCACGGATGGAGCAGAAAGGTCCACGGGCCAAAGTTGGTGGTTCAAGTTGCATGTGTATCAAATCAGTGTAAACCATTGAGCAAGAAGTTAGGCAATGAGAAGGAGCAGGTTAACATGCTCAAGACACAGGGCAAGTGGGGCGAAGTGGACCCCAGGCCAACCATGTTCCTGCTGCATCAGCCTCCTGTGGTGAGGAGGCCCAAGGTGCATGTTTGAGCAAAGTGGTTCACAGGGTTTCCCAACAGGCCAGGCTCCCACAACAAGCCAGGCTCCCCCAACAGGCCAGGCTCCCCCAACAGGCCAGGCTCAGCCAACAGGCCAGGCTCCCCCAACAGGCCAGGCTCAGCCAACAGGCCAGGCTCCCCCAACAGGCCAGGCTCAGCCAACAGGCCAGGCTCCCCCAACAGGCCAGGCTCCCCCAACAGGCCAGGCACACACACAGGCAGGTCTGCCCATCGCAGGCAGCCTCCTGCACAGCCCAGGATTCGGTTTATGTTTTCTGTGCAGAGGGCACATGGGTCAGAATGACGTCACCAAGGAAAGGCCAAATGAAGATCTTCTGAGTATTGTGTGCTGCGTGTATCTCATGGGCATTTAGTGCCTGATATCAGGGTCACCTTGTATGTTAAGCTTAGGCATATGGTAATTATCACTTCCCTGTAATGAGCACAACCATCTGCCTGTCTCTCTGACTGCTCTGTCACCCTCTACACTTAACGCATCATAACCATTTTGCCTGTCTCACAAACTACATCTTGATTTATTTCCTAGAGTAGAACTGAAATCTTTTCAAAAGCAAATGCACATTAGAAGTGATCTGTGCACACACGCGTGTGTCAGGTTGAGTAGGTCTGAAGGTTTGCACCAGGCCAAGCAGTGAAGTGGCTTAGGTGTTGGCTTGACTTCTTTGTGAGTCATGTTTTCCTCAGTGTAAAAGGTCCGGTGAGGAATGGCAATGAGCAAATGGAATAAAGTATGCACAGTCTTTATTGCAGGGTCTGGCTAGTTTCACCAATACTCGATAAATATATCCCAGTGTAATTGCTAATGAGCCCGACTAGAAGGAGGGGAGATGCAGGGCAGTTCTGAGGCCTGTACAAAAACTTTCATATGTGCTCCTGAAAAGGAATGAAGAGGAGTTTTGACACCCACGCTCTCCCCATGGCAGTGCATCTGCTACACGTTCTCATGACCATCTGTGCACACAGACCTGATACAGAATGGCACTTTCACTGGATACACAGGGACTTCACAGACAAAGCAACGGGAGTTATCTAGCAGGGAAGAAAAGTGTGTGTGTGTGTGTGTGTGTGTGTGCGTGTGTGTGTGTGTGTGCGTGCACATGGAGGTATGCATACTTCCAGAAAGGAAATAGCCTGAATTGGAAATATTGAATTGTGACTGCAGGTTTCTCACCCAGCTTCTCTTTGGGGAAGGAGTGAGAGAAACCCACAAGAGACAATGTTTACAGCTCTGTCCTTTTCACCCATAGCTGTGTCAGGAGAAGCTGGGGAGCCGAGGCATCAGGGCCAGCCCAGCCCACCCGCCAGCTCTAGAAGGACAGAAGGAGCTGAACCTGTGTGCCATTGGCTGAGGCACCATGGCCAGACTCTGCCCAAGCCTGCTGCTCCTGGTGGCTGCTGTGGCCCTTGTGTCCACAGGTATCCACACCTGGGGCTCACCAAAGGTGGTGAGAAAATTCCAAGACATCCCAGAAGGCTATGTGTATGTGCAGCAGGCTCTGTGGTTCGCCATGAAAGAATACAACAAGGCCAGCAGCGACAAGTACACCTTCAAGGTGGTGAAGGTGCTGAAGGCCCAGGAGCAGGTGGGTGAGCGCTTGCTCCTTGTTTCTCTGCATGTCTGTGGTTTGGGGGGCCACTATTCACGGATGGGAACTGAGACCAGGATGTGGAAAGCAACTGAGATGTGCTTTTAGCTAAAATGAATTAATTTTATTTTAGGTTTTTAGGAGGAAAATTAATTGTACTTTATTCCTTATTATTCGGAGATGAAATGGAAAACATCCATTAAAATAATTTAGAATCATAAAGCCTAGGTAAAAGCGCAAACCTGGGAAAATTTGGGAGATCCTATCATCAAAATGAGTAATGACAGGGATGCATTATTACACAGTCAACAATCAACAAAACTGCAAGTCCAGCTTTTCACTGAAGAAAGGAAGGAACCAGGGCAGAGAAGGGAAGGCTCTTCTCTGCAGAATAGTGCCGACTTAGAGATGTAAAAGAACGTGCAACTAGAAAATCACCTTTTGCAACCAAGATCATAACTCATTTAAGCAAAGATCATCAATGAATGCTGTAACCATTGGAAGCAGCGAGGGCTGGGGAACAAATTTCTGCAGCGATTACTTAATTAACTCTAATCGGGAAAAGATATACTTTCTGGTGAACACTTCATTCACCAAGTGCACCAACACTTGGACAAACTGACATCATGTACCCCTCATGTGATGTCAACTGTTTATGTTATTCTTCCACAAAATGCACATCCTGAACACATTCACGAGGAAAAATTTGACAAATCCATATTATGGGGCATTCCATATGACCACTTAGAAACACTGATGTCATACAGACAAGGGAAAAAGCAGGGAAACTCTTCTCGATTAAAGGAGATTTAAGAAACATGACAATAAATACGTGTGGTCCTATACTATCTCTTGGATTGAATAAACCTAAAGAATGTTATAAGGGTAATTGGAGGCATTTGAATATGGACTATATCCTATGAGGGAGCATTGACCCAACATAGTTTTTCCTAAGAAGGATGCTTGTACCAAAGTTATATAGGAGCCCAAGAGAGGAAGTGGTAGGGTGTGCTGAGGAAACGGGGTTGTCCAGTCTGGCTGGAGTTCGAGAAAGGAAAATGTAGGTGCAGAAGGTGAGTGAGGGCTACCCTGAACCCAGTTTGTCGGTCACATTGGTGTGACCTACACTAGAGGGACATGTTTTTCTCTTCCTTTTCATCCTTCATTAGCTCCATCTTCTTTTCACCATCTTCCTTCCAACCTTCTTGCTATTCATTCCTTCTGGTCACTGACCAGCCTGCCCTACTTTCCTGTTTTCTTACGTGGTCGAGAGAGCAGGTTCATTCAGTGGCTTTATCTAAACCCATGAGGCTGGGACAGCTGGACATCTGGCTCCTTGTTTATCTTCCACACCCTAGGATGTTGGCTCTCTCTGATTTGTTTGGTTTGTGTGTGTGTGTGTGTGTGTGTGGTCTTGGCTATGTTGTTTGTGTTACTTAGGTAGTAGACACCTAAGGCCAGGATGTGTGTCACCAGTGTGTGGTCAAAAGCCTCATGAATATCGACTGCCTTGGGGGTCTCATTGGGATTGAGTACCTGCCCTTAATGAAACACCCACCTTTTCCACAACTATTCTGCTTTCTTGGGCTCCTCTTTATCTATGCTTCTCATTTACACAAAAAGAGGTACATAGTTCTCCTTTATATGCAGGTATTTAATAATAAAGCACATCAAATACCCATATACCTCAAAAAATACATATCATTTTGTACTGTGCTCATTTTTTTTCATAAATGTCTATTTTATTTCTCAGTTCATTGTGAGCTCTTGAATGCAGGTAAAAATGCAAAAGAATCCAGTGGAAACAGGTTCAAAAAAGAGGCTACAATGGCAGTATTTAAAATTACCTGACATTCCAGCTACGTACTGCTAGAACCATATTGAAGAGAGAGAGGAGAAAGAATGCACTATTCCCCGAACAAAAATAACTCAAAATAAAACAGAAGCAACCAGAAAAGTTCTTGGTGACAATTCAAATTAAACAATACCATACACACAGGCACTGGATAAAGAAAATGGCTATATGTTATTGGACAGTTTAAATAAGAAGTGCAAAGAGCTGTACCAGGAGTTGGACAATTGTAACATGTGGCCAAGTCTGACCTGATACTTATTTTTGTATGTCTCATGAACTAAGAAAAAGAAGAATATTTTGTGAGATATGATAATTACATAAAATTCAAATTTCAGTGTCTGTGAATAAAGTTTTATTAGAATACCGTCATGTGCATTTGTTTGAGTGTTGTCTAGAGCTGCTTTTGCACTGCAATGACAAGACTGTATGGCCTTCAAAGCCTGAAATAGTTACTGTCCAGCACGCAAAGAGAAGGTGTGCAGCCATCGGCTCTAGCTGACTAATGTTCTGCTGCTGATTTTGCATAAGGTGAATGAATGCTGGTGAAGAGCCCTGGCAGTCACCTGGAGCCACAGCTGATAGTTATATAAAGTGGACTTCGTGCCAGATCCAGTTGCTTTTCATGTGCTCACTCATTCAGGTCTCACAAATCGTTAAGTAGTAACTGTTTTCTCCCACTTTATAGAGGAATCAGGCACAGGGTCACACAGCTAATAAGTAGAAGAGCCAAGACTTAAATCCAGGCACCCTGCTGTTATTTGGCACGTGCTATTGCCTCCGGGTGATGCTGGATGGAGAGTGATGCAATGAGTGCACCCGGGGGGAGGGGAGGGGCGCCACAGGGCAGGAGAGTCAGAAGTCAGAAGCACCTGTCTGGGAGAAGAGTGAGGGGCTGCCTCAGCAGCCAGGACCCCGGCCACCTCCCTTTCCTGGGCAAACGGGGCTCAAGATCGGGCTGGTGGTCCTTCAGTGGCTGTTGAGTATGATTTAGATCAGTTTATTCTTATGGTGATTTTAACTTGGAAGGGTTCTTCAAATATAAAGCTGTGGTTCTCAGCTTGGCATGGATCTTGGTTGTCAGGAGAGTTTTGGCAATACTTGGAGACATTTGGTCATCATAACTGGAGGGCCAGCTACTCCTAGTGGGTAGAGGCCAGGGACACTGCTAAACACCCCACAGTACATAGAAACTACTCGCCCCCACAAGAGTAATCCAGCCCCAAATGTGAATGGAGCTGAGGTTGAGAAACTTGATACTCAGTCCTAAAAACATTCTAGGAGTAGTACGTATGTCTGAAAGTTGTTGAGTTAAAAAATGAAAGTGAGCACTTTATTTCTTGCATTTCCAATCTGACTCATGATTCCTGGGGGCACGACCAAAGCAGTTTGTGCTGCTGTTCCAGACACTTAGTGTGCACTATGCCCTTGCATACATAGCTGAAAAACTCAGTTAGCCCTGAAAGCGCACTTGGAATTCTGCCCCACCCCCTCCCCACATCTTGTGCAATGCCTAGGCACTTAGCTAGAATTTCTAAAATGTTTCCTGTTTTCTCTAAATTATCTCTTATTCTTCTGGGGTCAGTTATTGTGTTTAACTTGCCCATCTCTTTCACATGTTCTCTCCCCTAAATCTTATAAAACTTTTCTTCTTGTTTATTTTAAATAATACGAGTCTGCCTTTGCTGCTGTGTGGCTCCATGTCCCCACAAAGCGCGCCTGAATACAGGGTGGGGGTAGGCGCTGCACAGCGAGCAACACGCCCGGGAAGTCAGGGACTTCGGAGGTTGTGTCCCATGAAACGTGATGTTTATTCCTACAAATGCCAAGGCATGGAAGGCTTCAGAGAGAAGCGGATTCCAGTTCTGGGGGGGTCTTTTCTTCACTAGGCATGAATATGCTGTGACTTTTGCTGTTTGCGTCTTGTACTTAGTGGAATAAGGTAAACATCCGCTTTCCTGGGAAAAGAGGTCTGTGGAGAATAGTTTTCCCGTTTTATCTTGAGGACAGTTGTCATTACTTAAAATTAAATGTCACAGTGAAAGAGAGAGACAGAGAAACACAGGCGAAGAGAGAGAGTAAAGTAAGAACCCCTTTCCCCAATTACTCCAAATTTCTGGCCAGGAAAACTGTAGGAGAGAGGCTCACTGACCTTAAGCAGCCAACGGACTGTTTGTCGGAGATGACTAGTACTACTTGGCATGCTTTTATGGTATCTAATTGTTTTAATTACTCATTGACAGGTCACAGAGAGTTTGGACTATTTTCTTGAAGTCAAAATTGCCCGAACAATGTGCAAAAAAATTTCAGGAGAAAATGAAAACTGCTTACTACAACAGGATCCCAAAATGCAAAAGGTACGTGGCTGAGAGGGGCATGAGATGTCCATGATTAGGATTGCGTTCCAGACAGAGAAAAATGACAGAACTAAGCCTGCTTTGAAGAGTTCACTTTTTAAACCATATTCTGATCAAACTGAGGACTGAGGATGGTCAGGTTCTAGACATAGAGCGTTGTGTTTATTATTTATAGCCGATACCGCCTTCCCCTGACCCCTGAACACACACACACACACACACACACACACACACACACACACAGTGATTTAAACCAACACCAAGTCATTGTTTTTCACTATTTTGCCATCTAGGCTGGGTTGTGCCCCCTGTGGTGTATGCTGGGGCAGGAATGTTCCAAATGGCTTCTCTACTTACATGTCTGGTGTCTCAGCTGGAACAGCTGAAACTGTTAGGGACTGGCTGCCATCTTTCTCACGCCACTCAGGGACTCTTCATGGGACAAACTTGCAGAGTGACCAGTTATCCTGGTTTGTCCAGGACTAAGAGGTCTCTTAGGATGTGGGATTTTTGGTGCTAAAACCAGTGAAATCCTGAGAAAACTGTGGTGAGTTGATCATCCTACACTTGGGCTTCCTCACAGTATAGTGTCCACTTCTAGGAGGAGAAAGCAAAAGCTGCCATCGGTCCTCCTCAAGCCTTGGCCTGCAAGTCCCAGAAAGTCCCTTCTACCACATTCTTTCAGTCAAAGCAGGTCAGAAGGTCAGCCCAGATTCAAAAGGAGGACATAGACTCCTCTCTCCATGGGCAGAGCATCATGCAATGCTTATAGTGGCATGAAAAGTATCAATGACAACCGTTTCGGTGGGCCATCTGCCCAGGTACACTTTCCTGGAGGGTGCTTACCCAGTAGAAAGCATGGTGTGACCAACCCCACAGCCTTGTGATAGCTTTGTAACCGGTAATGCTGGCAGGAGCTTTCCTTGGCTGATGCCAATCGTTCAGCTGGGAGGTTTAGGGACAGTCCCAAGACTCCTATCCCAGCAGCCCCATGTGCCCACTACAGTCTCATATGTTCAGTTTTCTGCTTCTTTATGCCACAGATGAGAAACAATACTAGCTGGGTCCCAGAGTGGCCAAGCCTCATGCCCAGATGGGTTCTGTCACAAATGGGCTAGTTCATCTCTAAGCTTCAGTAAGAAATTTCCATACCCTCATCATATTGATTAACAGGGACATTTTGGATTTAAATTTAGTCTTTAAAGTGTACATAAATATTTTCTAAAAATATTTCTCATAAAAATATAAGTGCTAAAAGTGATGACATGCCCCTTTGGGTACCTTGAAGATCTCCCTCCAATTCTGTCCTTTTCCTAGGAATAACCACTAGGATCATCCCTGTGAATATCTCCAAGATAATCTTAAGTATAAATTTGTATAAATCAATATAGTCTTTTTTTTTATAACAACTGCTGGTGTATTATGTCTATTTTAATGTGACTTCCTTTTTCACATTTTCTAATTTGTCTTGGTGATTTTTTAATGGAAGTTATTTCCAGTTTTTCTTTTCCATAAAAGAAGTTGTAGGTTATCTATCTATCTATCTATCTATCTATCTATCTATCAACTATCAATCTTTCTTTGTCTTGTGTATTTTTTACCCATTTAATATATACTTAAAGCTGGCATAAGACAGGGCTAAGCATAAATAATGCCAGATTAGTGATTGTCAAAAGTTGCCCAGACATGCACAAATAAAAACTATCTTCATCTTCTAAAAAATAAGAGGCACTATAGCAGGGCACAAAAATGCAAGTGGATGGGTACATCTAGAGAGTGGACACTTGTTATAAATTATTAGAAAAACTGTTTTCAATTAAGTAACATTTCAAAAAATCTGGTAGGGACTAAGAATGATGTACTTGCCACACAGATTTTAGAGTTGTTATTTCATTACATTAATTTAAAATATTTATTTTAACAAATTAAGTGTTACACATCCATCCTGCTCCCCTTTCAAAATTAACCACTCATGTAATTGGTAAGTAGTGTTCCTACCAATATATTTTTTAAGAGGCAACAGATTTTTATCTATCTATGTAGAGCTTGTGTGTTTTTCAAAATTTACATACATTTTAAAACTTCCTCTTGTTTTTATTTTCACTGAATAATATGTTTTGAGATTTATTTATATTGGTACTATCTTCTATTATTTATTCATGCCAAATGACTTGTTGGGCCAGTTAATGTATATAGGAGTTGGCTAAAAGTGGTATTTATTACTCTATATTGAGTTCTTTTATAACTATATTACATTGTATTTAATCATTTCCCTATTTTGGTTGTTTTAATTTTTTTTTTATTCTTCACAACAATGCTGTGGTGAAAGTCACGCAGCATACTGACTCCCCAGGGGGGATGTTGGGAGTGGAGCTGCCGTATTGTGGAACATGTGAAACTTCAACTTTTTGTGGTAGGCCACACACGACTTCAATTTTACTCTTTAAAGTGGTTGAAGCAGCATATCTGCCATTGGTGATATGGGCAATTGTTCATTTCTCCTCAGCCTTGCCAGTGCTTGGTGTTATGAGTCTTAGATGTTTCCAGTCTGGTATGTATGAAATGTTATCTCATTATTTCATTTTGCATCACCTTGATTTCTAGTAAGGTTGAGATGTTTTACTCCTTCTATATGATCATCCAGGTTTTCACTTCTAGGATTGACTTTTTCATATCCTTTTCTCTGGAGCCATCAGAGGGCCTCTATCAGGAGCCATGGCCTCAGGTAGAAGAATACAGCCAACTCAACTATAAACCCCTGAGTTCACTTTCCTCATGCTACCTACCCCCTTACCTACCTCTATCTTCCTTGACCAAACCTGAATGGAAATCAGAGGATGCTCATTAACATGATCTATAGAGGTCAGAGGGTAAGGATGCCCATTGGCACATCCCGTAGAGGTTGTTTCTTTCAAGACATGGAGATCGGCAAGATGGTGACCAAAGAGGAGGTCCCTAAAACCTCTTCCAGAAAATGCAGTTAAATGGCCAGCCAGGATCCAGCATGGGAAACCCTGAGTGGCAGAGAGACAACTAAGAAATCCATGCATCACAAGAAAACACCTGAAGCTTCCCCAGTGAACTGCAGGAAGAAGAGAGACCATGGACCACCACTTCCAGCCTCCAAACTCTGCTGGAGATTAGAGATATGGCTTTGACACACCTCCCTTCTCTCTCAAAACTTGCCCCACCCCCGCATCACCTAGTGTCCGCTCCATAGCAAGACACCACAAAAATACCAGTAAGAGAAATAAAGTCATCTCCTGGGCTTTCTTGGAAATAAAGCCCTCATGCCAAAGAAGAACACAATAGAAAATATGAGTACCTTAGGATTTAAAGCTCCAAAAAAGAAGATGAAAAATCCCCAGAAAAGGATCCTATAGATCTAGAAATTTATGAACTAACTGACAGAGAATATGAAATAGCCATTCTAAAGGCTCTCAGAGAAATGAAAACATACTGGCAAAACACCATAGCTGAGATAAATAATCTCAGAAAGGAACTCTGTGAACAAAAGCAACAGTTTAGCAAAGAAATTCAAACTTTAAGAAAGAATGAGAGCTAAGTAATACAATAAATTTGAGAGCTAAGTAATACAATAAAAGAAGTAAGTAATGAAATAACTGCCATGGAAAACAGGACCAACAAAATGGAAGAAAGTATTAGTGATATTGAGGATCAGAACATGGAAACATCTCAGAAAGAGGAAGAGAGGGAATACAGAACCAAAAGGATTGAAAGAACTCTGCAAGAACTATCTGACTCCATGAAACAAAACAACATTAAGATAACAGGATTAGAAGAAGGAGCAGAGCACTCTACAGAGAACATACTCAAACAAATAGTAGACGAGAACTTCCCAAACCTCTGGAAAGATCTGAAACCCCAAATTCAAGAAAAAAAAATAGGTACCCTAGTTTCCTGGACCCTAGCAGACATTCTCAAAGACAGATTGTACTGAAGATGTCAAAAACCAGACAGACAAATTTCAAGGCAGGTAGGGAAAAAAGAACTATAACCTTTAGCAGTAAACCCATCAGGCTGGCATCAGACTTCTCAGCAGAAACTTCACAAGCCAGGAGGGAGTGAAATCAAATATTCAAAACATTAAAAGAGAGAAACTTCCAGTCAAGAATAAATTATCCAGCAAAATTATCCTTCAGATATGAAGGAAGAATAAAGACCTTCTCAGACACACAGAAGCTGAGGGAATTTGCCAGCATGAAACTAGCACTCCAAGAAATACTGAAGGAGGCTCTTTGACCTGAAACAAAACATCAGAATAAATGCAAGAGAGTTGAGTCAACAAAAAGGAAACAAAAATTAAAAAAAACTAAATTAAAAAAGAAAGTAATGGTCATAGGAAATCCTCACATATCAATTATGACT
The DNA here is from genome assembly GCA_004026885.1 of Lyroderma lyra. Taxonomy (NCBI): domain Eukaryota; kingdom Metazoa; phylum Chordata; class Mammalia; order Chiroptera; family Megadermatidae; genus Lyroderma; species Lyroderma lyra. The sequence continues at coordinate 175,475 of PVJL010002005.1, forward strand.
CTAAATGTTAATGGACTGAACTCACCAATAAAAAGACACAGAGGAGCAGACTGGATTAAAAAACAAAACTCATCGATATGTTGTCTCCAAGAGACACACCTCAGCCATAAGGACAAACACAGACTCAGAGTGAAAACATCGCAAACAATACTCTAAGCAAATGGTAACTGGAGAAAAGCAGGAGTTGCCATATGGATATCTGACAAAACAAACTTCAGGTTAAAAAATATAAGAGACAAAGATGGACGTTACATAGTTGTCTTTCAAGACATGCTGGTTAGGGAGTTCCCTGGTGATGTAGTGGCTTAAGGCTTCAGTGCTGGCGCTTTCAGCGCTGCGGCCTGCGTTCGATTCCCAGTCAGGGAGCTACCCATGTGCAAAAAAAAAAAAAAAAAAAAAAAAAGGTAAAGTCAAGGGAAGTGCAGACATGGAGGGACAAATAGAGCAAATCCAGCTTAGGGGCAAATGTGGAGACAGCAAGAACACTATGCATCTTTAGGAGTCTATTGGAATAGATCAGATGATAGATGCTGTTGGTTAGGATGGTGGGGTAGGTGCTCAATTCTGGATATCTGTGAAAAGCTTGGTCAGAATTTACTGAAGGATTGGACATGGAATGTGAGAGGAGGAAAGTCAAGGATGACTTTAAGGTTTGGAGGTCATTCATCCTCTTTATTTCCTCTTATGCTCTCATTCTGTATATTGACTACTTGTCACTCAATAGACTTCCGTCACTTTGCTAGCATCCACTTCTTATGAGCGATTTCTTCCTGTCTTTGTCTTTTCTGTTTCATAGGACTCCTAGAGATTTGAGCTTACTTGTTTTCTTTAGTTATTTGTTAGAGTTTAGAAAGGAGGAAAGAGTAAACATCTGGGCACTTTGAAAACTAAATTTTAAAATTATATATTATTTTAAATAGTTACTGACCTAATTCATTTAATGTAGAAAATTTGGAAATTTTAAAAAGCATTAAATAGCTTAAAACCAATTATAAATACCATTATATAATAGACATTTTTACCACTGTCAATATATTTTAATGCATCCTAGTTTTTTTCTATATTTTATATTATATTCACATTTTTGTGTCTTCAGGCACCATACTGTACACTGCTCTATGATCTAGCTTCTCATGTAATAATTAACTGTCAGGATTTCCAACACTGCAAAATTATTTGAAAGCATAATATAAACTATTTGATTAATGATGTTTTCCTGTATTATTTAGCCAGTCCCTGAGAATTGATTGTTTCTCTAATTTTACATTTTATGAAGTGTTTTAATGAACATCTTTTATTTCTATTTTTGTTTCTTTATAAGAAAAGTTCCTACAAGTTGAATTATTCATTCAATATTTTTTCACTTCTTGAAGAATTTTAATAGATATTGTTAAAATGTCCTCTAGGATTGCTCTTGATAATTGAGTTTTCCATCCCTCTGTTTCATGATTGTTTTTGGTTTACCTTGACTGATCAGAAGTTAAGCAATTAGATAACTCTCTGATAAGCCCACACTCTCCCCTCCCACTGCTGCCGTGCATTAACTCACCCCATCCTGAGTGCCCATCTGGCCTGCATGCCCCTCCAGCCAGGCCTCAGCCCTTCAGTGCCCTGTCTGGGTTGCTGGTAGCTTGGTTCTACTTTCTCCCTTAGACTGATCCTTTAGTCTTTGTATTTTACACAAATTTAATTCTGCTTGATGCTACCATTCCACTGATGTAATCCTTACTTTCTGTTTTTATTCTAAATTTATCCCACACTGTGAGCCGGAAGCCCTGCTCATTTTGCAGGCCTGGGAAGAGCACAGCGTGCCCCCTCCCAGCTCCCCAAATGCCATCTTCCTTGGTGGTCTCTATTCAGACTTTCCTAAGGCACATAAGATTCTGTGCTATTCTTCTTGTATTGCCTCTGGGAAGAGTCACTGGGCCTTCCATGTAGCACAGGGTCTCTGTGGGCTATGGAGTTCAGGTGGCTGGATGAGGATGACAGCTGGAGGCGAGCATGTCTGAGGACAGCCAGTTCCTGGGCTCTGGCCCTTGCTCTCCTGGAGTGAACACAGCCAAGTCTGTGATGGCTTCAGATCACAGGGGAGTGAATTGGCAGGCATCCACCCTGGTCAGTGAGGCTGGCTCATCTCCCATCAGGTTCTGAGTCTACAGCTCTGAGGCCTGTGAGGGCATGGTTGGCTCAGACCACCCCTTTACTCTCTTAAAGTCAAATTCTCACACCTGAAAACCTTTTAAAACTTTATTTATTTATTTATGTTTCTTACTCAAAGCAGTTTATTCTTTTTGTCTCTTTTAGGTGTTTTTTTGCACCTTTATTGTGGCATCCAAACCCTGGAAATTTGAACTCACTATGCTGAAGAAACAATGCACAGATGTCTAATTACCTTCTGGTACACTCTGCTGCTCTCACTTTCATTTTAAAGAAGAAGCAAACGCTTGCAGAACATTTAAATAACACAGCTTATCCATTCACTTTGTTTCTATGGCCTTTTTGCTTTTTCGTGTGTTCTTTAGGGACTGATGCTGAGAACGTGATGCCTTTTTATAGTATTGGGCAGTCTCTTCTAGTTGGCTAGTGGTTCTACTAGCAGAAACAATCTGCTACTGAGGATGGAAGCAAGTATAAACCTGTTTCTATATTTCACCAGACTCTGAGCACAACATACTTTTCTCTGACAACTTTCTGAAGAACTAACAGGAGAACCCAGCCCTCAATGCTTCAAGCTGATGAGTTCCTGCAAATTTCTGAGAGTCTGGATGCCTTGAAAGTGTCTATCTGTGGATCTACCTGCCCATGACGCCTGGGAAGACACCACCTAGAGACAGTTTTAAACCCAGGATTAATCTGGGAGGTAGTTGGGTCATTTGGAGATTTGTTTTACTTTTGGTTTTGAATTGAGGCAGAAAAAATGAAAGTGTTGGTACATGGAGAGTTGTCTCCACTTGTGTGTCCATATGTGTGCATGCACGGATGTGTGTGCGCGCACAGTAGGATGTATTATCTAATGCTGCATGACTATTGTATTATCTTATGACTCTGCCTTTAATGGCTTATGCTTCTCATGGTGTCCATAGGTCAGGAATCTGGGGGTGGCTTGGCTGGGTGGTCCCACGTGTGTCTCCTCTCATGAGGTTACATTCAGACATTGACCACACTGCTTTCACCTGAAGGTTAGTTGCCTGGAGAATCCACTTGAGGCTCACTCTCATGGCTGTAGGTTGGACTTGGTTGTTGACCGATTTCTGTTGTTCTCCACATGAGCCTCTCCCAAGGGCTGCTGTGTACTTGGCATGGTGGCTTGCTTCTTCCAGACTGGGTTCTGAGAGAGCAAGATGGAAGCTGCAATACCCTTTGTGACCTTGCTTCAGATGTCACACACCATTACCTCTTCCTCATGTTTTTGGTCACCCAGATTAGCCCGGTTCAGTGTGGGAGGGAGGGGATTCTACAGGGACATGAAGATCAGGGATGAGTATCGGTGGAGGCCATCTTCGAGTCTGACCACTACAATGTGAGAGTGTGTGCATGTGTGTGTGAGTATGTAGGGGTAGGCTGAAATGATGAAAGGGTGTTACCATGACCAGAAAAGAGGCACTTTGAGAAACCTGGATGTAGAAACTACAGCACTGGTATGCAGGCTAAGGCCAGCAGAGGAATGTCAACAATAATATAGGAGCAAGTTCTTAGACACATGAGAGATGATGAAGCTTAGAGGCCACCTGGCTGACAGGTAAACATTCTCCAAGAGCTTTTCTCTGGCAGGGCCTATGGCAGGTACCTGAGCCTTTGTCTGAGGGCTCCCTCTCCACCTGTAAGGGGCAAGCTGGAGCGCTGGGGAGGTAACGCCCCTGGGAGGACCCCTCAGCAAATGGCCAAAGTTGGAGCATAAATACCCCAGCCTTCTGATGCCTCAGCAGATACCACCGAGGTTCATTCTACCTAGTCTCTGGGGGATGCCCAGCAAGATGGAGCTCTAGTTGCCTACATTGCAAATCTGTTCAATGATACATGCTTCTACCTGTTTCACTTCCCCATTGCCCTTCTGCTGTTTCCCGGAGTCACCCCCAAATAAACCACTTGTACTTGAATTTTTGCCTCAAGATCAGCTTTTGGAGGAAATGGCCTCATAGTGGAGCCCAGGTCCACTGTGAGGGGAAAGCCTGGGACCACCCTGGGGGTTTGCCCGGGTGACATCAGGCAGCAGGCCACACTTCAGCTGAACTTCCCTCACCTCAGCCAGTGGCCATGTCCTGGAGAAGACAAGCCCTGGCCTCCCTCCCCTTTGGTGTACTCACAGAGTTCTGGGACACAAGAGGGGGAGTTCTTGTCACACTGCTTCTCCCTACCTCAGGACAGGGACCTCTATGCTGCTCCCTGCAGCACCTGCAGCCTACACCTCTCCACCCACCTCTATCCTTAAGCCCCACCTGCAGTGAGCACGCAGCCTGTGCTGCCATGGCACTCGTTTCCTTAGTCTGTGGCCAGAGCTGCCCAGCCCCACTTGGGCCCGTGAGCAGTCCTTCTAAAGGGCTTTCTCCTCTGACCCCTGACAGTGTGCTTGTACACCTGTAAGAACCTGGGGCATGGACACACCCTGGGCTGGTCATTTCCATCTTACCAGTAATACCCATAGCAAGCATTGGGGCCAACCAGACTTCACTGTCCAAATCCAAGGTCTGCAGGGTACTGCTTTGGGTTTAACTCTTCAAAACTTTTTCAACCCTCCTGCTGCATTGAGTCAGGATAGAGAATCAGGATCAAGACAGCTCCATTAACTAATGAGATTTTGGGGTTTATATTTGCCTGCAGATGGTGACGTCTTATGTTAGATGGTGGGAGCTAGAATGTGTGGGCATTCGGGCTCTGAGACTATTCAGATTGGCTCATTCTCTTCCAAGGTTTGAAGGCTCCTTAAAATGAAGCCTGTGACCTAGGCCACCCAAGGACCAAGGGCCCTCCCTCTTCCTCAGAGATGCTGCTCCTAAGATGACACATGGAAACAGACACATTGAATTTGTCCTCATATCCCTTTTCCCACCTTCAATCATGAAAAATTGGGGGAGGAGATGAGAAAGAGTAAAAACGCATCTTTCAAGCAGGATGTTTCTTTCCTGAGCTGCACGTGCACGCGCAGGGTAGGGAGGTGGAGGGAGGTAGCGAGAAACGAGAGTTCTAATCCCAAGGGCTGTACTGGGACCTGAGGGAGGTGTGCGCAGTAGGAAGCGATGTGAAGATTCGGAATGTGTGAAGTTGTGCTGTGCAGCACTCAGGGCCAGGGCCACCCACAGCAGGTATCGCCTCACAGCACCACCCCTGAGATCCAGCCCCCTCCCCTTCCTCTGTCCCCCATTGAGGCTTCCTGGCATCTGCAGAGGCCTTCCTGAGTTCACCTCATGGTTATTTTGTGTTCGGTCCTGTATTTGTTGAGCCCCAGGGCTGTGCCCTGACCCTGACACCCTGGGAAAGCTGAGGAGGGTGTCCAATGTCCCCTGGCAGATGGAGAAGTGGCTACAGAGCAGAACATGGGTATGTAGGCCAAGCCTTTGAGAACCGGCATGAGCAGCTACTTCCTTGTGCTGCCCCGACTTGATACTCAGCTGCAGGCCTGGGAACTCTTTCCTGGGAAGGTTTGCCAGCAAGTCTTGGCTTTCTGGTAGTTCCTACTGCCTCATGGTATCAGAGTTTCATGTCCTGACCAGCTCTGTCCCCCACAGGATGCCCATGGTTCTGGTTGTGATGCTGTGTAGGGCCAATTGCTGGTCCTGCAAGAGCCGTGGGGCAGGGCTCACCCTCGCTGTGTGCGAAGCTTGGGAAGCAAAGCCCATTCCCATGGAACCTGTGAGCACAGAGCCTCAGAGCCTGTGCTGCGCACACAGATGCCTAGGATCCGGGGGAGCTCACACTGGAGGGGCACGAACTCTATTTCCCGGGAGTGTTCTATCCCTTACAGCGTTTTATTCAGATGACTGCTTTTGGGCATTGTCCATTTCTAGAAAATTGACTTAAAAATAATCAAGAAATTGGTTGGTTTGGGCAAATATCTCACCCTAGAACACCTCTCTAGGATACTAAGTTGTGACAAAAAAGGATCAAGGGCGCAGAAGAGGTCCTGTCCACCATCTCACTGTTGCAAAAGAAGCATATATACCCCAGGGTAGTACTGTATTTTGCCATGTATAATGCACAAGGTTTTTGCCCAAATTTGTGAGAGTAAAATGAGTAGTACTAATTCCATATCTATATAAATGTTTTAATTTTTCTATTTATGCTTATGAAAGTGTAATTGTAGAAATAAACAATGATATCCATATGCAAAATAATACTGTGGAATAGGGCAATCATTTTTACATAAAGAAATTTTATACCTAAAATTTCCTGTGCCATAATATGTTAAAAAATAAATGCTAAAATTCCTTTATAAAATTAAAATAAGTACCTAAATTACAAATAAAAATTTCAATTAAAAAATTAAAATGGAAGATTTTTTCCCTGAAAGTTTGGGCCAAAAACATGGAAATGCATTCATTCTACATGGGAGAACATTATACATGGCCAAATACAGACATTTAAACTTTGGTCTCGAGGGGTCATCCCCAGACTTGGGTGAAATGTGTGTGTAGGAATGGCAGCTGCAGGGCAGTGGGCAGCTCAGAGGGCTCACAGTGCAGGCAAGGCTGGCCTGCGCCTGGCCAGCATGAAGGCATCAGGACTCGGTCTCTGTCTTCCCTCCTTTCCCCCGCTAGATTTATTGTTTATTATGTTACAAAATGGTTAATTAAAATTGCCATTTTAATCATTCTTTTTCCTTTGCACACAAAGAATTTAACTGTACTGTGCTAGAAACAAGTTCTTCTGAAGAAAGGAGATCCTGTCTGTGGCTGGAATAAGGAGGGGAGAATGAGAGTCAAGGTGTCCCCAGGTCTTATCTCAGGGTGCTGAGGGAGGCTGAGGCACAGCATGTCCAAGGACACCAGGCTGCTGAGGGAACAGCCTGGGGTGGAGGGGAAGATAAGTGCTGTGGGCTTTCAGAACTCATGGGAAGCTTTGAATCTCAGTTTCAACTATGTCTGCATGCAATAAAGTCCAAACCTCTTTATTTTAATCAACTCAAGTTTTGAGTACATATTTAAAGTACTAAGTTTCATTCCTGTGTGTGTGCACATGCGCATGCACACACACAAACACACTTTGGGATCATTTATTGCACAAAAATAGATAATGGATGGATATCTAGATGATATTTTCCTGGTTTCAGGGGTCAGATGTGCAGTCCTGAGCCAGGGGGTCTCCTACCTGCTTATGCCTTGTCCTGCCCCAGGAACTTTGGGGGCAGAAGAATGGGAGGTGAGCTGCCCCTGCAGCCAGAACTTCCTCCTTTTAATGCAGGGTTGTATAGGGTGTCTGTCCCCAATGTTACTGGAGAATGGGCCTTTCTTGGCACGGTGTCCAGGTTCTTGGTATCTCAAGCAAAGAACTGAACAAGTCACACACCAAAATATAGAAATAAAATCAAGAAGTTTATTGAAAGGGGAAGAAGGGTGAAACAAAGATATAGCTTATTAAAAAGGAAAAGTACACTCCCAAGAGGTGGGAGCAGACCCGAACAGAGTGGCTCAAGGGCCCTAATTGACGAGGCTTTAGTAGTTTTATTTTCTTAGGCTGTAAGGGGTTACGCCTATTTGGGTGTGTGACCTTTTGATTGGCCTCTGATTGACCAGGGGGGTTATGTCATCTTTTCTTACTGCGCAGGCATATCAGACAAATTGGTCATGCCACACGTGAGGTGTGTGAGGTGTGTGAGATGTGTTGGGGTGGGGTGGGGGGTCTGGAAAAGATTACATTTGTCCTTGCAGCTGGCCAAGCTCAGATAAACTTGTGTCCCAAGGTCAGGGCTGCTATTTCAAGAAGTGGCAGCAGTAGCCCTATGTCCTACCAACTCTGATTTTGCAGCTTGCCAAGTTCAGCTAAACTTGGTTCTTGTTAGAGCCCCCTCAAGCTCATTTTTGTTAACTCTTTCTCTGTCTCTAACTGCCTGCCTCATCTTCCCACTTCTTCCTGTCTCTAACTGTCTGCCTCACCAAGACCTATTACAAGTGTGAAGATCTGATCCCATGTTCTCCTTGGGGTGAAGTTTGCTGCTATGAGGGGCATATGCGACAGGTCGAGACCTATGCACCCAGCCTGCTTCTCTCAGCTTTGTGGAGGAAAGTCCAAGAACACAGAATTGGGGGGAGGTAATGACCTGAGAAGCTCACCTCTAGGAGCTTGGAGGAGGCCTCAATGCCAGGCCTAGCTCAGGAACTCCCGGGGCTCAGGCATCAGGATGCAATGATGGGGTCACAGCCAGTGCTGCCCTGAGCTCACACTGTCTCACCTGGGAAAAGACAAGACACTGTTTTATATTTTCTTATCGATTTCTGAAGAGTTTCTCTTCCTTCCCTCCTCTGGTGGCATCGATAGACTTCACCTGATGAATACTGCCAGTGATGGACTACCAGGCAAAAATGGGTGTGCACAGCCAAACAACTTCTATCTTTTCATTATATCCTACTCCCCAAATGTGTCAGAAACGACAAGTTGAAGTGTTTATAAAAGATGCGAGAAATGTTTCTAAACTTCCTTTTTCTGACCACATCTTTCAAAAGTATGTGTTCAACGACTTCCATTGGGACCATTTCCCCATCAGACCACAGCCATTCCATTGGCTTTCTGCTTTCCTTTGATTTAAAATAAAATTTCAAAGTTGAAATAATACCAGAAATGTACAAATATAATCACCATCACTTTATCTATGCCTAACCATGTGGAGTTCCCTGGTGGTGTAGTGGCTTAAGGCTTCAGCGCTGGCGCTGTCGGTGCTGCGGCCTGGGTTCGATTCCCAGTCAGGGAGCCACCCACATACCAAAAAGCAAAAAAAAAAAAACAAAACAAAAAAAAAAACAAATAACCATGTAACACTTAAATTTGTTTGATCTGATTCTGTTTGGGGTATTTCATTCTATTCATCAAGTTAATACAATGTCTTGACACATAACCATGAAGGTCTCCTGCAAATGCACTTAAAAACATAACTCAGCTATTTTTTTTATCAAACATAAGGTATCGCCTTCTGTGGGGAAAATGGGGTACCTCAGGATTTGTCGCCAAGATTCTGCTGGAATGACGCGCACCTGTCATGTAACCATGACGTGCACTTTCACCTTGGCAGCCGTTTTGTTGTTCTCGCGCCTTCTGAGCTCGCTTCTTAGCTTCCCGCCACCTCTGTCCTCCTGCCTATGTGAGAGGATGGTGGCTCTGAACTACTGAGAGAGAACTCCTGAGCGCCATTTTGTTGCTGCTCTGCTTCTGGAATGAGGCTGTGTTTGAGTTGCCTGCAGCTCCTCGACTCTTCTTTGGTCTGCCCTCATCCAATAGGAACCGCCCTGCCCTCGGTCATTTGCAATACACTTGGTGTCACAAACAGGATCCACAGCAGGACGGCCTTGCGGGCAGAGTCAGACGTGACCCTGCGAGAAGAGGCATGAGTCTGGGCATTGCAAGCTGGGCTGGACCTGATGAAGGTGCAGGTGCAGGCTGTGGAGGAGACCAGGCAGCGGCTGGAGGAAGCATTTGTGGTCAGGGTCAGATAGGGGATCCCCACTGTTATGTCAGACTCCTCAGGGAAAGAGGAGGAACCACCTTTGTTGTTGTGATAGACTCCTCGGGGGAGGGGGAGGGCAGAACCAGAGCTACGATTTTGCTCCATCTTCCCTGTCAGAAGGCTTGTGGTGATCCTGGCACCTTATGTGAGCCACCCCATTAATGAGGCTGTTACAGTGGTGGTGACTTTGCGGGAGGCCGAGACAAGGCACAAGCAAAAAGATGTTTATATGGTAGCTAAGAAGGTGCCAACAGCTAAGAGAAATGGACCCCTAAGGGTGACATGAACCCAGATGTGGGTGCATTTGGTATCTGCCAGGGTTGAGAGGGTCACAGGGCCTGAAGCCCTAGCAGTCCATGATGGCTATTGGGGGAGGGAGGGGGCAAAGGAGCCCTAGTAGTCTAGGATGGTTGTAGAATGCTAAGGAGCCTTAGTAGTCATTGGTAGCCTCAGGGGGCAAAATATTCAAGTGGCCCTCATGGATACAGGCACTGAATGTTCTTTCTTCTATGGGAATCTGGAGACGTTCTCTGGAGCCCCATTAGTCATTAATGGCTTTGGGGGGCAAAGCATTCAAGTGAAACCTGCAGACATCCCATTGGGGATAGGCCATCTGCTGCCACAGACATATAGTGTTTATGTGTTGCCCATCCCTGAGTATATCTTAGGGGGTGGACATTTTGCAAGGGCTGAGGTTGAACACCACAAGAGGAGAGTTTCACCTCCAAGTGTGGGTGGTGAAGGCATTAGTGCAGGAATATGCTGTGCATGCACCTTTGCAGCTGCTCCTGCCCAAGTCAGGAGTTGGGGACCTATTATTGTGTTGCTGATGTGGCTAATGCCTTTTTCTCTATTGACATAGCCTCCAGAAAGTCAAGGTCAATTTGCACTCATGGGAAGACTGGAAGTGGACTTTTATGGTCCCTCCCCAGAAGTACTTACGTAGCCCCATGCTGTGCCACGGATTGTTGACGGCCGACTTGGCAAGATGGTCCTGTCCTGAAAATGCACGCCTGTACCCTTATATTCATGATACCGTGTTAAGCAGTGACTCTCTTGCAGCACTAGAAGGCACTATTCCTGTGCTCCTAACCCACCTGAAAGCATGGGATTAGGTGTTCAACAACAAGAAGCTGCAAGGACCTGGCTTGTCTGTTAAGTTCTTGGGGGTTGTTTGGTCAGGTAAGACAAAGGCTATCCCCAGCGCAATAATTGATAAAATCCAAGCCTACCCTGTGCCTACCATTGTTAAGCAATTGCAAACATTTCTTGGACTCCTGGGACATTGAAAAGCATTTGTGCCCCATTTAGCACAACTGCTAAGGCCCTTGTATTCCTTGGTTAGGAAAGGGGTTTGGTAGAATTGGACTGGACAGAGGGGGCCCGGGTGCCCTTTGACTCCTCCACATGCACCATTAATGAGTCCAAGCTCTGCATGTGTTTTACCCTGCCTGGCCTCATAAGCTGAATGTACAAGTCACTGCAGAGGGCTCTGGCTGGGGCCTGTGGCAGCATTCTGAGCACTTGTGGCAGCCCATAGGCTTCTGGTCCCAATTATGGAAGGGGACTGAAGTCCTTTACTCTTTGGTGGAAAAACAATTGGCAGCTACATGTGCTGTCCTTTTGGCAACCAAAAGCATTATGGCTACTGCCCCTGTGACTGTATGAATCATGTATCCTGTCACAGAATGGACACTTTATTGGGCCTCAAAACCACACAGTGGCACTGTCCAAACACTTACATTGGCAAAATGGGGGGTGGGGGGTGGGGCATATTTGCAACACAGCGTTCTGACCAATAGTCCCTTGAGAGCTGAACTCCAAGAGGTCCTGGGGCCTGTGACTTATATGGCTGTTGGGGAGCCAACCTCCCAACATTGGAGAGTGAGCCAGAGGCCAGTCCCCTCAAGGAAGGGCAAGTGCTCATCCTGGGTGACACTTGATATACAGACGGCTCTAGCAAGGGTCAGCCCTTGCAATGGACTACTGTTGCTTTCCCTCCTCCCACTGAGAACATTTGGTATGATACCAGTACTGGGAAAGCAGACAATGGGCTGAACTATGGGCTATATGGTTAGTGGTCACTAATGAGCCCTCCCCATTGGTAGTCTGTACTGACAGCTGGGCAGTATTCAGAGGCTTGACACTCTGAATTGCCACCTGGCATCTTGACCACTGGATGGTGATGCACCGACTACTCTGGGTCAAGCCATGTGGCAAGACCTATGGACCTTAGGGCATCAGAACAGGTGTCTGTATATCATGCCACTTTGGTCCATCTGGGCAACGATGAGGCAGATACCTTTGCAAAGGTGAGATGGTTAGAAACTGCTCCTGTCAGAGATGTGGTGCAGTGGTTGCCCTGGTGCCTCCTCCATACAAGACAAAAGACTACAATGGGCAATGGTAAAGTCATGGAACTTGCCTGTCACTTATGCTGATGTGCTGGAAGCTTATGAGGAATGTACCATGTGTTCTAAGGAACATGCCGGTGGCCTCAGATGGGCAGGTTGTGTGGGGCTGAGTTCCTCTGACTCAGTGGCAGATGGACATAATAGGCCCCCTGCCCAACTCAGAAGGGTATTGATATGCTGAGACTGGTGTCAATACCACAGCAAGGGGTGGGGGTTTTTCTCACTAATGAGTGGGGCATTGCTTTGATTGCCCTCTTCACTATCACTTGTGCTATTAGTCTGTTGTCGTAGTCTGTGTTGTTGCTGTGGTGTCTGGATGCAGTGCAACACACTCCTCAAACAGGAAACAGTGTGGAAGATGTCTGTCCTGCAGATAGTGGGGCGAGAAACCCTGACGGGGTGGAGTGAGTGGAAAATGGAACCGCTCAGGCCCTCCCCCCGAGCTTCCGCTGGAACGATACGCACCTGTTATGTAACCATGACGTGCCGTTCCCAGGTGGCAGCTGTTTCGGTGTTCATGTGCCTTCTGAGCTCACCCTGGGCTGCCTGCCACCTTTGCTCTCCTGCCCATACCAGGAGATAGGACTCTCCAGGAGGGAGCTAAGGGCTCTTAAGAGAGAACTCTGACTCCGTTTTGTTGCTGCTCTGCTTCTGAAATAAAGTCTACGTTTAAGTTGCCTGCCACTCTGATTCTTCTTTGGTCTGCCCGGATCCAGTGCGAACCTCCCTGGCCTTGGTCGTTGGCAATACATCTTCCCAACCGAGGCCTGAGTTGTGAATTTTTTTCACCTGAGGTGATTGCTTATGGTGGTATTCCATGGACGGCCTTTAGTTCTTAGAGTCATGATGATGGACCCAAGTGTCATCACCTGTAATGATCTTCAAGAAGTCCTTGCCTTCTTTTTCAAAAATTCCCAAAAACTTGGAGAAACTATTTTTGCTGTTAAGAATTCAATAACAGCATGCTGTTTGAACTGAATGTCTGAACACTCTTCTATTTTGATGTGCATGGGGTGAAAAATGTAAGCGTCTGTGTGTGCAAGGTGAAGAATGATGGAGGAGAGGTACCATGTGACAGCACAGAACTGGTTATATCCAGACATGTCTAATGTAACAAAAGATATTACAGTGGAGGCGAAGTTTATCAGCTCGCCTTTCTATATACAGTGTCGGATGGGTAGTAGCCTTTATGGGGTTATCACTTTGTGAGGTGTATAAATGTCTAATTGCTATGTTGTTTTGTACACCTAAAACTTAATAAAAAATGACTAACATGAGTTATTTGGAGGTAAAGTATTAACTTACATAACAAAATGCTTTAGTTATACTTTGAGTATTTTTCTGTTTTTACTACTAATCAAATTTGTAATTGACTTACAAATTCATTATCAATTTAGATGATTTATTTGATAGTACCTTTCAATTAATTTCAACTTAATGATAATTTACTAATATATTTTTACTACTAATTTGATTATATTGTTATCAGGAAATGTATTAATTCAAAACTCCTTGGATTGCAAGTATGTTTTTCAAATTTTTAACTATCATTTTATGATGATCAAAATTTGTATTATTTTTAAGTTTACTATTTACAAATCAACGTGCTATGCTAGGCAATGGGATTTACAGAAAACTGTTGAAGTACACTAGCTAACTGCATCTTTCAACTCAGCTGTATCCTTTATGACATTTATCCTCGATAAAAGCCTTGAGAGAGGTAGCGCATCCCAGTATGGTTGTGCAATTGCCGGTTGTTCTGTTGCTTTTCCAGCCCCCCGTGTTGTTTGGATGCACAGTCACGGGTGTTAGAGCTTCTTGAGAGATTATTCTCTTACAATCACAACCTGTGACTGTATTGCTGTGACGGCCTTCAACACTCAATTCAAACATGTACCCTATTCCAGATGCTATAAGAACAGTCATGTAGTTGCCATCTGACTAGTGATATATGTGAAAGAATTGGCCCACGATAAAGGCCTATAACGGAGCTATAGATTTCTACACTTGATGATAACCCCTTGAAAAGGGGAATTTACCCACTTTGATTTAACATGTGAGCCAACCTGACTGGCACACTCCATGCTTCTGTGGTTCAGAAAGACCACGGTTTCAGCATGAGCATCAGGAGGATCACACACTAGGTTGTACAGATGGGTACCAAGCACTCCAGGTGATGAGGAAAGAGCATCAGGGTGATCCAGGTGGGCAGGCTGGACAGAGGAGGGACTGACTCCCTCAATTCTGGGAGCTGTGCCTGCATGCAGTGCTCCAGGGAGCCCTTTGATTGGAGCCCATCTGGGAGGAGACCTGTGCTCCTGCACGCTTTCTCTTCTTCTCCTGCCCTGGCAATAACTCAGAGTCATTGGGTTATCACAGCAGTGAGCATAACTCCTGGAATCCACACTTTGCTGTCATCACGATGGCAACACCAAGTCCCTCCTTAACTCTTGTCCCTAAGACTGTGTCTAAGAAATGGCCAATATGTGACTCAGAGCAGAGATAAGGAAAGGAGCAAGTGCAGAATAACTCATCTGAGAGAACTTTCCAGTTAACCCAGCATTTTTACTCCTGAGCTCTGAATTTTGTCACAAATGTCAACCCTTTGGGGAAGGCATGGATGATGCTATCTCCATGGGAGGAATGGGCAATTGAGGTACAGAAGGCCCCGGGCAGGGTGAAGGCTGCAGGCTGGACATGTAGCAGAGCTGGGGTGGCCTTCTGGTTTCCAAGGCCAGGGCACCTGGACAGCTCCTGGTAGCTCCCTGGAGAGCTCAGGTGAATTCATCACTGTCAGCAGCTGCTGTAGGAGAGCCAAAGATCTCAGGGGCCTCACTACAGGAAATGGAATAGATGACCCACTGCCCCAGGCAGAGACAGCAGCCACAAAGTGAAGCCTATACATCTGGCAGGCACTCTAAAAACCAGATCTTCTCTTTACCTTCCATGGAATTCAAACTATGGTCTCTCCTTCTATCCTGCAGCCCTGGGAAGTGTGGAGGAAAGATAGTCACAAGACATATGTAGCCTCCCTCTGACCTGTGAGCTGGACCTGGACCAGAATGGAGACTGCATCCTACAGAGCCCTTCAGAGATGGCCTGATTGTAACTGATGCTTGTTCTGACATAAGCCAGCACCCTCCCCTGCCCCCTGCTACGTGCTGGTTCCTGGAGTAGGGGGTTGTCCAGTCAAGCATGTAATGTATTTACTGGTACCTGGGGCAGGTACATATGACTATTCCACCTTGTCCTACATAATTGTCTCATGCCAACTCATAAATGGAGCATGCATCCATTTCATTTTGCTGCTGCCCAACATGCACCTGTATGCAGGTTTTCCTTAATAAACTACTAATTACCAGACTGAAGTGGCCAGTCTCCCTACCCTCTGCTTATGGAGGTATAGTTTCAGTCCTGGGGTCTTTCCCTGGGTCTACATGCCCTAACAGGAAGAGATGATGCATGCACACATGGAGTGTCCTGGGCCTGGGCAGGGCTCCAATCACGGCCACTCTCCTCCATTGACCATGGCCCTTAATGTCCTGACCATCCTGGCTCTCCCTGCCAGATCTGCTCACTGAGGCAGGCAGCTCCAGACAGCCCCTTCTCCAAGCTCAGTCCACAGCCCAGGCCCAGCTCTCAACACACAAATCTGGAAATAGGACAGGTGTGCCGGCAGAGATGGGCAGGGCAGGAGGGAAAGATCTTCTCATCAGAACTGCTCCCTCAGTCCTACCTCTGTTACTCATAAGCCCAAGCACCCGGCACATGTCCTTACCTTCAGGACCCTGGGGAAACAGTGGGGACCAAGACAAATCCCCACTTCCTATAGATTCCCTGGGGGAGAGGCGGACCCACTGACAGCCCCCATAGTGTGATCTGAGTAAGGTAGGAATCGTGAGTCCTGGCCAGTAGTCTTGGCTTGATGCCTGTCTCGTGGGCCCCCTCCCCTAGCCCCAGGTGGTGGAGTGAGCTCACAAAGTGCCTGGGGCCATGTATCCCTGACACTGGGCTGATCCCACAGGAGACCCTGAGTGAAACGAGTGGGAAGACTCCTTGGAAAACAAGCATTGGGATCATGGTGTATAAAGGAAATCTTTAAGCTTTCTTCTGCTGAATGAGCCACACCGTGGTAAAGAACAGGGTGGCAGCAGACAGGAGGGTGGTGAGAAGGTCTTTCAAGAAGATCTTCTCAAGAGGAAGGCAGGCAGGGCTGTGGGACAGGAGCACAGCTGTGCCCACACTGAGCATGCTCAGCCAGCGGTGCGGATGCCCGCGCTCCACGTCTCCCCTTGGCTTTGCCTAGAATCACAGGTTCCTGGGAAGCCCGCCCAGGTCTCCGTGGGGGATCATCCAAGAAGACAGATCTAACACCACATGTCTTCTCTGATTCCCCCAGGCCGACCCCGCACCACAGACCGTTGGGGGCAGGGAGTCTTTTGGGGAGACGATCGCAGACAGCATAGGGGGAACGAAAGGCAGAGCAAAGAGAACGTCAACTTGGCTATTATCATGGGTCACCAGGGCCACCACAGGTTCTATCCTGCTGGAAAGTGTGAGGACCATGTGGCCACATGAGAACCACTCATCTGTAACTGGTCTACTTGGGCTGGGACTCTGGGCCCTTCCCCTGCCACCCTTCCATGGATGGAGCACAGCGTGAGGGTGAGTCTGCCTGCTGATGGGGCTCCAGCTGCACAAAGAGGCCCCGAGCAGAGCTGGGGGAGATGAGGTGAAGCTGGGTGTGTGCTGATATCAGGTGCCCCAGCTGCGAAAGATGGGTGGGGCCCCTAGTGTCAGGGGTGGGAGACCCCTACAGCCTGAGGACCCAATCCATCCCCTGCCTATGGGTACAAATAAAGTCTCATTGGAAAGAGAACACCCCATTTCTGTTCACATTGCCTATGGTGCTTTCCCCATACATACAAGGCAGCATTAAGCAGTTGAGAAGGCGACCACGTGGCCCAAAGCCACAGAAAAAGCTTGCCAAATCCTGTTCTGGACAATTTGGGCAGAGCCTCAGTGGCATCTGGCACAGCAGTGCCTCTCAATCTTTAATTGTCCTGAGGACCCCTGGGAAGCTGTGAAAATGTCGTCTGTTTGTCCCAAGGTATAAGCCCTGAGACTGCATTTCTAAAGGCTCCAGGAGACACTGCTGCTGCTGGGGGCCTGACTGCTCTGTGAGTGGAGACTAGAATCTTTTCCTAAATCATCCCAATTGTCACAAACCAGGGAATGTGTGTGAGCAAGTCCTCCAAAACAGAGGTCACATGTGTCTAGAGGGGCCCGAGGCCCCGTCTGCGTCCATCCTGCACTTGGGTTCCTTACCAGGCCATGGTCATTACACCTCTGGGGACATAGGTTATTCTTCATGAGCCCAGAGATAGCAGCTCAGAGGCACCTTACCTGTGCCACCTGGAGCCAGCTCAGGAGGTGCAAGAGCGGGAAAGGACCCAGCCCCAGAGCTACCAGGCTGTCCTGCGGGGATGACAGCATAGAAGCCCAGCCCTTTCACTCTGGAATCACATACACAGAACTTCTTGAAATGCTGATGCTTAATGATCTATTCTACATGAAGAAATGGACAATGCGAAATTTCCACAATGCCCGTATGTAAGACCCCACATATATGCAAAGCAGGGAACAGAGCTCCGAGCTGCTTAGACACTGAAGGGCCACTAGAGGGGGCTGCCGACGTCCAAGGGGGACAGGAAGGCCAGGCTGGGCTGCGATGTCACTCAGTGGGGCCCTCCAGGCAGGTCTTGCTCAGGAGCTGGAACGCTGTTCTCCAGGGCTCGGTGCTGATGGTGAAGAAGCAGGTGAAGGTCTGAGGGAACAAGCACAGGAAGGAAGTGTGTGGGTGGGGGAGCCACGGACAGCTTGTGGCCCCAGTTCTAAAGTCAGCCTCCATCCCAACTGTGCATTCCCAGGGGGAGCAACTGGGACATGCAGGCTCTGGCCCTCGGGGCAGCCCCAGCCTGAGTTCCAGATGTTCCTGATCTGGACTGCTCCTGACCTCGGGGTCTCCCGTGCCACTCTGCCCTCCCCAGGCCTGGGGTCCCCAAAGAATCCCAGGTGGTCCCAATGGGACCCATTCCCCTAGTGCAGTAGTGATGTTCCTTCCCAGAGAGTATATCTCAGAGGGGCTCTGGCCCTAGGTGGACTTGTCCCAGAGCAGGGATTCACCTCCACTTATTGCATCCCCTAGAGCCCAAACTGCAGCTCAGCAGAGCCCAGCACAGAGCCTGGGTCAGAGAGCAGTGGGCCTCCCTCAGCCCACTCCCCTCAGACTTTGGTCAGTGCTGGGGGGCCTGCAAAGTGTCCACTCAGGCAAAGGTGATGTTGACCACCCCGACATGTTCCTCCTCACGAAGGCAGGAAAGGGAGATGAATGAAGAGCAGGGAGGGGACATCCTGTGATCGGGCAAGAGACTATCTGATCCCAGGGACAGGAGCAATCCCACCAATGTGGCCCGGGGTGCAGACAGCTGGCCAACAAGTAGACCCTGGGGCTCTCCTGCTTGGCTGAGCTCTGTCCTGTAGCACAACAGTGGCTGTAGTAGGGCCAGCAGCTCCTTCAGTCTTTTGTGTCCCTATGTACGATGTGTCCTCTGCTCTGCCCCCACTGCACCCCTCTGCAGGCCCACAGCCCTGGAACCTGCAGGAGGCGCATGTGTGTCTTACATTGTTCAGCTCTGGGCTTTCTTGAAAGGAGCAGTTGTCGATGTCTTCATCAAATTTCCCACACTTGGTTCTGCGAAGCTCCAGCTCCATGGAGAATGCCATCTTGGTCCCTACCTATTTCAAGTAGAAATAGCCCTCATGGTCCCATAGCGTAGTTGTTAGTGTGAACACATGGAGCGTAAGGACAGGCCCAGTACTACTCCATTTGGGGCTTGCCTCTAGGTTCGTATCAGCTCACCAGAGGTAAAGCTAAACTTGGGATATTCTAGGTAATAAGGCTCCTGGGTTTGGTGGAGACCCCTGGGTAGACACAGGCTGATCACACATCATTAATATCACACACTGGAGCCTCACATTGCCAGATGCCATGGTGAAACCTCACCTTCCTTTCAACATGCTTCTAGATTCTACAGCATTCCCAGGGACCAGTGACAAGTGCCTGGGAGGGTGTTGGCTCTGCAAGAGTCTAGTTGGTAAGCTCAGCCCCAGAGTGGGAAACTCATCTACAGCCTCCTCACCTGCCCAACATCTGAAAAATGCCATGCAATGCTAGTGAAACACTCCCTGACACACACATCATTGAGACAATAGCTTCAAGAAACAACCACTATTAAAAAGCACACTCTGAAATGTTCTGCACTCTTCTCCACTCCGTTCTACCCATTCTATTCCATATCTTCCCACTGCATCTCATTCATTATTCCTGACATCCAAACTCAGTCTGTGACTCCAGATCTAGAAAACCCAACCAGAGGTCCAGCCTGAGAGAGCTCGGGCTGCATGAACCAGTGGGGACATTGCACACCAGTTTCCACAGAGGCTTGTGCTCAGCACAGGATGGAGATCCTCTGCTCTTCATAAGGACTCTCAGTGCAGAGGTCCAGAGGGCAAAAGAGTAATGTCCCTGACCCCCCAACACACACACACACACACACACACACACACACACACACAGAAACCAGAAGAGCTCCTTCAGGAGAGTGTTGTCACTATTCATGTCTCAACCCAGATGGAAACGCCATTACTGGTTGCATTTGGGAGAGATTCCATGGCAAAGAGAACATTTGAGGATTAAGAACTATCGTCTGGGGTAGAATGCAAAACAACGTCGGTCCATCTAGGTGGGGACCACAGAAGGGAGCCCCTGACTTCCCAGCAGGACCTCACTGACCCCCAACCTGCACTCGCTCGCTCTCTCCTGCTCCCCTCTGCTTTCATTTCTTTGAAACATGTCTTTAACCTGTCTTTTCAAACATTTTCTGTGTGGGTCTCCTTCTTGATGGACATCTTTATCACCTCATCATCCATATTTGGAAGTCATTCGTTATCAAACAAGTCATAAAAATGACAAAGATTGAAAATGTATCTTACACGTGAATAGACATTAAAGTTTTAAAATGTCTAAGTATTTCTTTTATAAAATCTAGGACTAAATAAATAGTTCGGGGGTTTGTTCTGTATTTTATGGATTTCCAGTGGTGAACAAGATCCTTTGATAAGACCCTTGTCCTTGCCCCCCGCTTGTTACAAGTACAAGTCACTAGACTGGAAGGTGTAGTTACCTACCTGCTCTCTCCTGGCACTCCGGATCCGAACTAGCTTGTAGGCATTTGTGTCCTTGCTCCTCAGGTTGAAGACGTGTAAGGCATACTCCATGGTAGCAGGGAAATAACTTGTCATGATTTTTTGGTCGTCATTATCCCTTTCCTGATGGGAACTCCAGTTGTGAGTCATCAGGAGTTGGGGACCTATAAGAAGCAGAAGCATGGCCCAGGGTAGAGCCCCCCTCCACGCCCAGTGCAGCAGGGCTGCAGGCAACTGGGCACCCATGGCTGCCACCCTGCCCTACTCAGGATCCTCTCCAGCCGGCCTGGGCACTGGTCCAACCTATCTGCTCCAGGACTAATCCTTTATCTGGGCCTCCACTTTGCAATTACACTCTGTTCCTTCCGACATGTGGCCCTGCCTCCTCGGCCCAATGCTGTTAAAATTGTCTGCTGTTCAGGAGAGAGGAACATGGCCCAGGGAGGGTGGGTTTGGAAGGAGCTGCGAAAGGAGGAAGGGGGCCCTGTAGCTGACCCTCGGCCACGGTGCGCCCTCAGCTCCTCAGTGGGGAGAGAAGACTTTACTTGGATGCCCCGGAACCCGATGCTGAAATGAGAGCACAAGCGCAAGAAGTAGAAATGGAGGGTGACCCCCAGACATGGCAGTAGGGTGAGGGCCAGCAAGACAAGGAGAGGCAGAGCCAAAAAGGGTGGGTTGCCAAGAGCCAGCTGTGTGAGTCACAGAAGGTAACCTGCCCAGAGGTGATGTGTGTTCATTACAAAGGCTCAGAAGGGACCTGTAAGGTCCTGACAGTGCCCCGTGTTTCCTTGTTCCACGGGGCTCCTCAGACCCGCTTCGGGCTTCGGGACAGGCAAGGACCACTGGCTCTTGGGGGTATTGCCAGGCTAGGGAAGTTGGAGGGTTACACTGAGCTAGGCTGCCAGACATACTGTTTTAAAGGGGACAGAAAACAACAGTCCTGTCCCATTTCAAACAGTACATCTGGTCAACCTAGTCTCCCTGGGCTAAACTCAAGGTGTCAGTAGGCTGGTCAGTCATATCGTTTGAAACAGGACAGTACTGTTCTTTTCTGTCCCCCTTAAAATGGTGCGTCTGGTCAACCTATGCTGAGCTCTCTGCAGCTCTTTGCACAACTTCTCGGGTCACAGACGTGCTGCCATGTGCTAAGCCAGGGCCCTGACTGATGAGTAAACACCCTCCCTCCAAAGGTGTATACAGGAGGAATGGCCACTGACATACACTGCGCCGATGAGTGTGTGTGTGTGTGTGCGCGTGTAGTTTTTTGGTTTTGTTTTGTTGTTTGTTTGTTTGTTTTTCTGAAGAAATTTGTCTCTAGAGGAGGGGAGTGGAGTAAGAGAGAAACAGAGAGGGAGAGAACCAAATGAGCTCGAGGGACAGGGAGCTGTGTCCATTAGGTGACCATTGGTGCCCTCTTGTGGCCGTGGTCATCACAGCTCAGTGAGCACAATTTCCCGTGTGCAGTCTGTAGAGAAGGGACCTTCACAGCCTCCAGTTGGGACCCAAATGCAGCTCTGGGACACCTAAAAACACACTCTTCACAAACAAGCATCAGTTCTGTGCTGTGAACTAAGCCTCTAGCATGGGTGCAGCTACTTGTGAACTTTGGAGGGGACCCAATCTCCTGTAGGCCTGTGGATACCCAGGTCCCTGGGCCTGCTTCTCCTCCAGGATTCTGACCCAGTAGGGCTGGTCAGGCTTGGAGAGTTTGTTTCTTAACCAGCAACCGGAGGATGATGGTGATGTTCTTGGTGTCTGGACCACAGTCTGAGCAGCACAGTCAGAGTGAGTCCCTTGGCTGGGATGCCGCCAGTCAGATGGAAAAGTCACTCAGCTCTTAAGGGCATGGCGGTGGGTGCTTGGGAAGGCTTTCTGGGGCCACACTCCATGCCTGCTGATAAAGAAACAGGGTTTCCAGCCCCCAGGCCTCAGTGACCAGATGGTACTTATGGAAGGAAAGAAGGCTGCTCTGAACCCAACAGCCTGTCCTCCTCACCGAGGTCCTCAGGGCTGGCTTCCTTCCCCAGGAGCAGGAGCTCTCGCACCTGTCCCCGGCCCCTCCCTCCTTGGGTTGCCCACATTCAGGAGAGCCTGCTGCTCACAGTTAATGTTCTCCCCTGAGACCCCGTTTCCCTGTTCCCAGCCAGGCAAGCATGTCTGTCTAACCTCCATGCGTCTCTCTGATTTTCTCATCAGACAAGGTTCCAGGTTCACAGTTTCGTCGTCTCCCACCAGGCAACAACTCAGTCCTGGCAGGATGACATCAGGTTAGGATGTACTATTTGCAATGAATAAGCAACTTGATGTGACAATATGTGGAAAGCAGCCAGATGTACAACCGAACTCCAGCCAAAAAGGTTGTGTCTCATGCAAAAGTGTTGAACCGTAAAAGAAGAACATTTGCAACAATGTGGATGGAACTGAAGGACATTATAGCAAATGACATAAGCTAGACACAGGACCAATACTGCCTGATTCCAGTTTTATGAGAAATCCAAAATAGTCAAACTCATAGAAAAACAAAGTAGGCTGGTGGTTAGCAGGGCTAGGGGAGAGGAAATGGGAAGATGTGGGCTGAAGGGCATGGACTTACGCATGTGAATAATTTCTGGATATCCATTATACAGCACAGGGCTTGCAGCTAATAGTACTGTACTGTGCACTTCAACATGTGCTGAGGGGGTAGGCAGTGCTCTTGCCACAAAAGAAAAAACTTAAAGTATCAAAAGTAACAGATGCTGGAGGATACTTCTGCAGGTGATGGTTTCACGGTGTACACTAATCTCCAAGCTCTTTTGCTGTAGACATTGGATGCTGCAGCTTTTGTATGTCAGTCATACTCCAATAAAGTGGGTTAACCAAAGCAAAACAAAAAAAAACAAAAACATTAGAAAAAGAAAAAAAATAGAAAAAGAGGTTGCATCTTCTCTCGAGTGGCTGTAAGTTCACTAAAACTGCCACTGAAACATTAATGATAGGGTTTTTCAGCCTGAGAGAATTGTGCACATGTGGGGCTTGGATGGAGTGTCAGCAATTGCAGGGGAATCAGGCTGTGGAGACCTATGTGAAGTAGAAGCCTAACACATCTGGATAGGTTGCAAGTATCCCGACAAAGTCTAGAAAACGATCACAGAGGCCACACCCACTTTGCCATGGAAGGGGCTAGAATAACATGGATCTGTCCTGCAAATGTCAGTGTCCTCTGTGTGCTGTGGGCTCACATGCATTCCAAGGCAATGTGCACGCACACTCTTACACGATGGACAGTTTAGAACTCTGTGCATCTGTCATCACTGTAGAGCCAGGGAGAGGACAGGAAGGGCCACACAGACCTGACCACGGTGCACGGACATAGCTGGACCTCGCAAGTGTGTCTATTCTCTTGCTGGGTCTCTAGTTGTCTGGGGTGATCCCCATTCCCAGACTGAGAGCATCTGGCCTATCAGGACATGGGCCACAGGAAGAAGAGTGAACTGGGCCCTAACCTGTCAGAACCCTGAAGACCTGGGTACAGACATTGTGCAGGCCCGGGTAAACCCAAAAGGTGTGGAGTGGCCAGCTGGGAGCCTGTAGCAGCCTGTCCCAGCCCTCCGTCTGGCCATCCCTCAACCTGAGATCGGGGATGCTTCTTCTCCAGCGACTTTCAATGCCCAGACACAGTGTTAACTCTTTTCTAAAGTTGTCCTGACTCTCCGTGGCAGAACTCGCCTCACTGAGCTGAGTGGTGGGCTCTCGTTGACCTGTCTGTCTCCTGGAGGAGGCAGGACCTCTGTTGTGCCCACTTCTGTGCTACTGGCTCAGAGCACCCCATATGGGTTACAGAGGAAGTTCTCAGTAACCACTCACTACAATCATTTCCTAGAGTCCAAGGCCTGTATTTCTGGAAGCATCCTTTCAACCATCAAGAGAATGTCAGCAGTGGCCGGGACTAGACCATCAGCCCTCTTCTGGGGAGCCGAAGGTGAGGAGCCATCATCTCTATCCGGGACACATGGCACTGCTCGCCCACTTGGCTTCCAGACCACTTCCCAAGGGTCCTGCATCTCCTGCTGGACACTCCCCTAGGGACCCTCACCCAAGTGCAGGTTCCCCATGTGCTGGAGAACAAGAACATGCCCGAGTGCGTGTCTTCAAAAGAAAAAGCAGAGGCAGAGGGAACGCCAGAATTCAGGCTGGAACGGCATGATCACAGTTGGATCCAAGGAAGCAGTTCCAGAGGGGCCGGGAGACTCCCCGCGCCCTGCGGCCCTGTTCTTCCACCTGCAGGGTGCTGCTTAGCTCGGTCTTCAGGTGACTTGGAGTTTTCATTATTGAAGGAATCCCCTTTAAACTTCCAGCAAAGTTAAAGTGAAAAAGAAGAGCTACAACAGAATCTAAAAATGGCAACAGGAAAAATAAAAATATAAACATAACCACAAAATATTAATCCAGAAGGCCTCAATCAGGACTCGCTGGTGACACGCACATGCAAAATCACAGGGCAGGTGGCTCCTCGCACTGGTCCAGCATGCGGTGTGGTGGTCACCCTTCTGCCCGCGCCCCTGGGGGACAGCGCCACCAGCATGCGGTGTGGCGGTCACCCTTCTGCCCGCGCCCCTGGGGGACAGCGCCCACCAGCATGCGGTGTGGGGATCGGCCTGCCTGTCCCCCTGGGGGACAGCGCCCACCAGCATGCGGTATGGTGGTCACCCTTCTGCCCGCGCCCCTGGGGGACAGCGCCCACCAGCATGCAGTGTGGCGGTCACCCTTCTGCCCGCGCCCCTGGGGGACAGCACCCACCAGCATGCGGTATGGCGGTCACCCTTCTGCCCGCGCCCCTGGGGGACAGCGCCCACCAGCATGCGGTATGGCGGTCATCCTTCTGCCCGCGCCCCTGGGGGACAGCGCCCACCAGCATGCGGTGTGGGGATCGGCCTGCCCGTCCCCCTGGGGGACAGCGCCCACCAGCATGCGGTGTGGCGGTCACCCTTCTGCCCGCGCCCCTGGGGGACAGCGCCCACCTGCCCGCCTCGTCCCAGTGCAGCCTGATGCTCCTGCCGTGGAAGCAGAGACCGGACCTGCTGGGGGAGAGGAAGTGCTGCCCAGCAGCCCCTTCGCGACTCACCTTTGGAAACTCTTCTTTTCCTTTCGTGTAACCAGAGTTGGCTCTTCATCTCTCATTATTTGTTTCCATGAAAACAGAGGCTTTCCTTGATAGGGCAAAGTGGATATGAGGATTGAAACAAGAAGAGCCATAGTCAGTCCTGTTATCAAGGTGTTGTTGCTGACGTCTTTTCTATTAAAATGGCCTTCCCTTCC
The DNA here is from genome assembly GCA_004026885.1 of Lyroderma lyra. NCBI lineage: Eukaryota > Metazoa > Chordata > Mammalia > Chiroptera > Megadermatidae > Lyroderma > Lyroderma lyra. Next base: position 201,104 of record PVJL010002005.1, read on the forward strand.
TTCCGGAAGGCCCCCGCCCCCTCACTTCTGCCTGACATGTGCCTGCATCCACTGTCCCCTGTAAGCCTTTATCAGTGCCTGCTGTGTGCCTAGAAACCCCTCTCCTATCTCACACAGCTGTTATTTTTCTTTCCTGTGTATTGTAGCTTCTTTTAACTTGAACATGTTTTAAAGAAATAAAAATGTCTGCTACATTACAACACTTTCACTAGGTAAAATGTAGGTTTGTCTCAATTTAACAGAAACTCCAAATAACACTGTCTTTAAAAAGCAAGATGTTTATTTTTTATTTCTCTCATGACACTGACAGTAAATAATATGATATGATATTATAATTTAATATAATAATGTGTAATATAATACGATATAACTCACTTTTGAGCCTAGGCACTGTCCAAGGCTCTCTATGTGCATTGACCTACGCAAGCCCCATAGAGTCAGCCAAAATGATATATAATATTAAATTACGTGCTTTTATCATTTTGCATAAATATATCATACTCTATTGCTTGTAACTGGATGCTTTGATTGAAATCATATCTGTGAGGGTCACCCACGTTTATACTTGTTGATCTCATTCTTCCAACGTCACTGCCTTTGCTTTACTTGTTAGATCCTTGTCCTAACAGACCCGAGTTAATGGAATCATTCACTGCTGAGTGACCCTGGGTCGGTCTATTCTTTTCTTGTTAAAATCAGGCCTTCACTACTGCCTCATCCTGGTCTCTATGTGCACGTGTGTGAGAGCTTCTCCAGGGTTGGTGCCAGAAGCACCTCCTTCAGCTTTATTAGGGATCACTAATTCCTTTCATTATTCAGATTAAATTGATGACAGTTCAGTGTATCAATATTTTTGTTGAGGATTTGTGCTTTACTATGTTTGACTTTAAAAATTATTTTCTAGATTACCCTATATTTTCTTCTAGTCCTGTTCTCTCTAAGTGTGTGATCCAGCTGAAGTTTGAGTATGTGTACATTGTGAGGTAGGGATCTAAGTCTTAAGCTCCTCACCCCTGGATGTACAGCTGACCTTCCAGCACTGTTTATGGAGCAATTAATTCTTTACTATTCAATTCTAAGATCATGTTTGTCTCCTGCCTGTTTCCCAAAACACGTTGGTTGCTTTTAAGTCCCACTTCTGTTGTACTGGCAGGTGAAAAAGGCACAAGCCTGAGGTAGCAAGTTGATCAATTGACCATGGCCAGAAAAAGTAGAAGGCTGAGATGAATTCCAGGCCTGAACACACGTCCCAGACCCTGCCTGCTATGTGGGGCCACTCCCAGCTTGCTCCTATCTCCTGATCATACTCTGATCACTGGGCTGTGGTGCCCTGTGCTCTTTACTCAGATCCTAGCTTCTGGGAATGTGGTCAGGATTTGACCCCAGGTGTTAGAAAGCCCTTCCTGGATCAGCCATTATTATGGATGCTGTTGTTAGTATCTCAAGCACTTAATCCTGCAAGTTCCACCCCATTCCTTCATCATTTGGAAACATGAGATTTGTTTGTTCTTTTAGCCTTTTCTGAAGTTTTTGGTTTTATTCTTCAAAAAAATCTGTCTTCCTGGAAAGTTGGAGTGACCTTTTGGATGCAGGTAAGCACTTGCCCAAAAGAGGAAGAGGAAGAACTGGGCATATCCATCACAGAGAGGGCTGGGGGAGTAAGGTTTGATTGTGAAGAAACTAAAGCATCATTGTATCCAATAATTGAGGCTTGAGTTTTTAGATGATTTGCATGGCCAGTATGTTGTAGCTTATAGAAACCATGGTAAAAGGCAGATCAGGGTTTGAGGAGGTCTTTGGAGTTGGACACATCTGAGTCCGAGTCTCACACTTCTTACTATTGGAGCACATTTTTATATATGTAAGCTCCAGTTTCTACAACTGTAGAGTTAGAATTGTTTGGTCTCTCCCTTGGGGGCTTGTTATGAAATGAATGAGATAATTTATGGAAGGCAATGAAAGAATGCCTAGCAGAACCAAGCACTCAACACATGATATTTGTGGGGCTTACTCTGCTCCTTAATTATTCAGAAAGCATTCGTCAGGAGCCAAGTTTGGTTCTAACAATCCTCATCACCAAGCATGTGGCAAATGAACCAAGGTGTGCACCACCTCTTCTGAACTGTGGGGTTTGGGGGCATGAGGGGAAGGCAGAGAAGCAGAGGTTTCCATGTCAGGCTCCCTAGATGGTGTGGACACAGGCATTGGGTTGGTGTCATTGTTTGGCTTTGAGTTTAGATTTTCAGTTAGATCCATGCTGGAATCAGAGCTCAAGAAAACTCACTCTGGAGAATCAAATATGATGTTTTACTTTTTGAAAGGCACTAACAACCAAACTCACCCTCCTGAGCTTCAAATTCAAAGTATTGAGAAGATTGAGTTCAACTCTTTGCATTATGGCCTTGTAGCTGTGAGACACTGGCACCATACTCAGCCTTTCTACACTCTCTTTCCCTCTTCTACGACATAGTTTTGTGCCAAGTCTACTTAAGGGGAGGCATGCAGCGATACTGTGTAAACTTTTACAGCCTCACATAACTGTGGACTATTGGAATGCCACTGCCTCCTGCTCCCATACTAAAGTCAAAACAGCCTTGCGTTCTGCCTATCCTCTACTGGGAGCCATTTTTATTGCATAATAAAATAAGGTATAAGCAAAGGTGCAATCATTTGCTGAGGCCCATCAAACTTTCCAGGCCAGCCAGTCCTTTCTATTTCACACCAGCCCTTTCTCACAGGAGCCCTTTCTGTGCTGGCTGTTTGGGTTTGTCCTGCCTTAGACACTGTGCACTATGTTCTACTTTTCATTTTGACAGGTTTGTCACTGCTCCTTTCATAAAGGTCTCTTTAAACTTTGCCAATTTGACAAGTGTTCTATTTTGTCTTCCTTAGTGGTTACCCAGGCAGGGACAACGGCTGCTTTCTCTTTAAAATTATTCAATTCAGAGTTCTTTTTGGGTCTCCTACAGCAGTTTCCATTGACTCAGCCAAATTCTACTTCCTCAATTATTGTTATTTGACGATCAACCGCAAATGTCCAACACGGACACTTATTTTGGTAACACAAAACAGCAAACTCACTGCAGAGATAACACTTGGTTTTAGGGGAACAATTCAGTCTATTTTCCATGGTCTTTACTTTTCCAGGCACATCAGCTGTTCTTGACTAAGCTAACATCTTTTTTAAGCCTCACCACAATTCATGGGAATTCAGGCTAAGGGATTAGATTTGGAATCTGTTTCTCCAATGTCCATACAGACTGGTTCAAGTTAAAAAGTTAAAAAAGATAACCTATAGCAGTATTAAAATATAAGTATCAAATATTGGAGATGGGGTTGTGTCTGTGTGGGTCGATGACCACCTTTCGTATCAGTGATCAGACAGATATTACCTAATACTGACAAAATGCATTTACAGTGATAGAAGCCTCTGACCCAGATGAGTCGTGTAAGAAGACACTGGAAGAATGAAAACACAGCAATCTGCTCCCAGGGACTGGGACAGTGGCTTGGAGCAGTTGGAGACTTCTGCTTTTCATCTTGCTTATGTACTTCTTACCATGTGCAGACATTACTTTGACAAAAATAAAATAATGGTCCTCAGCTTTTTTGCACCCCTCTGAATTCAAAGAGAAGCTATCAGATCCAACAGAGTGATGCAAGTTGGGGGGTCATGTGAGTCTCTAGGCCAGCTGGGAAATGTGTGGAATAACTACTCAAGACACAAAAGTTTGGTGGAGAGAGAGGCCATCCTGAAGAAAGAGACCTCCTGAGGCTCTCCTCCCTGCCTTTTTATTTGGAAGGCTTAACAGGATGATTGCAAAGTGCCTAAGGCTAGCTGACGTAGGAGAAAAGGGGATTATGGGACTGTGTGCAGACAAACACGTCTGCAGAGTTAACTAGTAGTGGATGACCTAAGTTAATGTTCAAGCTAGGAAGATTAAGGGTAGGGCAAGTAAAGCTCAATCAGCTGGCACCCACATCCTATCACATACATCCCATCTGTGTCTGCACAGATCTCTCTCAGTCCTTTCTCAGCTGTGTGCAGCCTGAGAATTCAGTCCCTGCGTTTGTCAGGGTACAATTTGCACACATTCATTCTTACCAAGTTCTTAGCCAGTCCATATGAAATTGTGAACTGTTTGGGGGACTCCTACATCTCCCCCTTCTTTGTTTTTTATAGAGGAATGCAAGGACGAAAGATTCATGGCAAGCAAGGCAGCCAGGATGCATTGTTGAGTTCGTAGGTCTTCGTATAGGCAGGCCAGAAGTCAGAGGATTATGACGTTTGTTGATCAAGACTTTTCAATTTTCCCCATGTGATTCCAGGAGCTTGATAGGTTTGTCCTGTGGGTCCATGTGCTCAGCCAGGGTCAAATGCTACATCTGAGAAATTGGGTTTTGGATAGACTGTCAAGCAGAAAGATCGTAATATTTCATTTTTTTTTTTTCTGCTTTTTGGTATGTGGGTAGCTCCCTGACTGGGAATCGAACCCAGGACACAGTGCTGACGGAGCCAGCGCTGAACCTTAAGCCACTACACCATCAGGGAACTCCCCGTAATATTTCATTTGCTAGATAGTGTACTTAGCAGGAGACACTAAAGTCTTTCCTAAAATTTTCCAATCATGTGGGATGAGTTCATAGCTGCCTCTTAGAGCTTCCACCATACCAAGAGTAAATTCCTCTTTTATTTTTTGTTCTGGAGTGTGGAGCGGACGGAGGGCCGTTCAAACAAAGCTTCAAGTTGTTGACACAGGAAAAGGAACATGTTGTCCTTGTTCAAACCATCTTTTAAGTACCCTTCCTACCTGCTCCCAAAGTTTTAAATCTAAAGTGCCCTTTCTCGGGAACTCTTGGACGGCACATAATAGTTGTTGCAACTCTTGGTTCAACAGTACATGAGCAGCTTTAAATAACTGTTGCAAAATATTAACATAAATACGCTATTCCTTAGTAAGTTCCTGACCCATGTTAGAAAATTCCTCTCTGTACTACATGCGCCAATCCCTTTCTCAAAGAGCAAGCAGGGACTGTTCCTTACTGAAATTCCCCATGGGATGCAGCCACTGAGTTTCTTCTGGGTGCAGAGATTCCACTCGAATCACATCAGGGTCACCACTTGTGAGTCTCCAGGCCAGTTGGGACTCAGCTGAAACACCTGGAATAACTACTCAAGACACAAACTTTGGTCAAGGGGGAGAGACCATCTTGAAGGAAGAGACCTCCTGAGGCTCTCTTCTCTGCCTTTTTATTTAGAAGACTTAACAGGATGGTTACAACATGCCTAAGGCTAACTGACGTAGGAGAAAGGGTGATCATGGGACTGTGTGCAGACAAGCATGTCTGCAAGAGTTCACTAGTAATGGATGACCTAAGTTAATGTTCAAGCTAGGAAGATTAAGGGTAGGGCAAGTAAAGCTCAATCAGCTGGTGCCTACACCATGATCATATACATCCCATCTGTGTCTGCACAGATCTCTATCAGTCCTTTCTCAGCTATATGCAGTGTGAGAACTCATAGTCCCTGTGTTTGTGTCAGGGTACAATCAGCACACATTCATTCCACATGATGTGGGGCCTTATCGAGTTCTTAGCCCGTCCATGTGAGGTTGTGAACAGGGTTCTGGGACTCCTACAGGGTCATGGGCAGGAAGATTGAGTGGAGTGAGGGAGGCCCTTCTCCTTAGGGGGTGCCCCAAAACAGGGTGCCCATGTGAGGAGCAGGGCAGAAGAAACCAACAGCTCCTGAGTCACTTGGGCAGTATTTTGTGGCACTTGTCTTAAGATTTTCCAATTAAATTGTCTAAGATAACCATGGGAATGCATCAGGCACTGCCACATGTTTCAAGAGCTTAAGGCCTGAGTCATCACATCTATGGTGTAGAATTTGGCTTCAGGGTTCCCAGCCCCATCTCTGTGTACTTTTTCTATTTTAGCACATTCTTTTTCAGTGCTTACACACTATCCCATTTCATAAGATTGCAAGGTTGTTTTGGAAACCTGAATTCACAGCAATGTTTATGGGCATGCTGTTCTTCATAGTGGCTATGATTTACACTTCTACCAGTAATGCACATAATTGCAATTTCTGCACATCACCAGCACCTATTATTTTCTTTTTTAAAAAATAATAGTCATCCTAATAGATGTGAATTGGTATCTCATGGATTTGATTTGCATTTACCTGATGATTAGTGATGTTGAGCATCTACTTATGTGATTATTGGGCATTTGCATACTTTCTTTCTAGAAATATCTATTCAAGTTTTTTTTTTTTTTTACCATTTTTATAATAGGGTTGTTTATTTTTTTGTTGTTGGGTTGTAGGGATTTTTTATAGATTCTGGATATTAACCTCTTTCAAATATATGATTTGCAAATATTTTCTCTTATCCCATGTGATAATATTTTGTTAATAGTGCCCTTTGATGTACAAAAGTTTCAATTTGTTATTTTCTTTGCTCTTTTGATGTCATATCTAAGAAATAATTGCTAGATACAATGTCATAAGATTTTCTTCTACATTTTTTTCTAAGAATTTTATAGTTTTAGCTTTTATATTTAGGTCTTTTATCCATTTGGAATTAATTTTTGTATATGGTATAAGGTAAGGGTCCAACTTTATTCTTTTTCATGTGAGTATTCAGTTCTCCCAACACCATTTGTTAAAAAAATTGTCCTTTCCCAGTTAAATGGTCTTGACCCCCTTGTGAAAAATCATCTGATCATATATACAAATGTTTAATTCTGGGCTCTCTGTTCTATTCAGTTGGTTTATATATTCATCTTTATTTCAGGACCACACTGAAATGAAAAAGCATGGTATCTCCAACTTTCAAAATTCTCTTTTTCTTTGACTTTTGACAATTTAACTATAGGGTGTCTCTGTGTAGATCTCTTCAAAGTCAAACTTTTGGGGAATCTTGGGGAATAATGACTCTGGATGTCAGTTTTCCTCCCCAAATTTAGGAATTTTTCAGCCATTATTTTATTAAATAGCTTTTCTATCTCTTTTCTCTCTCTTCTGCTTCTGGGACATCCACCATATGTGTATTGTCTCCCTTGATGATGTCTCCCTTGATGATGATGTCTCCCATAAGCTTCCTTCACTTTTTTACATTCTATTTTCTTTTAGGTCCTCTCATTGGGTAATTTCAAATGACCTACTTTCAAGTTCACTAGTTCTCTCTTTTGCTTGATTAAATCCAATATCAAAGCTCTCAATTTAATTTTTTAATTCAATCACTATATTCTCCAGTTCTAGAATTCCTGTTTGTTTGAGTTTTTTTTTTTTAAGTTTATATTTCTATGTAAAATTATTTGTTTTGTTTAGGTACTGTTTTTCTGATTTTGTTTAGTTGTCTATCTGAATTTCTTATAGTTCACTAAGCTTCTTTAAGATTATTAGTTTGAAATTTTTTGTCAGGCAGTTCATGCATCTTCATTTCTCAGGTTCAGTTGTTAAAACTTCATTAATTTCCTTTAGTGTGTCGTATTTTCATGGTTCTTCATGATCTTTGTATGATTGCATTGGTGTTCACCCCTTTGAGGAAATAGTTACCTCTTCCAGTCTTTTTTGGGTGACGTCAGAAAGGAAAGACCTACACCAATCAGCCCAGCCTGGGCTTCTGGGTAGGCCAGATAGTAGTGTCTATGAGCAGGCAGGACTAATTGCTGAAATCTGTTGTTGGGAATGGCTGCTGGTTGAGCTCACTGGTTGGGTAAGGCCACTGTGTGGGCTGCACAGTTGAGTGGGGCTGCTTGGGAACTGGTGGAGGAAGGAGGAGGATCTCTCAGTTGGGTGAGGCTGGCGCCAGTGGCCTAGTCTAGTGAGTCTACTGGTAGGGGAGCAGAGCAATGGCTGAGATCTGCAAGCTGGTTACTGAGAGCTCCCACAGCTTTTTGTTTGTTTGTTTGTTTGTTTGTTTGTTTTTAGCTATCCCCCAGTGGTCAAGCTGTGCATGAAGTGAGCAGAAGTAGCTTTCTTAGGCAGTGCCTTGACATGCTGAGGAAATTGGATGTCCCCTTTGGTTTCTTTTTTTCTCCCTAGAGAAATTGCAAACCAAGAAAATCCTTCTTGGCACAAAACTATGTTGACTTGAAGCAGTTGTAATGTGGACATTGTGAAACCATTTCTCTTTCCCTTTTAAATGAGATTTTTCAGCATGCTACATCATCACTCCTTTGGTTCCAGAATTCTCATAAAGTCATTCTCTTCTGTACATAGCTGCTAAATCAATGTTCATGTGAGATACTAGATCTGGAAACCTACTATTCTGCTATTGTAGCACAAACCCTGGCAACTGGCTTTTCTCTTTTGGCAATGCAAGTTTCTGACTTAAGCTTTGATAGCAGAGGCATGCACTTCAAAGGTGACTATCCTGAATAAACATATTGCCAGCCACAGAACTAGATAAAGAGCTAGGTTATACCCCTTTTTAAAGCTCCTATGTTTTGGAGAGCTTTGGTTGATTTAGATAACTGATCATTTGGCCACTTGTTTTTTTCTTTTCTACCTGCGCTTTAATTCTATCTCTTATATTTTAATTCCATCAGTAAAGATTGAACCCTCGGAACCCCATCCTGAGCTCCAACAAAAGCAGAATCTCAGGCCCATGTCCTCTCTCTCTTTCTCTGTCTGTGACCTTGCTGTGTGACCCCTGTTGTGCCATGTATTCTCCAGGGTCTGTAAGTGATAAACTTTGTCTCTTCCAAAGTTTCCATATGGCTATTGCTAAGGACATCTAGCAATTATCGTAAGAACCACAGCATTTGTCCAAAAGGGGGACCTAGGCCCAAATGAGTACCTCCAGGTTTTTCCAGCCAATAGCATCACTATCAATAGTTTGAGACTGATACAAAATGATTGACATAATTCACAGGATATACCATGATTTTTTTATCAATTAACCCAAGGGAATGCCTGTTAGCTGCAATTGGCTTACAAACCACCAAACTCAGGTGGGCAACGTCCTCTGGGAAAGGAACACTGATTGCTCAGATGTCGTTGCACTGCTATGTGCTTTAGCATATCATCTCCATTGTGTGTTGATTGTGGAATCCATCCCAAAATGGCACGGATGTCATAATAATTCAGTGATCTCTCCAGAGCAGCACAATCAAAGCCATATGGTCTAATGAGATGATTAGGTCACTAATTATAAAGGCCATCATTGACTGTTAATGTAAGAATTCTCCACCTTGAGGCCAAGGAAAGCTAAAGAGGGTGGATTGAAGTGGTCACAAGGAAATTGTCACCACTCAAGGAGAGGTTCTGGGCTAAAGACACAAGAAAATGATATTCCTGTAGGTAAGGAGGAAAGGAGACCCCTGCCTGCAACTACTGAGTTGATGGGTTATGACTGGATTATGTTTTCCAACCCAGGTGGGTGAAATACCCTTGCAACTAGAATCCAATGGCAGTACAAAAGGGTCAATGCAATTGAGGTCTATGGTCTCTGTGTCACACTTTACTTGCTGCTGTTGTTTTCATCTCCCGACCTGATGGGATATCATGGGTTCAATCCCTGGTGTGATATTACCCACCCTCCCAAAAAAAGGTAAATATGTGTTCTAAACATTTGATGCCAGTGCTTCTTAGGAAACCTGAGCAGGTAGACCAGGTCTTTGATAAATAAAAACCCCTGTGAAAGTTTCCTGGTTATTGCTTGGTGTCAAATCTCTGATAATACACTCCAGAGGCTTAAGGGCTTTCCCCAAAGACCCTGTGTGTATCAATCATGCTAGTGGAAGCAGACCCCAATCCTTTAGAGCAGGGGTCCTTAACCCCAGGCCACAGACCAGTGCCAGTCCATGGTCTGTTAGAAAGGGGGCCACACAGCAGGAGGTGAGGAGCAGGCAAGTGAGTGAAACTTTGTCTGTATTTATAGTTGTTTCACTCCCCATCACTTGCATTACCACCTGAACTCTGCCTCCTGTCCTATCAACAGTGGCATTAGATTCTCATAGCAGCTCAAACCCTGCTGTGAACTGCTCATGTGAGGGATCTATGTTGTGCACTTCTGATGAAAACCTAATGCCTGATGATCTGAGGTGGAGCTGAGGCAGTGATGCTAGTGCTGCAGAGCAGCTGTAAATACAGATTAACATTAGCAGAGAGGTTTGACTGCACCGAGGCCATATTAAGTCAATTGCTTGCAGACTCATCAAAATCCTATCAGTGAGTAGCAAGTGATTATTAAGCTGCATCTGGTGGCAGAATTTATAGTGGCAAGTGAGTTGTATAATTATTTTATTATATATTACATTGTAATAATAATAATTATAGAAATAAAGTGCACAATAAATGTAATGTGCTTGAATCATCCTGAAACCATTCTTCCTACCCACTGTCCATGGAAAAATTGTCTTCCATAGTTCAATGTTTATTTGGGAACAAGTGGGTTAGGGAGGGAAGAAAGGAGAGAGGGTGGGAGAGGAGGGAGGGGGAGCTAAATATAAGGTGATGGAAAGAGAAGTCACATTAGGTGGTGAACTTATTATACATCAAGTTGACAATACACTGTAGAACTGTATGCCTGAAACCTATGTAGTCCTTACTAACAGATGTCACCCCAATAAGTCTAACAATAAAAATGAGTTAAAAAAAAAGAGACATTTTGCCTGCTAAACTAAAAAAAAAAAAAAAAAAAAAAAAAAAAAAAAAAAAAAAAAAAAAAAAAAGAAAAGAAAAAAAAAAAGAAAAATTGTCTTCCAAGAAACTGGTCCCTGGTACCAAAAAGGTTGGGGATCGCTGCCAGAGAGGTTTATTGAAACATGTGAAAGGAAGTGGCCACCTACAAAGAGGGCTCATAGTGATGCCCCAAATTTTCTGGTAACAACATGTAAGCTTAAGCAACAGGAAAAAAAAATCAAGAAGTGGAAACTGAGATTAGAAACTGTACCTTAACTGAAATTCCAACTTTTCTTAAAGATTTTGTGCAGCAGGAAGGACAAGGGGAACTAATTGGCTCGTGCAGGTTTTTGGCACAAGTTCTGAATTGTTACTCATCGCTGCCAAATGTGTCAACTGGTCAGCATTTTTAAAGATTCTAAAATTCATAACTTCTTAAAGATTCATGTGGCTATATGCTTGTTTCCTCTAAGATACCACAGATCCTAATCACCTTCAGCTTTCCCCTGAATGGGGCAAAACTAACAAGTATGCCTCATGAGGCATTTCTGTCACCAAGGAAAAAGCTGACAGGGTTATTGAAGCCTCTATTGAGGAGAAAGGCAAAGACCCCTAGAGTCACCAATACTTGTGCCAAGGCTTTTTTGTTCTCACTTGGATATTTATTGTCTGGAGCCATCCATCCTTGCATCATAGTGATCACTGCTAAGTCTCACAGTCCATGAAAAAACATTTGATGAGGCCTGTCTTCTACTATGCAAAATTGGCCTGGTTCACTCAGTCTGTCATTTCAATGACCATAGCGACCCAAATAACCCCCTCTTCATTTGCAACCCTGAAGCCTTAGAACATAAGACTATTTTGGTTTTCATCTTAGTTGGAAGTTTTCCTGATAATGAGCAAATAGGAGAAAATATATTTGGATTGATGGGTCAGTCCCTTGATATCATTTAGACTGCAACCCAGTTCTTTAAAGAAGTAAATCAACTGTCCTTATCTTATAAATCAAGTCTATACAACCAGAAATGGGACTCAAGAAACAATTCAAAGTTTATCTAACTTACCATTTCCTTCAACACCCCATTTATTTCAAAATGCTTGCACTTATTATAAAAGATTAGAACTTAGTAAACAGAACTGTCCTGCACTTAAAAAAATAAAGAAAAAATTTAAATAGTAATTACCTTAAATTTCTGATAATGGACAAATATACCCCAAAACTCCTAGAAAAAAATTTACATTTTTTCCTGTCACTTGAAGATGTAAATCACGCCATGTCTTTGAAATGTAAATGCTCCAAGAGGCAACAGAGCATACAATCACTATACAATCACTAGAGACTGAAGAATAAAAAAGGGGGAAAAACTTTTAAAATACAAACTGCTATAAAAATGCCGTTGCACAAAATGGATTGGTCTGGAGATCATCATGCTTAGCGAAATAAGCCAGACAGAAAAAACCAAAACTGTATGACTTCACTCATCTGCAGAATATAAAACTGAAAGCAACAAAGTAAAAAGAAATGAACAAACAAACAAATAACCCATGGACACAATCAATAGTTTAATGTTTATTTGGGGACGAGTGGGTCAGGGAGGGGAGAAATGGGAGCGGGTGGGAGAGGAGGGGGGGAAGCTAAATATAAGGTGATGCAAAGAGAAGTCACATTAGGTGGTGAACGTATTATACATCAAGTTGACAATGCACTGTAGAATTGTGTGCCTGAAACCTATGTAATCCTTGCTAACAGATGTCACCCCAATAAGTCTAACAATAAAAATAAATTAAAAAATATAAAAATGTTGTTGCAAAAAATCTAGTTCACGACCACCATAAATTGCTTGTCAAGTACAAATACAAATCTTAAAAATGTCTTTTCCACAAATATTAGTAATAAGCTATAGCTATGTGAATGGGCAACCTTAATTTGTTTTATATGCCAGAGGCACAATTTGGATTAAACTGTTGTTCATAAACAAGTAAATTTGTATTATACCTGGTTAAGGGCTAAAATTTTGGAACAGACATGATAGGGTCTCTGTTTATGTCTGTCTGTGTGTTTACGTATGTTTATGGATGTATGTTATATATATGTGATTTGTTTTCCTATATCCAGATAGTATTGCCAAAATTAATTTATTAAAAACCTCTATTTAATTGACTTAAAGAAAAAATTAGCACTTACAAATTAAGTATTTTTAAACTTTCAGAAACATAGAAACTAACCCAAATGCTTCTCTCTTTTTTCTCTTTTTTCTTTTTTGTTTTCTTCTAAATGCTTTCCAAGTTCATATGATCTACTATAATCTTCAATAAATAATGGCTAATCTGTTTGTTGGTTTAATTAAAATAGGTATGCCTTCAGTACCAGCATTTAGTATAATGCAGACATACAATTTTATTTTACCTGAATTATTAGTCAAATACTATCTCTGTTACAAAATTTGTCATCAAGAAAAATAACATAGATGATGACTAGCTGTTTTAATATCTCATGAAATTTTCATGAATAGTCTAAATATGATTGTTAAGAACAAGTGAACTAAGTAAATTTAAGTGAGAGAAGTTTATAAGTGAATTTTCAACAATAATTATGTTTTATGATATGTCTACTTAAATAGTTAACCAAAACTTTTTGGTAACTTGAAACCTTAGAGTTTTGTCAAGTTATTTAATAAATGATGAAAATTCATTGAATATTTAGATTATTTCCAAATAAGATAAAATACTAAAACATTAATGACTGGCTTCTTATTTCAGAGAAACTAAAAATGATTGGATTATTTAAACATGTCTTGTGAACATTTAAAAAAAAATGTGGGGAGTTCCCTGGTGGTGTAGTGGCTTAAGGCTTCGGCGCTGGCGCTGTCGGCACTGCGGCCTGGGTTCGATCCCCAGCCAGGGAGCTACCCACATACCAAAAGGCAAAAAAAAAAAAAAAAAAAAAGAATCAGGAAAAAAATGTGTACTATGAGAAAGCTTATACCTCTAGAAACTGAAATGTATTAATGAATTTACCAATATACAGAATGCCAGTGTAACAGTTTACAATTCTTGGTTTTTCACTAAAAGTCAAGATTTCTAAGTGTGAGGAATTCTAATTAATATATGTAATCAAAACTACTTGAAATAATAAGGGAAATATCTCTATGCAAGGAAAGTAGGGTGTGTTTGGCTAAGAAAAGTTTTGAAGTTGAAGATGTATTTTTGTTCAAGAAATTGGAAGATGGTGGATTAGGTAAACACTGTGTTTGCTTTGTTCTATGAATACAGTAAAATTACAACTAAATCATTAAATCAACCAATATGGAGAACCATCTGATGTCTAGCTGAACAGAAACTTTATAACTAAAGATACAAGGAAGAGGAGGCCATGACAAGACTGGTAGGAGGGGCAGAGAAACTAAAGGAGCCAAATCTCCAGTGGTGGTAGAGAATCAGGAGGAATATCTCAGCTACAGAGATTCCCCTCAGAGGAGCAAGGAACCCCAGCCTCATACCAGGTTCCCTAGCCTGGAGCACTGGTGCTGGGAAGAGGAGTCCCACAACATCTGACTATGAAAACCAGTAGGGACTCTGACTGTCCAGTTGGGACAGAAGGCCCCAGGAAATCCAGATGTTCTCTTAAAGTGCCCATGCAGACTCAGTCACTTGTGGGTACTCTGCCTGGGCTCTGGCAGAGGAATGGTGACTCAGGGAGTGGTGGAGGCATCTGGGGAACAGAATGAGGTATGTGGGTTTGGAGTGAGAGCTGGAGGACAGTTGCCATTTTTCCTGGATGCACCCTCTTCACATGTAGCTGGCTGGTGGACACCATCTTTCCTGTGTTGTACTGACCCCTACATGGTCAAATCTGAACTTAATTGGTCTGTTGAACTTTACTTGCTCCACCCTACTAACTCACTGGGACCCCACCTCACCCAACTCCACCAATGCCAGAAGCACTTTCTCCAGTGAGAAGCCAACCACACCTGCTTTGCAATCTCCTTTAAAACCTACTTAAGTTTGCAGGCCCCAAACTGGTGGTAACAGGCATTGATGTGCTCTGAGACTTTTGCTGAATAGCTCCAGCCACAGTATCTACAGGAGCACCCAGCACAGGTGACCAGGGAGACAGTGCCAGGGCCTCACATGGCACCTACTACATAAGGTTATCCAGCAATACTTGGAGATGTAGCAGATCTACCTAATACATAGAAACAAACACAGACAGGTATCCAAAATTAGGAAACAAAATATATGTCTCAAATAAAAGAAAAACAAAAAATTGCAGAAGAAGAACTAAACAAGATGGAGGCAAGCAACCCATCAGATGCAGAGCTCAAAATGATGATTTTAAATATATTCAAGGAACTTAGTGAAACTTCAACAGAGAGATAGCAAGCATAAGGAGGACTCAGAAGCCCTAAAAAAGAACCAGACAAAAATCAAGAATACTATAACTGAAATTCAGTATGCAATAAAAGGAATCACCAGCAGACTAGATGGAGCAGAGGATCAAATCTGCAAATTGGAAGACAAGGTAGCAGAAAACATCCAGTCAGGACAACAAAAAGAGAAAAGAATTTAAAAAAAGAGGATAGTTTAGGGGGCCTCTGGGACAATATCAAGCACAACAACATTTGCATCATAGGAGTACCAGAAGACAGAAAGCAAGGAATTGAGAACCTATTTGAAGAAATAATGAGTGAAAACTTCCCTAACCTGGCAAAGGAAACAGACATACAAGACCAGAAAGCACAGAGAGTCCCAAACAAAATAAACCCAAATAGGCCCACACAAAGACATATTATAATTAAAATGACAAAGGTTAAAGACAAAGAGAGAATACTAAAAGCAGCAAGAGAAAAGCAACTAGTTACTTATAAATGAGCTCCTATAAGACTGTCATCTGTTTTCTCAACAGAAACTTTGCAGGCCAGAAGAGAGTGGCAGAAAATATTCAATGTGATGAAAAGCAAGAACTTACAACCAAGATTACCTTACCTAGCAAGGTTATCATTCAAAATCAAAGGACAAATAAAGAGCTTCTCAGACAAGAAAAAGGTAAAAAAAGTTCATCACCACCAAACCAGTATTAGAAAAAAAGTTAGAGGAACTTCTTTAAGATGGGGACAAGGGGGTGGGGGAAAGAAAGCAAAATTATGAACAATAATATGGCAATAGGTACATATCAACAATTACCTTCAATTTAAATGGATTAAAAGTTCCAATCAAAAGACATGAAGGGTATTGAGCTCAGTGAAGTGTCAAACAGAGGAAGACAGATGCAAGTTGACTTTGCTTATAGGAGAAATCCAAAGAAAATAAACAAGTGGAATAGGAACAGATTCATAGATATAGAAAATATTTGGTTTGTTGCCAGATGGGAGGAAGATTGGAGGAGGAAATGAAATAAGGGGAAGAGATTGAGAAGTTCAGTTTGGTGGTTACAAAGTAATATTAATAGTTATGGGGATATAGGGCATAACATGGGAATATAGTCAATAATGTTGCAATAACTATGGGTGGTGTAAGATGGATACTAGATTTGTTGGAGTTATGGGATGAGGGTAGGAAGAGTGGGTGAAAAAGGGAAAGAAATCAAGAAGTACAAATTCATAGTCACAAAATAGCCACAGGGATGTGAAGTGCAGCATAGGGCATATAGTCAATAACATTATAATAACTATACATGGTGCAAATGCGAACCAGATGTATCAGAATAAGAATTTTGTAAGTTATATAAATATCTCATCACTATGCCATACACCTGAACAAACATAATATCGTATGTCAAATGTATTAATAATTGAAAAATAAAAATAAATGAAAAATAGAAAAGAAAATAAATGTAGTTTTGTCCTAAAGTAGAACTGGTTGTTTTCAGAATGGAAAGAGGGCAATAAAGGACAACCTAAATTAATATAGAAAGTTGAGGGGGAAATGAGAGAGAGATGAGAGAGGGTGGGGGGGGAGAGAGAGAGAGAGAGAGTGAGAGAGAGCACTTTATTATGTGTGGTCAAGCTAGCTAAAAATTGAATAAATGTATTATAAGGGATTTTAAAATAAACTTTAATAGGACTTCTAGTCAAGATGGCAGAGTAGGTAAACACTGTGCAGGCCTCCTTTTACAACCACATCAAAATTACAACTAAATTATATAAATTCTTGAGAATCACCTGAAGATAAGCTGAACAAAATTCCTTACTAAGGATATAAAGAAGAAGCCATATTGAGACTGGTAGGAGGAGCAGAGATGCAAAATAGGCCAGTTCCACACTCCTGTGTGGTGATTAAGAATTGGGAGGGATATCTTGGCTGCAGAGATTCCCCCGTGAAGAGAGAAGTATCCCAGACCTATATCCAGTTCCCGAGCCTGGCACACCAGTGCTAGGAAGAGGAGTCCCTATAATAGCTGGCTGTGAAAATCAGCAGGGACTCAACCTAAGTGAGATGGACAGTTACTGGAGATTCAGGTGGGCCTGAACACAGACTTACTCACTTGCACTTATCCTAAACTCCACAGAAGAGACAACAGTGCAAAAATTACCAGGGATTTATAGTAATGAACTGAATTGTCTGGCTTCAGGGCAAGGGCTGGAGGGACAGCTCTCTCCAGAGCTGCAGTACTGACAGGGACCATTGTTTCATTGCTGAGTCCTCCCTTCACACAGCCTACAGGCATAGGCAGGTGCCAAGTTTGAGTCTTCATTAGCCTGGCTAACACTGATCTCACCCCAGCCTGGTGACTCTCTGAGACCCCACCCCACCCAATTTATGCAACTGGCCCAATCCTCTTTCAGAGGCTAATTCACAAAAGTGGCCAGCCTGGGCTAATGCTAGGAAAATTTTAAAACCCCTCAAAGGTCCACAAATCCCAAACAAGAAGAGGCTGTTCTCAGCATGTCTTGTACCTCTTTCTAAGTGGTCCTAAGGCTGGTACTAGTGGCAGCCAGCCTCAGTTCATAGCATAAGCACTCCCACACTCTCAGGCACCTCCAAGCTCAGAACAGGCAGCTATCAACTGTAGATCAGTTTGTACCTATTACCAAGTGGCCTTGGGCCAGACATAAGTGGCAGCTGAACTTGTCCTACACTGGAGCCTCTTTGAAGAGGCCCCAGAACTAACACACCTGGTGGCTGGCTTCAGACCACAGCAGAGCATCACTCAAATAGTGCCATAAATGACACACTCTAAGGTTATACTTGGAAGGGATAAGAGCCCTGCTAAAGCAAATCCTGCTCAGTAGGATTATCCTCCAAACAACAGTTTGTTTGCTAATGTTATAGCCAGTCCTCACAGTCAGTTCACCTGATAGTTGATTCCATCTACTGACATGCCATCAGGAATAAAAGCTTAGCTACAACAGAAGAGCACACACACCCACACAAAGAACACCCTTGGAGAATTTGGCTCATGTGAACTGGGAGACTGCACTACTGGGGCCCACAAGACACCTACTACATAAGGCCACTCTACCAAGATTGGGAAACATAGCAGCTCTACCTAATACATATAAACAAACACAGGGAGGTATCCAAAATGAGGAGACAAAGAAACATGTCCCAAATAAGAGAACAGAACAAGGCTCCAGAAAAAGCGAAACAAAGTGGAAGCAAGTAGTCTACCAGATACAGAGTTGCAAACACTGGTTATAAGAATGCTTAATAATCTCAATGAGAACTTCAACAAAAAGATAGAAAACATAAAAAAGGAGAAAAAAGAACAAAAAAGAACCAGTCAGAAATTGAGAATACAATAACTGAAAAAAAGAGTATATTAGAAAAGAAATCAACAACAGATTAAATGAAGCAGAGAATCTAATCAGCTATTTGGAACACAAGGTTATTGAAAACACTCAATTGGAATAGCAAAAAGAAAAAAGGATTAAAAAATTAGGATATATTAAGAGACCTCTGGGACAACATCAAGTATAAGAACATTTGCATCATAGGGGTACCAGGAAGAGAAAAGAAAGAGGAAGGATTGATAACCCATTTGAAGAAATAATGAAAGACTCTCCTAACCTGGAAAGGAAATAGACATACGAGTTCAGGAAGCACAGAGAGTCCCAAACAAGATGACCCAATGAAGCCCATACCTCATTAAGACACATCATAATTAAATTGCCAAAGGCTAAAGACAAAGAGAGACTCATAAAGCAGCAAGAGGAAAGCAGTTAGTTAGCTACAAGGGAGCCCCCATAAGACTGTCTGCTGATTTCTCAACAGCAACTTTGCAGGCGAGAGGGGATTGGCACAAAATATGAATATTCAACCTGATGAAAAGCAAGAACGTACATATGAGATTACTCTACCCAGCAAGGCTATCATTTGGATTTGAAGGATACCTAAACAGCTTCCCAGACAAGAAAAAGCTGAAGGAGTTCATCCCCACTGAACCTTTAGTATAAAAAGAAAGGTTAAAGAGACTTCCTTCAGAAAAAAAAAGATAAAAAATGTGAATAAGAACATTGCAAAAAAAAATCCTCACCAACAATGACCAACACAGAAAAGCAGTGGATCAATCAACACTAAAGCTAGAACAAAGGTTAAACGGCAAAATTAGGAAGATCAATTAAAACAGTAAATTAAGAGATACACACAAACACACATACACAAAAGAAGTACAAATAATAACATAAACATAAACAAACATGGAGAGGGAGAGTAAATATGATGGCTATTACTGAATTAGAAAGAGTGATTGGGGCTGAAAGCATCTCACTGATGAAGAGAAGAGAGGTCTCAGGACAGATTGAAATGTCCCCTTTGGGGTCAGATTTATGAAACTACTGTGGGATGCTGTGCAGAGTACCCACGATAAGAGCAGCTGAAGGATTGCTCCTAAAACTGTTAGAATAACCCGAGGAGCGTGACTTCAGCAGTCTGGGTAGGGTAATTATAATGTGTAGTCAGGAGTAAGGACCATAGTCCTAGCAACTAGGTCAGATTTGCTGACCAATTTCCCCAATTTAAACTCATCAAAGCTCTAGTGTCAGTTTGCCAGGTGATTCAGAACTGTAGATGGAGGTACAGTTTTGCTTCAGCTCCAAGGGAATGTTCTTGATAAACTCAAGGAAACTCAAGAAGGGCACAGCAGAGGTGAAAAATAGTACAGGGACACTTATCAAAGACAGTTTGGGTTGTGGACATTCTGATGAAAAATGTCTTCTTAGATGAAAGTTATTCATCTCAGTGATAGAAAATAGACAAGACTTGTTTCAGCAGCAAATAATTCTAGCAGACTAGAGTTATTGATTTAGATATTCTCATAGGGTACCCCTAGGGCAAAATATGTGGACTATATAAAACCAAAAAATGAGTGGGTCTTGAAAGCAAGAGAAAGTAAAATAAGGACAGGGAGTCACCAATCTAACAAGTAATACAAGCCCTGTCAGAGTTAACAAGTGTTAGAGGCCAACCTAAGGGGCAGGTGAAACCAACAACTTGCTTATCTGATCCTTACAGAAAGACAAGGGTGAGAGTGACACATTTTGATTCAATTGGTGACTGATAGGCTATTCCTGAAATTAAAGCAGTGGTTCTCAAATCACCCAAATTAGTCACATTGCTGTGTAACAAATTATTGCAAAATTCAGCAGCTTAAAACACTAAGCATTTATGAACATTATCTCAGTTTCTGTGGGTCAGGACTCTAGGTACAGCTTAACTGTGTGCCTCTAGCTCAAGGTCTTTGTGAAGTTACAGGCAGGGTGTGGCCACAGTTGTGATCTCTGTGAAGGCTTGACTGGAGTTGGCTGCAGGAGGACTGCTTCCAAGCTCCCTCACGTGATTGCTGGCAAGTCTTAGTTAGCTCCTGTCATGTGAGGCTCTCCAAAGGCCGGCTCAGTGTCCTTACATCACAGCAGCTAGTGATCTGAGGAGCAGAGGGCTAGGGAGTGACCAAGATGGAAGCCACAGTCTTTACCAACTTTACGGACTATTTTTAACAGTGATAGTTCATCCCTTCATCCCTGTAGGCTTTTCATTAAAAGTAGTCCCATACTCAGAGGGTGGGAATTACACAAGCCATGAATACCAGGAAATAGAGATCAAGTGGACAATTCAGAAGGCTGCTGTCGGTCCCCAAAGGGTTACAGCCAGGCCCACTGTAAAGGGTTACAGCCAGGCCCACTGTAAAGGGTTACAGCCAGGCCCGCCGCCCAGGCTTGACTTTGGCATAATCAGTCCATGTCTGGGGCAGAGGAGTTCCTGGGGCTGACAGTTACTGCGCATGTACCGCCTCATGTGACCATGAAAACCCAAACAACTGCTACTGGGCAGATGCGGCACGATGCCACTTTTGTTTGATACGTGTATATAGTCCCAGGTGCGCAATAAAGGGGTTTGCTTGCTGGGGTGTTTATGGTCCCTATGTCGGCTCCGCGTGTGTTTTTTCAATTGGGTGTACCACCGCCGAAACCTGCCCTGCCTGGAGACCTTGGCAATGACAGCTGCCTACCATAGCTTACTAATGCACAGATTATTGGACCCTATCACAGTTTCTGATTTAGCAGGGCTGGGGTATGGCCTGAGAATTTGCCTTTTTAACAAATCCCTGGCTTCTGTTGTTGCTTCTGCTGATCCAAGAA
>PVJL010002006.1:0-86621 GCA_004026885.1 Lyroderma lyra
GCTGCCATCCGACTCTGCTCTGGGGCACATTAGCCATCCTTTCTGAGCCTGTTTCTCATCTGCAAAACCGGCTGATAATGCCTTCCTGTCTGAGCTACTGCAAGGATGAGCATGGCACTGGTCACTGTCTTTAACCAGAACCGATGGCCATTCTCATTATAACCAGCACCTGAGGGCAAAGGCCCAGAGGAGAGTTAAGTTATGCGTCCGGAAGAAGGTGCCAGGTACCAGTGTCTACTGGGGGGTGGGGCCTGAGAATTAAAAACCTGAAACAATTTAACCCAGAGAAGAAAAATTTAGGTGGAAGTAAAAGCCACTTTCAGGTAATTAAACAGGCTACTACTGTGCGCAAGAGAGACAGCTTCTTCTCTGAAGTTCTAGAAGCATGAGGAAGAGCAGTAAGTGGATAATGGATCAAATCTGGGGGAACTTGTGAGTGTCAGCGCTGCCGGAGGTGAGCAGGGGCGCTGTGGGGGCGGGGAGCCCCTCATCCCCAGAGCCACGTGCGGGCCACACACGCACACCCGCGGAGACTCCTAACAGCCTGCGGCTTCTGTGACAGCTATACACAGGCCTGTCCGTGCTGCGCTGCCCTCGTACCGAGGGCTGGAGTCCCCCCGCATCCCACTGTGGTCTCCCGCCCCAGACCCGGGGACTCTGCACCCCGGGAAGGCACCACCTTCCCCAGGTCTGACCTGCCAGGAAGCAGGGGATGCGCGCGGAGCGGTTGGTGAGGAGGCAGGGGTCGTCACGCAGGTTGTCGAAGGGCAGCAGCGCCCGACCGTTGTCGCTGAATTGTTGGTTGACGGCCAGCAGCCCCAGGTGGTTGGTCTGGTTGCGGAGCCGCAGGGCGAGGGACACCTCGCTGCCGTACACCATGCTGGCGTCCACGAAGGACGTGAGCGCGTTGATCTGGTTTCGAACTTGGTTCCTGTTTTGCGGGCATGAGGGTGCCGAGCGGGAGAAGGGGATGCAGTCACGCTGGTTCGTGATTCGGGGGTCGTTGGGCGGGATCTGAGGTGGAAGACGAGTCGCTGAGCCTGGGGCCCTTCAGAGCAAGCTCACTCCTCCCGGTCATCCCACACCTGCTCCACACTCCCCTCCTCCAGGAAGCCCTCTTTGACTCGCTCTGCTCCCCAGGTCAGTGTGAGTGTTTTTGGTACTTTGTATCACAGAGTCATGAAAGGTTAGAAATAGATGAGGCCTTAGATCCTCGTTTTACAGGTGGGGAAACCGAGGCTCTGAAAGGGGCGGTGACAACTAATTCTGGAGTGGGGAAGAATGAGAACCTAGTTCTCCTGATGTTTAGGCCTGTGCTCCTTTCATTGCATTCAATTTCAAAGGCATTTCCTAAGCACCTTTCTGTGCTGTGTGCTGTGGCAAATACACAGGCCCAAAACACCCAGGACAGGTTGCAGGGAGTGGCAAGTCAGGTAAAAAGAGGCACACACATAGAGAATGTAGCCCTCATTGATGGGCCATTGCCATGCTTGAGCTAAGAGCCAAAGGCGAAGGTGTGATGGGAAGCTGTGGGGAGGCTCCCCCGAGCAGGCGCCCCTGGGCCAGAGCTTGAAGAAAGGGTACGGTCGCAGCAGAGAGGAGCCGGCGGGGCCCTCACATGCCAGGCCCCGTGGGTGCGGCCCTACCTAGTAAGGGGGAGTGAGGGTGTGCATGGATGTGTGTGTGCACGTGTGCCCCCTCTGTCCCCAGCAGAGGCTCTGCTCCCCGGAGTCCGTCTTTTCTTCCCTAGCTTCTCAGACTGAAGGATAGTACCCTCTCACAACCAGATCCCAGGCATTGGAAAGAGCTGCAGGGCCCTTGGACCCCCCCAGGAAAGAGAGAAGGGGGGGAACTAAGAGACCCTCTAGGCTTCCAAAAGCAGCAGTCCAAGAGGCTTCCCCTTTTGGAATCGGACCCAAGGGTGAAGGTCAGTCTCACTTGCTTCCCCTTCCTTGCAGCCTGCACTGGACCCCTGGCAGAGAGCCCCACCCCGTCAAGCACACAGAGAACCTGAACCTGTGTCAGGCTGTGCTTCTCGTCTCGTCTCTTACTCCAGCATCACAGACAGCTCCTTAAGGACGGTACTTAAGTCTTCCAGATCCCCACCCCCAGCTCTCAGCCAGGGGCCTGGGACATTGGCTGAGGGTACCTTGATGGGGAAGCAGGGGGGCAGCTGGGCACAAGTCTTCTCACAGTCAACACCTGCAGTGAAGGCCACTCTGGCTGGGGACTCAGGGGAGAAGTCCAAGTCGTGGTCAATGAACTGGCCCCACTGCATGAACATGAGAGCCCGGCCCTGGTCGGAAGCCAGCCTGTCCCGGGGGAAGCGGACGATCTGGTTGGAGACAGCCCGGACCTGATGGGAAGAGGGGTCAGCATGAGGAGTGGGCTCCCTGCCAGGTGTGGGAGCCAACCCAGGACTCAGAGGGCAGCAGGTGGCCCCTGCTGGAGTTAACATTGAATCTCTCCCCGTCTCCTGCCCTCCCCACCCCTTTCCCAGTTTGTCCCACCTCTTCTGTGGCTGCCATTTTAGAAGGATGGTCTCTGGCCTGGCCCCTGAGGATTCCAGGAGGTAAGAGAAGTGGAGGGGCCCGGTTGGCTGGCTCAGACCCCACCAGCAGTTCCAGCGGGTCATTACATCAGATTGACAGATCTGATAGGTCAATGTATAGACGAATGGATAACTGCGTAATAGAACTGACAGATGCATGGACTGGTTGCTAGGTAATGGATTATAAATAGAGAGAGAATGGATAGACAACTGAAGGGTTCCATGGAAGAAAAATTAATAAGTAGATGTTGATAGATGAGATGATTGTTATATTGACATATGAATAGAAAATTCATAAATTGATATAAATTAATGTCAAAGTATCTTACTAAATATAAAGGCCTATACATCTCAATCTGGCTACATCTATTGATCTAAGTAAGCTCTCTCACATACGAGGTCAGGCAATTTCACGAACACATCCTAGAAAAACTGCTACATACCTCATTACTACTGAATGTCACTATGGTCACCTTCAAAGTAGTCCCCTTGGCAAGTTATGACACCCTACCAAGTTGTTTGTACAGGGCTGCCAACGTAAGAGCACAGGGGCAAGTTCATGAACTTAATTGTCAGATTTTGGGCATGATGACAGCTCTGACGGCCGTACCAGAAAAGAGTCCAAAACTGCTTTGAAAGGAGGACTAGGCGCTGGCGTCGGTGCACGGCTTCCCCGGGGGAGTTAATTTGAAGGTGACCGTAGTGATACTCAGCAGTGAGGCATGGCGCACTTTTTCTAGGACAAATTCATGAAATTAATTGTCCAACCTCGTATGTGAAATAGCTTAGATCAATAGATACAGCCAGATTGAGATGCATAGCCCTTTATATTTAGTAAGATACTTTGACATTAATGTTTTCAGAAGAAAACAACACTAATGGCTAGCTAGCATTAATAGATTATATCCTATAAGGGTTTCATTTAATGTTCAGACCAGCAACAGGGGGCAGATTTGCTGCCTTTTTACAGGTGAGGAAACCTGAGACTCAGCTGTATTACTTGCTCAAAATCACGCAGCCAGCCAGTGGGAGGGCCTGGATTTGAGCCCTGTCTGGCTGACTCTAGGCTGTGCTTTTACTCCCTGAGTTTAGAAGAGCTCAAGCATCTTCCAAACCCTCAGCAGTGACTCACGAGAGGGAGGAGGAAGCCATTACGCCTCTTGCCAGGCGTCCACCCGAAGGGGAGCGATAGCCCGTCCTCGTATTCGGCCGGCAGCCAGCGCGCCAAGGCCAGGTTGGCGGCCCCCAGCCAGGGTCTCCTCCTGCAGCAGTGGGTGGGCTTGGGTGAGCAGGGCTCCAGGCCTAGAGACCACTCAGCCTGTAGGGCCGGGTGGTAAGGGAAGGGCCACCCCCACCCAGGTCCGACGTAGCCTCTGGCACCCACTTGTTGTTGCATCGCCCGGTGATGGTGCGATACTTGTTGCTGCACTTCTCTAACTTCTCCACCTGGTCCTGGGGAGTACAGCCACTGGCCTTGGACAGCAGCCGCAGCTGGGGTTCCGTTAGCACATCTGGGGGTGGGGTAGGTGGGCAGGGTCCTGGGTCCAGGGCCCTTGCTCCTTCCTGAGCTGGTCTGTTCTGGACCTCCCATCCCTTCACCCTCTCCCTCCCATCACCCCAGGGTGGTGCACCGCGCTCCTCCCTCCTTCCTCCTTCCCTTCCCAGGCCAGGGCAGCTGTGGGGCTCCATGGGAAGTGCAGTACCAGTGACATTGAAGGAGCTGGACCCCTGGAGTTGTAATTTCTTCTCCAGCAGCCCCAAGGCCACATGCATATAATCGGCGGCCTGAACGGCTGTCCTGGTGGCCGCTACTGGCTGTTTGAAGTAGAACAGGAGGTCCATGGGGCTGGCCGACCCACTGCGAAGGCGCTGCTTGATCCTGCCCAGAGAGAAGGAGGGAGAGCTGGACAAAGGAAGCAGACCCACCCAGCACAGCCCCGTCCTGGCCAGTGAGGGTCAGGACCATGAAACAGGATGCAATGAAAGGAGGCTCTCTACCAACATGGCATTGCCTTCCTGGTACCCAGGAAGGGTAAGATGACTGTGGTTGGAGCCCATCCTCCCTCATCGACCCTCCCAAGCCCATGCAGACCCCAGACCCAGGCCCACCTCCTCTGAGTCTGATTGTAGGCAGCATCCACCAATAACTTGGCCTCTGTAATGCAGCCCCGAAGAACCGAGGTCTCCACTGCCCTGGGGGGAGCTGCTCAGAGGGAAGGGGACTCAGGGTCCAGTGGAGCCACAGCGCCCCTAGACCCAAGCATTTCCCCTCCATTGCTCTTCTCCTTGTCTGTCCAAGGGGCTGTTACCTGAGGCAGTGCCCTCACAGGGCTGGGCCAGGATGAGTGTGACAAGGACACCTGTCAGAGCCAGGAGCAGCTTCATCTCCACAATGAGACCCCTAGCCACAGTGGGACAACAAGCGACATCCATGTCCTGCACACAGGTGGCGACCCGTGCTCCCTTTTCACCCGGCGGACCCCAAGCTGACCTCTTCTCTCCTGCTGCGCTCTGGAAATAGCTGGGAAGGGACATTTATATCCCATCCTAGGGTGAGGTGGGGAGCCCTGGGCCCCAGAAGCCCAGCCTCTTGAGGTGGAGCTCTGGAACTTCCCTTTTATTTTGGGGGCAGTTGTGAGACTGACACAGCACACCCCAGCCTGCCCCTCACCAGCCTGGGGAAATTCTTCCTCTACCCACTCACCCACCCTATCCCCACCCTCTTTGTTCTCAAGTTCATGGATGCATTCCTCTTAAAACCCAGGTCACTCAGTGAATATTTGCTGGATGACAGGAACAATGTGCCTCAGGAGAGGACTGGGCCTGCTCCTGCCACTAATCAGTTGTATGGTCTTGGAGAAGCCACTTACACCCTCCGGGCCTCCGTGTTCACATCCCAAAATGGGACTTGGGCCAGATGATTAGAAAGAGCCTCTCCCTTCCCAACAAGGAAAAAACTGTGTCTGCCTCACTGTTGTATCTCCCCATACCCCCTGCACAAGGCCTGGCATTCAGTAGGTGCTGAATAAATGCTTGTTGAGTGAATGAATGTTGTAGGATTAATGATTCAGTCCCTCCCCCTTACTCCCTATCCCTACCAGCTCTCTCTGAGATGTCCAGAGAGGGTGAGGTGATGACTGAGTCAGGGCCTGACAGTGAAAATTAAGGGGGGAACTTATGGGGCCACGTAGGGGATGTCGTGGTGAAGCACCCAGCAGAGCAATGGTGCACGCCTCCATGAGAGCTGAGGATCAGTCTTATCTGTCTTGAGTTCAGTGTTTCTCCAGCATTTCTCCAGTGCCTATCTGTAGTAGGTGTGCAGTGAAGCAGCTGTAAATGCTGACTTCCTGGTGGGCTGATCAGCCGTAGCTCCCTTAAAGGCTTGCTGCAGGGGGCTCAGAGCCACCTGGGTTGAATCTGGCTCTGTCACTACCTGTGTGACCTTGGCTGAGCCTCCATTTCCATACCCCAAGGGTAGAACACCCCAGTCAGTCTTCCCGCAGGGGATGTAGCCTCTCACACCTTCTTGCTTTTCCTCCTGCAGCTCTCCCCACTGGATGCACGATGCTCACCCTTTGCCCCAACCCCATCCTGGTCGGCCTGGAGAACCCATGCTCATACTCAGCTCCAGAATCACCCCTACTGTGCCCTGCAGCCTGCCTGCCCTCACCCCTTCTTTGGATGAACATGTTCATCTCTTCTGCAATTCAGACCCCTTCCCTGCTTGGTAAAAATATGCCATAGACTCTGAATACACAATAGCTAAGACCCAAACTGGGATTAGACTCCCAGCAGGCTTGTTCCGAACGTCCTTGTCTCCTGCCTGCTATTGCCCACACCCTACCTAAACCCAGCCCCAGAGCCCTCCATGGCCCTCTCCCACCACACCGCCACTACCAGCCAGACAGTTGCTCTTGAAATAGCCCCTTTAGTAATCCCTTTCACAAGCTCCAGATATCATCTCCTTATCTTCAGCAGGGGCTCCTCTCCTGTGATGAGAGGGCCTGGATGAAAGTCACGGTGAAGTCGCCAGAAGCATACTGATCCCCTGCAGGACTTGAGGTAAATTACACACTGCCTGGCCCTCAGTTTCCAAACCTGTGAGATGGGCAGTGAATCTCATTCAGGAGAGAGTTTTTAAATGGTAGCACGATCCTCAAATGTGCCTCACCTCCTAGTCCTCAGGAAGCCAGATGCCCCCGGAAAGTTGGAAGCCGGGGTAACTCAGGTTGCCCTCCTTCGACGGTCGCCCCAAAGAAGACTCCGGGGGACAACTTTAATTCTTTAATAATAGTGAGTTGTGCAAGAGTTTTGCCACAGGTGTGGGATACTGTGTGTTATTGGGCCAAGCTCGAGACAGAACCCTGGGCTCTCCACCCTGCCCACCATGTCGGCCCACCTCTGAGGGGTTTGGCCCATTGACTGCTCGATGTGCTAAAAGAGGCAAGCAGTTAAGGGAGACCACCGAGGGGTCCTGCACAACCAGCCTGTGGAGGGCAGGCGCTGGGCGGACTGGCCGACAAAGGAAAGGCCAGGTCTGCCACCTGGTCTCCTGCCCCTTCAGTCTGCTTTCTGCTGCCTGCCCGGCTGCAGGGCCCTGTCCCTATGCTCCAGCCACCTCGACCCTCCTCAGACCACCCCCACCCCTATCCCACCCCCCTCTGGGAGCCACAGCACTTAGCACTCAGGAGCTTGTTGAGAGCAGTACAGAGAGGTGACTAAGAACTTGCCTGGGTCCCAACCCCAACGCCATCACCCACTTGGGCAAGCCCCTCAAGCTCTCAGCCTGCCTCCTCACTGCCAAATGGGGGTCACTAGCACCCGTACATCTAACTCCAGAATCGTTAGGGCAATAAATGTGAAATGCTGCCGCAGAGCTGGGAACACAGAGCACAGCACGTTGTGGGTAAGTCTCGTCGTGCTGTCCAGTGTTGCTTCCTTTATTGAGTTCACTCCAGGCTGTCCCCCAAGGTTGAAGAGTGGGGCACAGTGAGTGCAAGGTCTTTGCAGACCATCCAGGCCTGGGTACCTGGAAGGAAGGAAAAATGAAAGGGAGGAAGGGAGGAAAGCCTCCAAAATTCGGATTGTTCAGACGCTGGTCTCAGAACCCCTCACACCGGAGTGGGCATGCCTGCTGCCATTTCCGAGGCCACTGACAGTGGTGCAGGGAGAAGCCCTCGGGGGCTCTCCAGCTGGAGCACCTGCTCCCTTCCAGCCGTGACCTTCACTATGGGACGGGCCTGGACATGAGGGGTCCTTGCCAGGTCCCACAGTGTTCAGCTTTTGCATCTGCTTTTTTCTGTGGTCAGGGCCCAACACGCCCAGACCCCGGAGGTGGGGTGTGGACAAGGATCCCGGGCCCCACATATTTCCCCTTGGGCTTTTCACGATGCCCACTGCGACCTCATTGGAGAGATTTTAGGTTTTCCTTGGGGTTAAGTGTTGCCCAGTGGCAACCTAGGGTATCTGACTCTGTGAGCAGCAAGATTATTTTCAGTAATACTCATTAAATGAAACAAGTAATAACAATGGACAGAAAAAGATGCGTGAAAGTTCTCTTTTGTTAAACTTTGTACCTATAATCATGCCAGTAAAGAAATAAAGATAAAATATTACAATATAAAAAATAAAGTGATGAATACTTTTTAATTATCTGAAGGTATCTTCAGTGAAGGGAGAAACTACCTACATATTGGTGGTTCTAATACAGTATTTAATGTATCAAGACAATTTCTGTTTTCTTGATTATTTGATTTCAAAAGAAACAAAAATTTTCAAAGAAGATATTTAAATTCAGTAAAATATTCAGCGTGAAGTAAAATTTGCACTTTCAAAACATTGCACGTAATGGCTGCATCTGTTTCACTGTTTTAAATTTTAAACACAAACTGTAACTCTAAATGGTCTCCGAGAGTAACAGAATTGAAGGAAATCAAATTCTGTCTCTTTATCTTTGCACCCGCCGTGTTGTCACAGGTTACAGCAAACCGACCGTCCCCACGCAGGCGGCGCTGCGGGCCGAGGCGCCACCCGCAGCCAGGCCGGCTCCCGCCGTTCTGAACGCAGGCGATTTGGAATTGACTCCGGAGGTGACTGCGTGGAGCTGAGGGGTCCTCCGTGGATCGGGATTGTCTGAATTGACTCCCACAAAGAATGCAGTGCCCAGAAAAGGATGAGCAATAAAAACGCTTTCCCCTGAAGCCGAGAGGCTTCGGGCCTGGTGGGACCACAGAGGTTGGGGTGTCATGTGGCAATGGGAAGTGGGCAAAACAAGGTGCTAGGACTGAGCAGCGCCAGGAAAAGATTTGCAATGAGACACACCCAAAAGATCACAGGGGGTGACAGGAGGAGATAAGGCTGCTTGGAAGCTGGGAATCATGGGGAAGAGGAAGGTGGGGGTTGTCCTTGGGGATCAGGGCTCTGACAAGCCAGCCCCTCGACTGCTCTCCCTCCCTCCCTAGTGGCCGGGGGAGTATGAGACCCTGGGGGACTTGGCACCACTGGCCCCAGAGCGTGCTGACTCCTCTTGGCCGCCCCCACAGCTTCTCCTAAAGAAAGGAGCCCTCAGGCTCATTCAGTCTGACTCCTGTCACCACCCCTTTTCAGAACCCTGTCTCCTCTAAACCCACTGGCTTTCAGCTCCTGAAATGGGCCTACTCCCACCTGCCATTGGTCTCAGCCATGTCCTTCCCTCTTTGTGCCTGGTGATTCTTATTGACCCTCCAGGCCCCACCCACAAGGGGAGCTTTTCCTGTCCCAGCCACACTGGCCCCAACTCAGGTGGCTGGGTCCTCCTGGTCCCTACCCTTGTAGCTCCTTTCATAGCACTGAGCGCCATTGCACGTGCACTTCTGTGGTTGGCGCTGATTGAGCTCCGGCTCCCTGCGGGTCTGTGCGTGCCGCACAGAAAGGGCCTGTTCTGTGGCTTCCTGCAGCCCTAGCACCTAACACCATGCTGGGTGGGGAAAGCCCTTGTGGAATGGATGCATCTGCTGGGACCTTGCCTGTCACAGGTTTTGGGTCAGGGATTGGGTTTGTGCCTGTACATCTATTAGACCTGCTGCCTCTGCTCAGTGGCATTGTCTTCCTGGGACAGGCCAGCCCCAGATCAGGGATGCCTTTGCAGGCCCGACCCTGCCAGGCTGAGGCCCAGACCCTGAACCACAAGGGAGCCTTTCCTCCCTGGCATCTTTCAGCTGCAATGCCCGAGAACCTTCCTTCTTGTCCTGCCCTGGCCTTCTCAAAACCTCAACATTCTGCAACCACTTTCACAAGAACCGTCCACCAGCCATGGTGGAGCTGCTGGCCACAGGCCTGATTGGATCTCTTTATCTGCTCAGCTCCAACGACACCCATGGGGACAGCTGAGGTAGAGCAGGGCTCAGGGCCTGCTCCTGCTCCTGCTCCCAGGGGTCTCTGGGAGTGGGATTCTCATAACAAGCACACTGAGGTCTGAAAAGAGAAGGGGTTTGGCTCAAACTGTGGTGGCTCCACACTGTGCCAGAGGCCGGGGCAGGCCAGGACTGTGTGCGTGTGTTTGCATGTGTGTATGTGTGTTCAGAGCTGAGGACTCTCCAGAGAGGGGCAGCTCTGCGTGTTCTGTTTTTGCGAGGCCAGAAAATACTCGCTGCGGAGCCTTGGAGAGCTGGTGTGGGAACCCAGCATCGCCCTGGCTGTGTGACCTTGAGCAAGGGTTT
The DNA here is from genome assembly GCA_004026885.1 of Lyroderma lyra. Lineage (NCBI taxonomy): Eukaryota > Metazoa > Chordata > Mammalia > Chiroptera > Megadermatidae > Lyroderma > Lyroderma lyra. The sequence continues at coordinate 10,249 of PVJL010002006.1, forward strand.
GACCTCTGTAAGCTGTTAATAAAGTCAGTAATGGGCAGACCTGTTATGGAGACAGGAGGGGGGTCTCCGTGAGCACTTGGGAGGCACACAGGTCCAGGTTGAGGGGTGAGCTGAGGGTGAGCACCCATCCCTTCCCTTCCCTCCTGCCTTGGCCTTATGTGAGAACTGTACGTCACCTCTTCTGTCAGTCTGGGAGCTCCCAGGGGCAGGAACTGGGAAGAGCTGAGAGGGATCGTGGGCTTGCAGACAAGGCAGACCCTGCTTTGAGTCAGCAGCATAACAAATGACATGGCTGCTTGTGGGTAAGGTTGCAATGGTGGCCACCCCAGATGGAAGCCACTTTGGACAGGGCAGAGCCCAAAAGGGGACAAGTGCTGATCCCAGGGCCCGAGAGCCAGAGCTGCCCCCACCTCTGCTCCCTTAGCCACACACAGTCTCTCCACAAGAAAGGGCCCACACTGATCTGTTTTTGCATCTTGGTATCTCAATATGTCTAGGGAAAAAAAAAGAGAGAGAGAGAGAATGCCTGAAGGCTGTAGGAATTTAGACACATAGTTTGCCTGGAGCACTTACAATGTAGTGGTTCAAAAATGCAAGCAACGACTTGAAAGATTACGCAGGTTTTACCCCTGCCCCACAGCCACAGCCTCCCCAGCAGCTCTGTGGTGGTGGTGATAAGCCCAGAAGTGATGAGCTCAATGGTCCCACTGGATGTGGCTGGAGCCACCACCCAATGTCAAGGGCAGAAAGCCTGCAAGCCAGAGTTCTTTGCCCTAGGTGAGGACTGTTCTCTCTGTCTACTCTTCCTGTTCTACCTCCACAATGTAGTCTCTGGTAGGGTCATGGGAAGAGCGAGGTTCCTCTCTGCTCCCCACTGTCCCTGGAAGGCACACTTGCCAGCCGTGCATGTGCCTCTACTAGATGCCATCTGTGGCCCTCAGAGGGGGCTGTCCTGAGTCTGACACCATGCTGGGTTCCGAACAGTGATGGGGCTTAGCATTCTCTGTGTCCATCCGGACAGTGGTGATGGTTCTGAATGAGATCAGACCTTGAGTCCAGAAGAGGGTATAGGACAATTCCAGAAGAGGTGAAGTTAGGTGCTCGCCCAATGCCCCTCCCCCACACTGCCCACTGACTGAGAGCTCATTGGGCTGGAGAAGGGGTACACTCCACAACCAGAGGTCAGAGAGGCCTGTCTTCAAGGACTAATGTGGGATTTTCAAAATTGTTTTTTCTTTTGAAAAACATGGAGAGCCTGTATGTTCCAGAGCCTGAGCTGGGTGCTAGGGTTCTGGTGTGAGTGAAAACAGGCATCTAGTGGAGGACAGACAGGGAACAAACATTCCCCTGAAGATCTGAGAAAGGGAAAAGCCCATGGAAATCCTTATATCAATGTCAAAGGCTACTCCTACACCTTCCAGTGCTAGGAGACCTGCCCAAGGTAACTTAGTTCTAGTGAGTGCTGGAACTTGACTTTAAATCCAGGTCTTCTTGCTCCAAGTCAGGGTCTAAACCCATTCGACCACATTTGAGTGCTATAGTCCATCCTCTGCCCAGCAGCCAACATGACCTTTTAAATATCTAAATGATGTCATGCGACCAGCCCTAGTGCCACCCGAACCCTCCAAAGACTTTCATTGCACTGGGAGTAAAATTCCCCAAAACTACTGATCTGGCTCCTATCTACATTGGTGGGGATTTAAAAATGTGTCTACAAATTCTTTGACACTCCTCATTCAACAGATAGAGTCTAATTCCCCTCCCTTGAACGTGGGCTGGAGTCAGTGGCTCACTTTCAGACGAATGTGGCAGAAGTAATGCTATTTCTTCTAAGGTTAGGTAGAAAGAATACAGCTTCCATCTGGCTCTGTCTCTCAAGACGCTTGTCTTTGGGACCCGCGGCCATGTTGTGAGCAAGCCCAGGCTACACGAAGAGACCAGTCAAGAGCCCCACCTAGGTACTCAGCAGACACCATCAATAGCCAGATGTGAGTGAATAACACTGAAAATATTGCTACCCTTTATCTTTGTGTCTTTCAGCTGAGGCCCAAGCCATCACGAAGCAGAGATAGGCTGTCCCTGCTGGGCCCTGTCAGAATTCCTGGCCCACAGAAGCCGCGAGAAATAGTGAGTAATTCCTTTGTTTTAAGCTAATTTGGGCTTGGTTTGTTATGCAGTAGTAGATAACTCATACAACATCTTAGACCTCACCTCCTACCAAGACCCTCTTTGTTTGGCACACAAGTTATCCTGTCCTCTTTCCTCTGGTCACCAAGCCCATTTCACCTCAGGACCTTTGCACTTGCTTTTTCTTCTATCTAGACTGCTCACCCTTCACCCAGATCTTTGCTTAACTGGCTCCTTCTCATTAGCCAGATCTTTCTGCAAACATCCCCTCCTCAGAGATTCCTTCTCTAACTGTTTTATAGTGTTTCCCGCCCGTCGAGTCACTTTACTCTACGCAGTTCCTTCATAGTTTTACGTCTATGAAATTATTTATTTGTCCATTTGTTTCTTGTCTATCTCCTTACTCTCCTTCCTTCATCTTTCCAGCACTTCCCATCTGGTGCTGGTGTGAGAAGGGGAAAACAATGTTTTTTCTTCCTGAGAGTTCCCACTCCAAAGCAGCAGGCCTCCGGGTCTTCATGGCTTCTCTGCAGGATAGGCCCATGGGCCCGGGGGCCTCATTTCCAGGTTCTCAGGAAGGTTCTAAGGGGCTCCCCAGGCACATTCCCTGTCATGGCAGACCAGGCTCCAACTTCACCTTGTCCTTCCCCCTTGGCCTTCATCTCGGTGGTCACCCCACAGTCTTGTTGCTTTCTTGAAACGTGTACAGAACCAGAGAGAACATGAAGTCCTCTCTTCCATCTTCTCCCACTCTCCTCCTTCTTAGGTCTCCAGTCTTCTCCCTTTCTAATTCTAATTCTTTCCCTACTCTCTCAGGGTCCCCTCTGTAACACAGAGACAGACAGAGATAGAGATAGATGGAGATGGAGATGGGGAAGGGAAAAGGGAGGGGGAGTTTGCGGGGGAGGTAGGGGAGAGAGAGAGAGAGAGAAAGAATGAACCAAGTTCATGAGGGGCAGTGCAGTGGGAGCAACCCACTTAGCAACTTAGCAGGAAGGAGTATTTAACTCTGACATTGTTAGGACTTGCCTGGGCATGACAATTATAAAAACCACCTTTAGTCATTTTTATTGTTGTTTTTAAATTTCCACAGAAAAAGACCCCTCTATGGCCCACACTGGCACCTGCTGCCCTCTCCTTGGTATGCCCCTGCGTCGTGAGCTGTGGGAGACACAGAGGTAGATGGATACCCAGCAGGCACCATCATCCTTGGGTGCCCCAGCTGCCTCCTCTCCTGCCATCAGCTCTCTCTCCATCCCAGCTCCCTCAGCAATTACTGATGGCTCCTACTGCTTCAGCCACTGTCACTGCCACTGCCACTGCCACATGCCTCTTCTCAGGATACCCTCCATCCTCAGGCCCCTGTCCTTTCTTCCCTTGTTTCAGTCAAAACAAAGTCAGAAACCTTCCTTAAAAACCTAAAGTAAAGAGGACAATTAGGACAGAAACAGTAAATTGTAGGCACTCAATAAATATTTTTTAATGAATTAATAAAAATGGGAATGTCTAGACATAACTAGCATCCACTTCCTTGGGTGATGTTCTTTTCATGTTGGGGAGAATCTCTCCACCGACATGCTCCTTCTGTGGGAACAACCCTCACTCACAAGCCCTGCTAAAGGGGTGGGCCTGGATGGCCACGCTTATGTCACATAACCTGCACGTCCCTCAGCCAATCAGATCATTCTCATAAGACTTTGGAATTTGAACCCTGAGCGACTGACCTAGTCAACTGTGGAAGTCAGCATTTTGGATTGAGTTTGCATTTGAGCCATGTCCACGTGGCTGAGTAGGCAGCAAGGGAAAAGGGGAGGGAGGGAGAGAGGAGAGAGCAGCTTGGTCGGCCCTGACGCCTTCTTATTCTTACAGTCCCCCACTCCACCTTACATCAGGAAGATCTTTATATCCTTAAAATAAACCCCCTCTTGTTATTGAAACTTGTTGGGGCCACAGCCTGTTGCAACTCTAAAAATAACCTACTTGTTCTCCTCAACTGTGCCTAACAACCTGACCCCCAAACTCCAGCTTGCTAGTGGAGGAAAGGTATGATGGATGTTTGGCATGGAGGTCTAGGCAGAAAGGATGCAAGGCACACCAGGGAGCTGTGGGCAAAAGACTCAAGTCGATGTGAAGACTAAACTGGCAGAAACCAATGTAAGGAGGGAGAGAGGGAAAGAGGAAAGGGGAGACAGAGGGAATATCTATAGTATCAATGGAGAAGAAAGAAAGAGATAGCTCAAGAGTCAACAAACTGTTACAGAGCATTTCCTGTGAAGTACTACATTAATCCCTGAATGCATATTTACAAATAGGAATGAATCAATGAATGAAGAACGAATGAATCTTCCCATTGCTATTTCCAAGAGGTACTGAGTCTGAAAATGGGTGTGGGCAGGCGGGGATGACAGTAAGTAGTCTCGCAGACATAGTCCTGAATTTATGCTCACTCTCTGTCCTCTGGTGCACTCTTGGGTACGTTGCAGGCCCCTCTGGAGGTCAGCACCCACCCTCTTCATGCCTCCCTCACTGCACTTAGGAACTGCTGCCCTACCTTTAAAACACAACTCAACTGATGAAAGAATAAATGTCAGGAATAATAATAGCAATAATCCATACATAGGTTCTATGGTTTACAATATATTCTCATGTATTTTTTATTTGACCCTTATAACAAATCTGTCAGATTATTGGGACAGATATTGTTTTATGTCAGTTTGGTGAAGAAGAATCCACAAATCTGAGAGAGGCCAGGTGGCTCATCCAAGGTCACCAGTTTGATAAGCAATGGATCAAGGGCTCCTGATTTAGGGCTAAGTTTTCAAGTTCTGCACTCTATCACTCCAAAGAACAAAATGGGTATTTGGAAAAGAGGTCAGTGTACAGAGAATAAAGAACTGCTCTTGTGGGGAAATACTGTAGTCATAGGAGGAAACTGTCCACCAAGAAGTCAGAAAGAAGGGGCCACGAGAATATATTTTATTGTCACAGGAGTGCTCAATCATACATATGAACAAAAATAAAGAAATTTTCTTTTTTTCCTAGAAATTTGAGTAAGTTGCTTAGTTTCAAATCTCATTCACTTCAATAACGACCCTCACAACATATCCACAGCTATGAAGAGTATGGTCAGTAACTCTCCACTCTACAAATGGAAAACAAGACCGAAGGAGAGTGGCTTACCCACTATCACTCCCTTTTACACATCAGTCGGCGCCTCCCTAATCTCTTCACTGCTGCCTGCATCTCCTGGTTCCTCAGGGTGTAGATCATGGGGTTGAGCATGGGGGTCATGACCGTGTGGCTGATGGACACAGCCTTGTCCATGGAGAAGGTGGTGAAGGGCCGGGCATAGAGGTAAATGCTTGGAATGAAGATCATAGACACCACGACAATGTGGGTGGTGCAGGTGGAAGCTGCTTTCCTCCTTGCCTGCTCCGAGTGGGACCTCAGCATCACCAGGATGGCCAAGTAGGAGGTCAGGAGGAGAAAGAACAAGATGACATCCAGCAACCCACTGTTGCAGATCATGAGGAACTCTAAGATGGCAGTGTCAGTGCAGGCAAGTCTCAGCACTTGTGGAATGTCACAGTAGAAGTTATCCAGGATGTTAGGCCCACAGAAAGGCAGTGGGAGCATCAGAGCCAGCTGGGAGATGGAATGGACAAAACCTACTATCCACACTGTCACCACCAGCCTCACACAGAGCTGAGTGTTCATGATGGTGACATAGTGGAGGGGCCGGGAAATGGCAACAAGGCGGTCACAGGCCATCACTGACAGGAGGAAGACCATGGCACCTCCCAGCAAGTGGAAGAAGAAGATCTGGGCCATGCAGCCCTGGTAGGAGATAACCTTCTTTTCAGAGAAGAAATCCACCAGCATCTTTGGGGCCGTGACTGAGGAGAAACAGAGATCTAAGACAGCCAGATTTCCGAGCAGAAAGTACATGGGGGTGTGCAGCTGGGACTGTGAGGTCACCGTGACCATGATAAGGAGGTTTCCCACAACGGTGGTGGTATAGACCATCAGGAACACCAGAAACAGGACAAGCTGGAGCTCCCAAGTCTGTGAGAGCCCCAGGAAGATGAATTCTGATATCCACGTGGCGTTCCCTGGTTCCATGGTGTCTTCTCCAAACCCCTAAGGAAAATGAACCCCAGGCACAGATGCATAAAGTCAGTTTTAGTGTTCAGAGGCTAACTCGAGTTGTCCAGGTCCATGTGATGGTCATCCTCATGTGCAGACCGTATCTCCCAGTCCTAATTAAATGGCCTTGTCTCTGAAGAGTTTACAAGTTGGTGCTGGGATATATATCCATGACATATCTTAATGCCATCTAGGTACACGTGCAATCTGCCTTTCGGATTCAGTGTAATAAAGTGGTGGGAAAACATTTGGGGTCCAACAGACCTGTAGCCAAATTTCCATGATATTTGACCTTGAGTAAATTACTTACTCTCTCTGGGTCTCAGTTTCCACATCTACAAGGTGAGCATAAAAATGTATTCTGTATAGAATAGTCTAGGGGATTAAATAAAATAACACATAAAGTTCCTAGAACAGTGCCTAGATTAAGAAATGGTAATCACTCTCCTCTGTGTAGTCTTCTACTCCAAATATACCCTCTCTTCTTCCTGTCTCTAATACATTTTCCTACCAATTATTTGTCATGCAACACTTAACACATTGTAATGTTAATGAAGTTTTCATGCCTATGTTTTTCCTCTATAATTCAACTGCAAACTCCCAAAGGCATAAATATGGATCTTATAATTTATTTGTGTCCAATCTTGCTGATAGTTAATATTCAAAAAGCGTGTGATACTGACTGCTGGGTGGGTGAATAGCTACAGGGTGCACCCACCACCCAAGCCTCACCGATGTAGGTGGCCCTTACTGAGTGAAGATGGGACATGTGTGGTCTGTATGCTGACACAGAGAGAAGGGGGAGAGAGATTCTCTGGATTCAGAAATAGATGATGACATTGTATGAAGGGGATTTGCAGAAGTCTTTTGAAAGGAATGAGAATTTTAGAATATGTTACTGAATACAAGGGTAGAAAACAAAGGAAGATGTTGAAATAAGAGAAATAGAATAGACAAAGGAATAAAGAAGGGAGATTAAGAGGAAGGGAGGTGGAGAAATAGAGCAAGTAACGAAAGGGGGATGGAAAGGTGGCCGGGCTGGGGAGGGAATGGCATCCCAGGTGGAGAAGGAGATGCAGGGTGAGAGATAGGCTAAGTGGCCTCCCCACTCCCCCCTGCCTTGTCTCAATCTCCCATCCCCTCTCATCTGCCTATTGCAATCTATTATTATCTATCAGCGGTCATTTTAATCTTATCCTTCTGCTTCCATTTGCTTCCACTCCAGTCCATCTTCTAGGTAGCTGTCAATGAGGCCTTTCTAAACTCCTATCTGATCAGGTTTCTCCCTCATTCTTATCTTTTAATGACTTTTGTAGATCAATTCAAGATAGGAAAACATACTTATGCATGAGCATGCAACTCCCTCTCAGCATGTCATACAAAGCAATACAATGTAGCCTCCATCTACCTTTCTAATCAGTATCCCTGTCACACAGGAAGTGATGTTCCTTTGGGGACTTCATAGCTTCTCCCACATGCCGTATGCTGGGTCATTTCCAGAGCTTTGGTAATAAATTCTGTTACCTGAAATACCTTCTACGATCTTCTCAACCTAAGTACTCAGAAATCACCTTCTCTGTACAGGTATGTCTCTTATGCAAAATGAATCCCTCATTCTTCGGGTTCCAATACATTTTATAAATACCTCCATCGCAGTATTTATCTCTTGGTGTTGTCTCTCTTAACTAAATAGTAAATTCAATACTTAGTAGCCCCAGCACCTGTAACAGCAACTCTGATTTCACAGTTGCTCAAAAAATGTTTGCTAACTTAATGTCATAGTGGGCAATTACATGACCTTGTTTTCAGTGACTATGTGGAGAATTTTGGGGTGTATTTCCTTACCGTTTGCTCTCAGCATCCTCTAACGCACAGGGCCAATCCTTCGCTTGGTTGTGAAAAGCCTGGGTTTTCACAGGCACCCAAGGCATCTGTCTTCAACATCACATTTCCGCTGCATTACTTGAGGCTCTCCTCACACTTCAGGCCCTACATCTTCTTGGAGATTTCTTTTCCTGCAGCTTCAGTTTCGCAGACACTGCCCATAGGACATCGTGGATATGACAATGGGTGTGACCCCAGAGGAGAAGGGCGTATCTTTAGGGAGACTAGCGGCCTGGGCTCAGGAAGTAAGGCTGGCTGAATGCCACCGGGGCCAAGGGAGCAGCGGGGGTTGTTAAAAAGTTTCTAAATGTCTCAGATACACATGCTCTTTGAGATACCCTCCTTGGGGACCAAAAGTACCAAGGGTAATGACCATTTTAGAGATCTGTAGAATGTAGGATTCTTAGGCCAACATCCAAAAGGTCGAGAGTCTCTTCAAAAGAAACAGATTCTGGGAGTTTAGAAGAACCCATTTCCTAGACCAGTGATTCTTACCCTTGGAAGAATCACCTGGAGGCTAAGACAGATAAGTGTGCCCCAGCCCCAGACATTTTCCATTCACTTGGCCAAGGATTTGCATTTGAAACAAGTTCTCAGATACTGCAGACCCTCCTGTTCCTGGAAGCACACCCTGAGAGTCACGCATCACCTAGTCAGCACAGCACACGGTTTGTTCTTTCTCATGGAATCCTCGAGGAAACTGGTTTGCTTTATTTCTTTCATCTCCTCCTCCTTCTCTTTCTCCTTTTCCTCCTATTATTACTTATAAACTGAATTAATCTTTACTTAGGGGAAGTCATAGGTGGGAAAACGTTTCTATACTGCAATGGAAATTTATTACCCTGAACCTTTATTTTGCCACCGAGACCCTCAATATTGTTTCACCACCCATATCCAAGTCTACTCATATCACCTATAAAATGCTAGCTTTCTTCGCATGCGAACTATTACTATTAATACCTCGAATACAAGAGTTGGCACAGGAAACCCATATATATTCTCATGAGGAATTGATCAAAACTGGAATTAACAGGTGTTGTAACCTTGATGTGCTATAAAAACTGTCCGATTGCTTAGACAGAGCTCTCTGATCGACATAGGATTTCCAGGTCGGTCTGAATTCTTTCATTGCAAATGTTTATACTTGGCAAAATAAAGTATCTGCCTGACAAGAATACAATGTACTGTAGAATTGTATGCCTGAAACCTATGTAACCCTTGCTAACAGATGTCACCCCAATAAGTCTAACAATAAAAATGAATTAAAAAAAAAAGAATACAATGTAAAGCCTTTTCACATACACAAGATGTAGATTTTTAAAAATTTTTTCTTATTTAGAGCTTTAGTCCACTTAAAAATTGAGTGACAAAAATTGAATGGGACAGGACTTGTCTATCTCATTGACTGTCACATGAGTGATTTTGAGTTTTGTTTCTGAGTTAGCTTTCAGTAGAAAAAATCTCCTATTTTCCCATATATATATTTCCCTGGTCAAAGCACATGTGGGTCTGTAAAATGTTTGCCAAACCTCATTTATTCACTGCAACCTCTAGCCAACATAATAATGATTTTCAAAGACCTGAATAGCAAGAATGAAGTAATTATGCTAAAGACTCAGTCATGGAAACTGAACTGAGAAAATAATTTCCCTCTGTACTTCATATCTAAGAACATAAATATTTGTCAGACTTAACTATTGTTAAAACTTCACACAGTTAAATGGATTCAGGATACGTATAGGAGGAACTTCATTTACTTCTCATTGAGAGAGCCCAGCATCATTGATAATTAATAATTCTTCCTTTGTGGTGGTCAGATTTATGTGCAGAGTTCCAATTATTCAATCAAACAAACACTAATCTAGGTATTGCTGATAAGATATTTCAAAGATGTGATTATTGTCTATAATTAATTGGTTTTAAGTGAAGCAAATTATCTCAGATAATCTGGTGGGCTTGATTCAATCAGCTGAAAAGCCTTAGGAAGAGAACTAAAGTTTCCTTGAGGAAGGTGACATTCTTGCCTGAGTTCCAGCCTGCCCCCCGCCCCTATGGCCTGCTCTACAGATGTCATACTTGCCCAGCCAGTCTCACAATCTTACAAGTCTGATTTTTTCCTTGCAAAAAATACACACACACACACATACCCTACTGATCCTATTTCTCTGGTGAAACTCTGACTGATACACCACTTTTTATGGATCATGTGTGAAGTGAACATCTTAGGCAAGGTTGTTTGAGGTCTTTTCCTTCTTACTTAAATCCCCCCTGCACTTGATTATAAATACAACTGGAATGGCAAGATCTAGGGATTAATCTACTATCATTGATGACTAAAGAGCATTACTTAACTCGATTGTTCAGATCCTAAGGAACCAGATGCCTAACTACTGTGGTTTAATTTAAAAGTATCAACACGATGTCAAAAAATAATGGTAAATAGGAATGTGTGAAGGAACTAACATTAATCGAACAACTACTATACACCAAGTACTGTGCTGGATGTTTTACAATTGTTTCCTTGATCCACAGACACTGTGAGGCATTATGAAAATTTTACAGCTAAAGAAGTAGAGGTTTAAGGATGTCCCAAAGAAACAAAACCAACAAGAATTAGAGCCTTGATTTTAATCCTATGGTTTCAAAGCCTGCTATTGTCCCACTGTACCCTTGAAGATAGCATCAGAACATGGGGAATATTTTTAATTTAAGCTATTTTATGAACAACTTTTAAAACTTTTTCTCTAAAGTCTTTATAGTGAAAGATACTATAGCAACCCATTTAGGGTTAATAAATTTAGATTGCAGTTAAATTTGTGTCCTAAAAAACAGCATAATTTCAGTAAAGATGTTGTAAAGATATATATAAATTCTCATGGGAATAGCTGTATTTATTTAAATGGGGTATTTCTCAACAAATTCAATTAAGAATTGAGTACCTCCTGTTGTGAAATTATCATGTGTAAGGTAAATCTGAGGAAATTTTCTCACATTTCTTCCCTTTGGGTCAACATTATAGATTATAATTAGCATTTTTACCACTCTTAAAATTGATATTCTGGATGGCATTAAAGTAAAATTTGCATAAATTAAAAAGTGACTTGATAATTTACAAAAATTAAACCAATAAATTACTTCAATTATTTATAAATGGAATCAGTAGATTGAAAGGGCACATGGTATGCCAGGAAAAACTGATAAACAATCAATGCTAAGACATAACTGAGTAAAGTTACAGAACTCCAATAATAAAGAAAGAATCCTCTAGGCTTCCATGAAAAAAATATGAAGTCATCAATGAGGAGAAAAGTCAGGCTGCCTTCAAACTTCTCAATAGCCCTATAAACAGAGGAACATCTCCAAAGACCTAAGGAAAATAAAGTATGATCCAACAATGTTTACCCAGTCAATCTGCCATTTATATTTACAGGCAACAGACAACTATTTTAAAATCTTAATCAAGAAAAAAAATAGTTCTTATGAATCTTTTTTGGAAATCCAACCTGAAGACAAACTCCAGTCAATCAAGATATTAATGTGAATACAAATGGTCTCTCCATCAGGTTGCTTGGGCTTTTGCACAGCATGGTAGCTGGTTTCCAAGAGTAGGCATTCCAAAGAGAACTGATTAGAGTCTGTATCACCTCCTCTGACCTACCCTCAGAGGTCACACGGTGCCACCTTCACTGTGGTCACGAATCCTTCCAGACTCAAGGGGAGGAAACAAATATCCCACCTCTCAATGGGACCAGTGTCACATATTTTGAGGAAGAACACATGGACTGGAAGATACTACCATGGCCATCTTGGGAAAATGCAGTACGTCACAAACCGGATTGTTAACTTGAGGAAGTTTTGTTCATTCTCTGATTGCACCTTTCTAAAATGGTATCCTGTTCTTGTTTCCTGATATCAATAACCTGTCTTATCTCTTTGTGGATATTAATTACAAGGGTTTTTGTTTGTTTGTTTGCTTGCTTTAACTTTCCTGTTGTGTGTCCTGACTACGTCAATATTAACATTCTGGTTGTGACATTGTAGTATAGTTTTTGCAAAGTGTTACCACTGGGAGACACTGGATAAAGGATATGAGCTCTCTCTTTATTATCTCTTACCACTTCTCGTGATTCTACAATGATCTCAAAATTAAAAGTTCAATTAAAACATTTTTAAAAGTTTTCTTCTGTTCCTTGAATTAATTGTCTCTTTCCTTGGAGTTCCCTTTTTCCAATATTCTTCTTTTGTTTTGTTTTGGTGTCTGCCTTCCATATTGAAGATTTTCTTCCACATCTGGTAATCTCTGGCTAGACATTCATCTTTAAAATCAAAACACTGAAATGCTGGGTGGAAGCCTGAGCAGGGCTTGAGAGCTTATAGAGAAGATCAGGTCATCTGTTTGGCAAAAGATCCCTGCGTGCCAATTTGGGAAGATGGCCCGGACTATTTTTCTGGGACTGTTTGGCATCTCTGAATAAATCCTTGTCATTGGTCTGTAGGCACTTAGATCCTGAAGTTCTGTAGTAGGGTCAGGGAAAGCATTATGGGTGGGGTTTCCCCTCTGGCCTGGAAATGCACTCTCCACTTCACCTTAGCCTTCATTGGGCCCACCTAACTTATCCATGTTACCTGTCAGCCTCTCTAGGCATTTGATTTTATGACCTCTGTCCATGGCAGACTTCGCTCATTGTCAAGATTTTTGACTCAGACCAATCATGGCTCTTCCTGCTGCGGGAGCTTATACACCTATGGGGTAGACAACGCTGATTGCCATTCACAACCCAGTTCTTCCTGGCTCCTAAAGCCAGACAGTCCCCTCTTCATTCCCCTTGCAGCCTGGGGCGACATGTGTCCAGTTCTGGCAACAAATCATAGGAGAATTCTGCTGGAGTGGTTCTAAAAACCTTTTTATCCTCTGGTGAAAAGCAAACAACTACAGGGATGCTTCTCCTCTTCCTTCTTGCTAAATTATTTTTTTTTTTTTTTAATTCATTTTTATTGTTAGACTTATTGGGGTGACATCTGTTAGCAAGGATTACATAGGTTTCAGGCTAAATTATTTTAATATAAAGATATGATGCCTGGAGCTTTGGTAGCCATAGTGCCACCATACGGGGAAAGGCAAGGAATTTCAGAGCAGCCAGCCTAGAACCCTGAAATGTTTGAACTGCTGAATTAACCAACTCTAGAATTGCCTACTTCTAGTCTCTTTTTTTAAGTGAGAAAATTTCTTTATTATTGAAGCCATGTTATTTGGTTATTCTGCTACTTGCAGTCAAAAGTATCCTTACAATATACATTTCAAAGGGGATAATCATTGTTTTCTTAAGAGTTCACACCCCCCAGTGCAGCTGTGGGTCATAGGTAAACATCACATCTTAAGGAGGATGTTGTCTTTTGAGAGAAAATCCAGAAGAGATGAGCAAGATAGTGGAATCAGGAAAGTTGTCACAATGGTGACGATTGAAGGCATGCAGACTGGAAGCTGAGAACAGTGTCAGAAGTCATTCACAGGACTTCAGTGTGAAATGGTGGAAAGCTGTTCTGAGGAGCAACGCAGCTCACATATGTCCTCAAGTCCAGTTTCTCTCTCCTTGTCTCTGTGAATAGGCAGATATGTGTGAAATGAGGACAGGAAAAGAGAAGTGCTAAAGGGTCAACGCAGAGTTGCCATGACATTTCTTCAATAGGATGGTTGCTGGAAGGAAAGAGGCAACAAAAAAGCTTCTAAATTATCGTCTTAACTTTGAATCAACATGATACATCGCCAGAGACATTTACAAAGGGAGGCATACCTCAAAGGCGATAGAGGCAGTAAGTATAAATATAAGATACAGAAACAGAAATAAAAAGTAGATTATGACATGGAGAGGGAAAGAACACGAATATGGAAAAGTAGAAATGCCTGTCTGTGTAAGGGACTGTTCAAGGTGCTGGGAGGATTTCATAGCCTCTGCTCTCAAGGGTCTCCCATTCCAATGCAGGAAGTCAAAGAGAAACCCCAAAGCACACGAGGTGGTAGCCTTGGAACTGAAGTCACTACTTCACATCAGGAACACATATAGACGTGGCCCTGCCCCCTCTGGCCTTGCTTCCCCAATCATACTCCACCCTCCCTCTCTCAGCCATGTCATCAAAATGATGTAAAGTCTGCATTGGGAAAGTGCAATCGTTTGCAGATTATCCAAGGAGAATGTGTAGAAAAAGAACAAATTCAAAGGGCAAATGTCCTTATGGGAAACAAATATCCTTATGGGAAATAGACAATGCTTAAAAGTGAGGCCACTTCCTAAATAACACATGAGGAATGAGGCAGAGAGGCAGGGCGCAGCAAAGAAGGTGACTGTTCCAGAGTTATGATTAACCTGTTGACCCTTCCTCACAAATATTGATCCCTAGATGAAGAACCATTTAGGTTTTCCCTTGTGGTTGTGGGAGACTCTGGGTTCCAAATCCTACCCTTATCTCTTGCCTCTAAACTTGGAGTCAAAGGAACCAGGTACCTGGTCAACCTCTGCCACTCACTTGCTGCTCATCATTGACCAAGTCATTTTTTTCTGAGTGTCCTTATTTGTAAAACTGTTTAATATAAAAATAATATATCCATTTTCAGTTTTATGTGAATAAGATAAAAAGTGTGACAGTGCCTAACACCGTATCTGATGCAGGAATAAGTCCATAGAAATATTAATTTAATCTTAATTGTCAGACTCTATAAGGGCTTTCCTCTGCTTTTCACATGAGAAAATAAAAGTTCAGAGAGGTTTATCACTTGAAGTCAACCAATTTAAAGTTCACATCCTATTGCAAATCACTAGGCGCTTGCCTAACCTCTTCATGGCTGCCTGCATCTCCTGGTTCCTCAGGGTGTAGATCATGGGGTTGAGCATGGGGGTCATGACCGTGTAGCTGATGGACACAGCCTTGTCCATTGGGAAGGGGGTGAAGGGTCTGGAGTAGATGTAGATACAGGGAATGAAGATCATAGACACCACAATGATGTGAGTGGTGCAAGTAGATGCTGCCTTCCTCCTTGCCTGCCCTGACTGTGACCTCAGCATCAACAGGATGACAGTGTAAGAGATCAGAAGAAGGATGAACCAGATAAGGACTAGCATCCCACTGTTGGAGATCATCAGGAACTCCAGGAGGGAAGTGTCAGTGCAGGCAAGTCTCAACACTTGTGGAACGTCACAGTAAAAATTATCCAGGATGTTAGGACCACAGAAAGGCAATGGGAGCATCAGAGCCAGCTGGACAATGGAGTGGACAAAGCCTCCTACCCAGGCAGCCAGCACCAGCCCCACACACAATCGAGTATTCATTATGGTGATGTAGTGAAGGGGCTGGGAGATGGCTATGTAGCGATCATAAGCCATCACCGAGAGAAAGAAGACAGTCCCACCTCCCAAGAGGTGGAAAAAGAAGATCTGGGCCATGCAGCCCTGATAGGAGATAGTCTTGGTCTCATGAAAGAAGTCCACCAGCATCTTTGGAGAAGTGACTGTGGAATAGCAGAGGTCTATGATAGCCAGATTTCGAAGCAGAAAATACATGGGCATGTGGAGCCGGGAGTCAAAAGTCACTGTGACCATAATAAGGAGGTTTCCCACAATGGTGGTGACATAGACACATAGAAACACCAGGAACAGGAATTTCTGGAGCTCCTGGGTCTGTGAGAACCCTAAAAGGACAAACTCTGACACCCATGTGATGTTTTGTGGTTCCATAGGATCTTCCCCACATACCTTGAGAGGAAACTGCAAAACAAAAATTATGAAAACTCAATCATTTTCCTTTGGAGGGGCAGGATCATGGTTAAGTACCATTCTAAGATGAAGCTTAGGAGAGCCTTCCATGCAGATAAATATATTTTCAAGGCTGTCACAAACTTATTCCCTAACCACATGCTATATTGTATTATAGCATTTATGGGTCTTCTTCCTTTTGTACCACACTGTCCTTGTCTATGGGTTTCATGTCTGATACATACCTGCTGTGCCCAACGTAGTGCCTTATGCACCACAGCTTCCACAAATACAGCTGAATCAATCCATGAATAAACATGTCAGTGAGTACCTGTGACCACAGACATCAACAACCTAGGTGCACAAATCTTGATAGTATGAAAAATAGAGACTAATAACTTTAAATAAGCAAATAGATGCTGCTGCATGGCAGAAGTTTGAGGAGTTCATATATGGTTCATTGCTGAAGGAAGAGAGGTATTCATTGGGAGAAATTGTCATGTACAAATTCAGAGGCAAATGTGAAGAAAAACATGCAGATGATCTTGGCTATAGTGAAGCAGGGATGATTAGGGTGCTTCTCAAACTATTCCACAGAAATACTTCTCTAATGGCAGTTGTTGTCATGGGGCCATCTGTAGGGTGAACTCAACGCAGCAAAATTTCCTTGAACTCTCGTGTTCTATATTTTAAATTTTATGTTAAATTTATATCATATACATATTTCTAGACAATATTCTGGAGGCTTGTAAAAATTTAAGTATTGTGGCTTGTAAAACTCTTGTAAGTCCAATGTATTGTAGAAAATATAGAATAAGGAAGAAACACGTTTCCCTGATTCATCAAATGGAAGTTCTAGAAGACATTTGCTTTAAAACTAAACTGAGTTCTTTGGTGTTAAAACCCTTTCCCTTGGGTTACACATTTTCAAAATTGATTTTTGTAATCATTCAGGAAAATTTACCCTGAGGCCCCACCCTGTGAAGATAATAGAACATAGAAAGATCTCTCCTCTCTGGCTCCTGCCTGATAGATGGGAGGGCCAGCAGCCATTGCACTGATGTTATTTTTACAAGGGATTGAATAAATATGTGTAAAAAGATTTCTATCAACTTCTCTAGACAAATATAAAACAGAGTTATCTCTAAAATTATCTGTGAGATATCACAGCACTCAAAATATTGCCATGTTTATCTCATCTATAATTCACATTTACCCTCAAATATTTGTATAAAAAAGGTGTTCCGGGAAGAGGCACTCTGTTCATTCTGTGACTTCTCCAACTCCCAGCATAGGGGCACTTGAAAAGCATCCTCGTGGTCAACTGAGAACCCTGCAAGCCTTTTGAAGGAAAATGACGTGATGAAACAGGATTAAAATGGGCTTATTTCAGCCCACTTGGGCAGGAAGCCCTGAGGCAGGCAAGAATGGAGCTGACACTTCTGGGCCATCAGAGGGTGATAATTTTTTTGTCTAGGGCTTTGTATCCTCGCTCTACCACATGGGTTGAGGGTAGACTGGGTGGGCAGCAGCTTAAATGACATGGTTTGGTTTCTCTGATAAAACCCCTGCACCTAACCTTTCACTCCCAACCGCAACCGGCCCACTTGACCATTGATGCCTAAAATGCCAACAACATAGTTTATTATCTCTATTTTTATCTTTGTTCCTATTAAAATTACAACTATCATATCCTTTTATGCACCTTTATCTGAGATGCACACTGTGCAACATCATACATAAGTCAACTTCCTAAAAGATATTTTCCCCTCTAGATCGAAATGTTTTCAAAAAACTTCCATGGCTCTTCCAGTTGGCTGCCTAAGACGGCTGAAGGGCAGGTCCTGGTGCTCAACAGCTGAGATCATCTCCTGGCCCAGCTGGTGACATCATGGCCCAGCAGGTATTGCTGGGCAGAGGGTCGTGGTCATGCGCTGTGAGGGCATCAACATTTTTGGCAATTTCTACAGAAACAAGGTGAAGTACCAAGCCTTTCTCCACAAGCGGATGAACACCAATCCGTCTGGTGGCCCCTACCACTTCCCAGCCCCAGCCACATCTTTTGGTGGACCATGCGAGACACATTGCGCAACAAGACCAAGCGAGGCCTGGCCTTCTCAGCTGCCTCAAGATGTTTGATTGGAATCCCGCCACCTTGTAACAAGAAAAAGAGAATGGTGGTCCCTGCCACACTCAAGGTTGTGTGTCTGAAGCCTACATGAAAGTTTGCCTCCCTAGGGTGCCTGGCTTATGAGGTTGGCTGGAAATATCAGGCAGTTACAGCCCCTCTGGAGGAGAAGAAGAAGGAGAAACCTAGATTGGTTCCTGGAAAACAAAACAAAACAAAAACACAAACCAAAAACCCAGGTTGTGAGGCTAAGGAAACAGGCTGAAAAGAACATAGAGAAGACAACTGACAAATGCACAGAGGTCCTCAAGACTCCCACAGACTCCTGGTCTGAGCCCAATAAAATGATCTGTTAATTCCTAAAAAAAAAAAAAAAAAAAAAAAAAAAAAAAAAAAAAGTCCATGGTTCTTTATTGTCTACAGGGAAGAATTCACACTCAGATATGTTTTTAGGAGCTTTCACACGAACTGGGTCCTACTTTTCTTAGCACACCCCTCTGCTACTCAGAGGTAGTAGAGTAGTAAAACATTTACTGCAGTGGTAGTAATTCTTGTCATTGTAGTAGTAAACATTTATTGAGTGTTTACTATGTGCCAGGCCCTAGGCTAAGCCTTTTGTAAGCATTATCCTGTTTAATTCTCATGCTTATAAACTATAGTAAGTACTATTATTTATCCCCACTTTACAGATATGTAAACTGGAGCCTAAGGAGGTTAAATAATTTGCCCCAGGTCACACAGAGAATGAGTAGCAGAGCTGGGACTCTGACCAAGGTCTGATTAGTCTTAGAATTGCACTCCTCACTAATTCCCTTCTTACTTGCTTCCCTCTAAGAATCCTTGGCTTCAACCAACCTGATCTTCAGTTCAGTTCCTCAGGCCTCAGAGCCTTGCATTAGGCCAGTGCCCAACCTGGACTGCCTTGCCATCCTATTCACCTATCTGAATTCTACCCCTCCATCAAGGCCCAAGAGTAATTAGTTCTTCCATACACTGCCATGTAATGGTATTTTTCCATAAGGATGGCTCTGTCACCTCACATGTGTTTACAATTTCAATTTAAGTCTGGTATGTTTACATAGTTCCTAGTACATACATAACCTTCCTCATTGATGGTTCCCAAAGAAATGCCTAATTGCTCAATAGTGGATAGAGCTAGGATGGGCCAGACCACTGAGAGAGGGGAGAAGAGAGAGCAGCCACTGCATGAAACAGTTCAGTTTAAGGGAACTTGAAGGGAACCCACGGGTCCTAATTCTGCATCATCAGACTTATGAACCTAGAAGCATCCTCTTAGAGTGGCCAGTATTCTTTCCACAAACTCATAAGAAGTTTTGGAAATGATTCTTCCACCTACATGTGTAGAGAATAGATGCAGAGGGATTCTGGTTGGGAAAGAAAATAGAGATATAGTGGAAGGGCATGGACATGGACATGTATGAGGTAAGGAACCGATTTCTGTTACTCAGTCTTGTCTCCCATCTGTCTCACTCTCAGGAAATTAGTCCACACAGGACTAAGAGAGAGGAGGGGAGGGAGAATAAGTGCTTCCAAAAATGGGGATGAATCTAGTTGGTGGTCGTCTTGGGAGCACTAACAGTTTTTATTAAACACAAGATGTTAAGGAAGGATAAGATGGAGAAATAGCAATAAAGAAAGGAAGGAAAACTTGAAATGAGTAAGAGTGGCAGCAGGCAGAAGAAGGAAGGTAGAGGAATACAAGATTAAAAGGGAAAAATCAAAGGGTGGGAAGTGTGAAAGAAAGGCCTAGTTTGTTTTCTCCTAGGTGTGGGAGGAAGCTGTAGTGTGTATGTAGGAGGTGGGGGGGAAAACCAGTTGCATCTATATTTTGTACTCCCTCCCACCCTCTGTCCTAAATTCCACTAAATTCCACCTGACACATAAGCCAGTACAGAGAAAAGTCTTAACTCCAGATAAAAATCAACTGTGCTCCAAATCTCATTCCCCTGGCACTCTTGCCCAGTGACTTCCCCATACCTTCCCTCCACGCCATGCTTATCTTACAACAGGCTTTGGCAGGAGCCTTCTCGGTGCTGACTTGTCCTTGGGAAAGACACTGGGGCCATCACCTACCTCAAGCACAAAGTGGCCAAGTGGACTTAGAGCCCCCCATCTCCCAGGCCACCCTTCTCCTACAGCTCCATTCTTCTGGCCTCTCTCCGATCAGGAACACATATAGGATTGGTCTGAAGGAAAGCAATATTCCTCAGGGGACAAAACTTAGGCTTAATTTGTGAAACGAAGTTGGGCTCAGGCTGCTGAGGGCAAACGCAATGGGAGTTATTAAAACTGTGTGGGTTGGGAGTTCCCTGATGGTGTAGCGGCTTGGGGCTTCGGCGCTGGTGCTGTCAGCGCTGCGGCCCGGGTTCGATTCCCAGTCAGGGAGCTACCCACATACCAAAAAGCAAAAAAAAAAAAAAAAAAAAAAAAAAAAAAAAAAAAAAAAAAAAAAAAAAAAAAAAAAAAAAAAAAAAAAAAAAAAAAAAAAAAAAAAAAAACTGTGTGGGTTGTTGCATCAGATGCACCATTATAAACTCTTTAGGGGTGCCGATCATAGGACCAAGATGAAGGATAAGAACCCTCAAGGAAAGTGAATTCTCAGGGAGGTTTACAAAAACCAATCAATCCCTTGAGGTCAGCACCATGGGCAATGCAAGGCTCCATCCACCCTCTCGTACCACACCGTAGTTGGAACAGTGAGCTATGTATGTCCCAGGACATGGTCCAGGTCATGCCCTCTATAGAGTAAACGCTGAAGCTTTTTTCACATGTACAATTGTCAAGGTATCTCTCACCCCAACCTCTGATCAGTTCTTACAGCCATGGTGACCTTCCCAATATAAATCAGCTATGTTTACCTTCAAGATATAATTCACAGAAAGAGAAGTCACATTAGGTGGTGAACTTATTATACATCAAGTTGACAATGCACTGTAGAATTGTATGCCTGAGACCTGTGTAGTCCTTGTTAACAGATGTCACCCCAATAAGTCTAACAATAAAAATGAATTAAAAAAAAAGATATAATTCACATACATAAAATTGACCATTTTAAAATGCATGATTCAGTGGGCTCTAGTATATTCACAAGCTGGTGTAACCATCACTACAGTCTCACTCTAGAACATTTTCATTACTCATATTTTTAGCAGTCACTACCCCTTCTGTTCTCTCCCAAATCCCTGGCAACCACTAATCTACTTTTTTGTCCCTATGGTTTTGCCTATTCTAGACATTTTATATAAATGGAATCATATGATATGTGGTCTTTTATGTCTTGCATCTTTCACTTAGCATAATGTTTTCAAAGTTCATCCATGTTGTAGCATGTATCAATACTTCATTACTTTTTATAACTGAATAATATTCCATTGTATGGCTATACACCTTTTGTTTATCCATTCATCAGTTCTTGAACATTTGGGTTGTTTCTACTTTTGATTATTATAAATAATGCTGCTATAACATTTGTACACAAGTTCTTATGTGGACATGTGTTTTAAATGATGTTGGGTATATACCTAGCAGTGGAAATACTGGGTCCTATGATGTAATAACTCTGTGTTTAACCTTTGAAGGAACTGCCAGTGTGTTTTCCAATGGCTGCACCATTTTATAGTCCAATATCAGTGCAAAAGTGGTGATTTCTCTACGTCATCACCAACACTTATTATTTGTCCTTTTATTTTAACCATTCTAGTGGGAATGACATGGTATGTCATTGTGGTTTTGGTTTTCATTTCCTTAATGATCAATAGTATTGAAAATCATTTCATGTACTTGTTGGCCATTTGTATATTTTCTTTGGAGAAATGTTCAAGTTTTTTGTCCATTTTTAAATTGGGCTGTTTGTCTTTTTGTTGTTGGATTATAAGAGTTCTTTTTATATTCTGGTTATTAGACCCTTATAAGATATGTGAATTACAAATATTTTCTCCCATTCTATAGGGTTTTTTTTTTCATATTTTGATAAATGTACTTTGATGCACAAAAGATTTTGTTTTTTATGAAGTCTAATATATCTATTTTTTTGCTATTGTTCATGTTTTGGTGTCAAATTTTAAAATCCATTAACAAATTTGAAGTCACAAAGTTTTAGCTCTTATATTTAGATAGTTGACTCATGTTGAGTTAATTTGACATATGTGGAGTGAAATAACCATCCAACTTTACTGTTTCGCATGTGGTTACCCAATTGTCCTCAGCATTTTTTGTAAAGACTGTTCTTTCTCCATTGAATGGCCTTGGCACCATTGTAAATAAAATCAATTGACCATTTGCATACCCATCTGCCGTTTTGGTTTATTTTTGAACACTCAATTCTATTCCATTGGTCTACATGCTTATCCTTATGCTGGTACCACACTGTTTCGATTACAGTAGATTTGTAATAAATTTTGAAATTAAGAAGTGTGAGTCCTCCTTAATTGCATATAAATTTGAAATCTAAATTTTCCATTTCTGCAAAAAGAGCCATTGAAATTTTCATAGGGATTGCATTGAACCTGTAGGTCACTTTTCAGAGTATTGCAATCTTAATATTAAGCCTTCCAATCTATGAACATGAGATGTCGTTTCATTTATTTAAGTCTTCATCAATTTTTCCCAGCACTGTTTTGTAGTTTTCAAGTGTACAAGTCTTTCACCTTCTTGGTTAAATTTTTCCTAGCTGTTTTATTTTTAAACTTTTTATTTAAAAAAAATTTTTTTTATGATTGTTTTTTGCTAGTTCATAAAAGCACTCTTGATATTTTTGTGTTAATCTTGGATGCTGCAATTTTACCAAATGGGATATAGAATCATGTCATCTGCAAATAGAGATAGTTTTGATTCTTCTTTCCTAATCTAGATGCCTTCTAATTATTTACATCTTGTTTAATTGCATGGGCTAAAACTTCCAGTACAATATTGAATAGCAGTTTTGAAATGGGCATCTTTTTCTTATTCCTGATCTTGGGGAAAACTTTCAGTTTTTCACCATTGAAGATGATGTTAGCTGTGGGCTTTTCATAAATTATTCCCTTCTATTTCCAATTCACTGACTGTTCTTATCACAAAAAGCTGTTGAGTTTTTTTAAATGCTTCTTCTGCATCTATAGAGATGATTATGTGGGGTTTCCTCCATTTTATTAATGTAGTATATTATATTTATTTTTCATATGCTGAATCATCTTTGCATTTCTGGGCTAATCTCATTTGGCCATGGTGTAGAATCCTATTGAGACCACCCTTTGAGTGTGCCACTTGTGTGGCTAATCATATAGTGCTCTGGTGTGGTCTGAGGCCAACCTCTGAGTGTGTTTTTGCTGGTGCCTCCTTGCAGGCCAATTTCAGCTTTGCCTGTGACCAGCCCAGGGTTATTGTCAGGAGCTACAAAGCTAATGCAGTTGGTTGCTGCCTGCACTAGACTGGAGGCATGTCAGGGTGGGGGACCATGATGTGAACCAATGTTGGCTACCTCTAGTATTGGGCCTGGGGCAGCTTAGCAAAAGACTCAAGGTCCTTCTAAGCCTGTTGTCATTCTCAGCTGTCCTTAAGGCTCAGTCACTGAAAGAGCCATTTTAGGTGTGCAGGCTGGGTTGTTTGACCTGGTGTTGACAGTGCCCCTGGTAATGCAACCTCAGTTGGGCAGAGTAGGGTCCTAGGGAGTCACAGGGTATGACCTGTGGTTGTTACAAAGTTAATATAGAGTCAGTTCTTGCCAGTGCTGAGGCTGTAGCCACCCCGCAAAACACCCTGAGAACATGCAGACAACCATTGTCACCCAACTGGGGCCCACAGATCTTTGAGAGCCATGCAAGAAAGTCTGCAGGACAATCTGTGGCTTACTGCCACCACCACTGAAAGAAAGTCTGCAGGACAATCTGTGGCTTACTGCCACCACCACTGAAAGTTCCCCAGGCCAACATGGGCCCGTCCACTGCTGTAAAAGGCTTCTGCTTGAGGAGTAGAGCTGGCCACCCAGAAACCAAGAGTGTTCCTGGTGATGCTACACTGACTGGCTAGGGTGGAATCCCAGGGAGTCACCAAGGTGGTGTGTATGCATGAAATCTGCCAGACCAACATGGTCTCAGATTTTGCCCTTTGAGGGAGGATTCAACACAGAAAAGATGGCGTCTTCCTATAGGCTACATGTGAAGTGGGTTCTACACAGGGATAATGGCAACTGTCTCTCTAGCCCTTGCCCTGAAGCCACACAACTCAGTCTTTCTTATATGTCTCTGGCACCTCTCCACCAGAGACATACAGTTGCCACCCTCTCCACCAGAGCCCATGGTGAATGCTTGCAAGCAAGTGGGTCTTTAAGAGGACTCCTGGGTTTCCAGCCACCTTCCATCTCACCATAACAAACAGACAGAATCATTGCTGATTTTCACTGCTGGATGTTGTGATGGCTCCTCTTCCCTGCACAAGACCCCTGCGCTGGGTTGCCCAGTGTGGAGCTGAGACCCCTCACTCTTCAGGGAGAGCTCCACTATAAAGTGTACCGTCCGGTATTCAACCATTATCTGTGGGTTTGGGGTCTGCCCATTTCTCATCTCTGCACCTCCTATGAGTCTCAATGTGGCCTCTTCTTTATATCCTTAGTTATATAATTTCTTGTTCAGCTAGTCTTCAGATGATTCTCAAGGTTGATTGCTCCATAATTTTGTGTAATTTTAATATGATCCTGAGAGGTGACAGGCATAGCATTTACCATACCCCTGGCCAGTGCGTGTTCCTCCCTCTCCATGTATGTCTGTTGGAAAGTTTTTGAATACAATTTTTACTTGTTATAAGTCTGTTGAGATTTTCTATTGCTTTTTAAGTAATTTCTTTCATAATTTGTGTGTTTCTAGGAATTTGTTCATTTTATCTAGAGTAATTTGTTGGTATATATATTTGCTCATAGTATTCTATTATAATGTTTTCCATTTCTATAAAGCTGATAGTAATGATTCTACTTTCATTTCTGATTTTATTTTATTCTTTCAGTCAGGTTAGCTAAAGGTTTGTAAATTTTGTTTATCTTTTCAAAGATCACCTTCGGTTTCATTAATCCTTTCTATTGTTTTCTTATTATCTATTTATCTCTGCTCCAATCTTTACTATTTTTTTCATTCTTCTAACTTTGGGTTAGTTCTTTTTTTTCTAATTTCTTAAAGTATAACCTCACTGGACCAGAAATCAAAAGATACATGCATTGTGTCAGCTCTACTACAAATTGACTAAATGTCCTTTGGAATTTCACTTAAGCTTTCTCAACTTTTATTCCAAAATCTCTAAAATAAAAGAATATTTAAAAAGGCAGAGCAATAGCTAGGAAAGTAAATATCCATGGGCAACATTTATAGTAAAACTAGATAACAAGGTATTCCTATGCACCCCAACAAGCAAGCACGGAAATCCACGTACAAGGGCTGCAAGGTATGAGCATCTGTGAAGGAATAAGGGGAGGGAAGCAATGGGGTATCTGACAGACCTGAAAGGAAGACAATAAAAAATAGCCAACAGGATATAAAATAGAAATCAACAAATGAACAAACAAACAAACAAACTCTAGACACAGACAACAGCATGGTGGTTACCAGAGGGGAAGAAGTGTAAGGGGAAGATGAAGAGGGTAAAAGGGAGTCAAACAGATGGTGATAGAAGGACACTGGACTTTGGTTGGTGACCATACAATGCAATATATAAATGATGTATTATAGAATTGTACACCTGACACTTATATAATGTTATTAACCAATGTTATTATCCAAAAAACTTAATTTTAAAATAGTCACCAGGTATTCTCTGGAAAGTATGGCAGACCAATTCAAAATAGCAGCTGAAACTGAGAGTGGTTCTTCCAAATCCAGTGGAGGGCAAATGCAAGAAGCCTGGAGTCCCAAGTGAAGGGACTGGAGCAGTCTCAGTCACAGGAGCGCTCAGAGCCTCTACCCCAGCACCCACCCCGCTGGCAATGGGATCAGGATGGATCCAGATGAGACGAGAAAGACAAAGGAAATAGAAGGTATAGACAAAAACGGTGGAGAGGACAGAGCTAGCTCTGACAGAGCTGATACATCTCAGAAAGCAAAAAGCCACATTTTTGAATACTACATTAAAAACAACGGACGAGCGGGATGTGCAAATCATGCCCCCTTCTGAAAGTTTAGCAAAACTACTTTTACATAAAAATGCACTGCAGAAAAATATCAAGGGAAAATCCCATACAAATTTGTTATCAGAAATAAAAGATTAAAGAGCAGAATAATATCCTAAGGAGAATGAGATCATACCAGAAAGACATGTCCACCAAACAAATAAAAATTCTGAATTAGGGATTCTGAGACTACCTCCAACTTCTCTCACTTATTACAAAACAAAACAAAACAAAAAACCCTAAAATCTGAGGACACTGAAAAGAGAACAACAGCAGACCGTTGGGGAAGTCAAAACTTGAATAGCAATCAATATGGTGATTGGTTCCCTGAGATTTTTTTTTGTTTGTTTTTTATTTTTTGTTTTTTGTTTTCTTCCATAGCTACTGGGTTAGACTCTAGAGTCCTAGAAGTATATACAGTGGACATGGACAAACAAACAAAAAAACAACAAAGCACTCCACGAAAAGCCCTCTCTTTAGGGCCATATGATTGGAAAAGGAGCCCTGCAGGATTGAGACTATGTAAGAAAATTTGTCTCCCCCATTTCTCTTTTTCTCCTGCTGGCCCTAACCCAAGTAAACCCTCACCATGGAGTCACAATACTGCAGCCACTGCACAGGCACTTAAAACTCTAAATAAATATCCTCTCTTGCTAGAGGACTTGGATAAATAGATATACAGGGTCCAAATAGTGTGCAGGGTATTTTTTCTTCTCTCACTTTACTTTCACCACTTGGTCCCGAGATAGACCCAGTCATGGAAAGTTCCTGACAGCACAGGGAGGCTAAAACTCTGGCTTTGTAGCCAAAGTAAAGGTGCCACTAGGAGCCAGAAGGCATAAGTCACAGACAGGAAATGATCCTTAAATAAGTTGACCATAATTCCTTGAGACAAAAATGGGATATTGGGATGAGAAAAACAGGGCGGGGAAAAAGTAAGAAGATGACAAAAGTTTTATTACATGAACGTATTGAGCTAACAATTATTCTTCAGTGACAGAACTCACACAAAAATTTAGGTAGACATACAGGAGGACTGTCTTTCACCATGTTCACACTACGAACATTGCTCCGATGAAGTCATCTTGCGTAGCAAATTTCAATCTTTCAACACCTTATCATAAAGCTTCTCACACTGTATGACACTATTTTGTTTTACAACTAACATAGCCCTCATTGTCTCAGCACTCAATCTAGATTTCTCCTTTGACTACATACTGGTCATAAGAGAAAATATTCTTTCAACAGCTGCTGTAGTTTCTGGAAGACAAAGAATAAACCTTACAATATTACAAAAGTCTTGAAAGTCTAGGCATTTTTCATTCATTTCAGAAAAAAACTTTACTTAACAGATACAGAAATGTTTTCTTTATTCCATGTATTTAACTACCTTGCAATTGTAAATTTTATGAGCATCCATTGATTAAATACACAAGTTTCTTCTGTTTCTGTGTGTGTAAGAGTTCCTCATTCAGGCTGTCCTATATTTCTTTCCATTCAGGTGTCTCCTCAGTAGCATCCACTTGAACTTCTCAGTGTTTCTTACCCTGCAGTTCCACTTGTTAATATACGCATATTCTAAGCTGGTTTCATAGAAATTCTCAACCACAAAAACTTAGCCTCATTAAATTCTCACGAATCTACTAACATTTTCAGTTGTTTTATGACATCACTATTTTCAAACACTTCACTTTTTTTCTGAATTCTAAATTGTTTACAAGATTTTCAATGTTTATGTAGCTAAATGTCTTCTGTAGCTAAAATATCTTTTTCAATTAAACTAATGTAAGTTTGGAACATAAATACCTGATCTCTTGCAAATGACAACCACAGTTTCAAAAAGGGATTTTCCAACTATCTTCGCAAAGTAACAGGGCATTTTTTTTTAGAAAGAAAATAAGAGCTAAGCCCATCAAACATGCTTAAAATTCTGTCAATTGATGGACTGAAGGAAAAAATCCTGTATTTCTATGCTCTAACAATGTAGCTTAATTGTTTCCTGCAAAGTCACAAAAGTTTTTCAGTTCTTCAACTTTAACTATACTAATTTGTATACTTTCACTGTAAAACATTCAGTATCAATTGGTAAACAATTGACAGCACACTGGAGACAATTGTGTATAATATCTGCCCCATAACCAATGCTGATAATGGGCCTCTTCACACACTAAATGGGGCTTAGCGACTGCCTCTTCAATTCTCCGCACGGCAAACAAGCAAGTGGGCGGTGTTTGACCGTCACTAGCTCAAGAAGCCCGGCCCTGACTGGATAAAGTAAATGGAACTTTCTTTTTCGTCACACTAGTAATTTTACTGAATGCATTGATTAGCATAGACCCTTATGATAAATAGACAACTTGCGTTCCATTTTTTACAAAAAATTAAAACTGGGACAAAATTGACATTTATATTAAAATGACGGGATGGTCAGGAAATATTTTAAAAAGGTATTGTCCCATTTTAAATGGTATATATGATCAGCCTGTCCTTAAATCTGTGCATAAATAGAACTGACTTGAAGCAGCAAAGCTAAGGCTTTGGGAACTGAAGTGTAGAGTGGGCCACCGGCCAGGCCCCGGACTGACCCCTAGGGGGCGCGCGCGCACGGTGCAAAGGCTTTGAAAACTTCTGCATTGAAACCACACCTCACATAGGGCAGGTTAGGAGCTACGGGGTTAACTGATAGCTAAAACAAACAAACAAACAAACAAACAAACAAACAAACAAAATCAACAGCCTCCAGGGGATGTTGATAGTCTCACAATATAATACAAGTATTTCCAGGATACAATCCAAAATTATTTAACATTAAAAGAAAACAAAACAAAACAAGACAACTTCAACAACTTACAAGGAAAACATACAATCCACAAACACCTACTCCAACATGATGCCAATGCTGAAATGATCAAATAAAGACTTTAAAGTAGCTATTATCACCATGTTCCCTGAGGTAAAAGTGAACACTCTTGAAACACGTGGAAAGATAGCAGCTCTGAGAAAAAATAAGAGAGAGGGGGAGAGAGAGGGGGAGGGAGAGAGAGAGAGAGAGAGAGAGAGAGAGAGAGAGAGAGAGAGAGAGAGAGAGAGAGAGAGAGAGAGAGGAGGAGGAGGAAAGAAAGAAAGCTCAAAAAAAGAATCAAATGGAAATATTAGAACTGAAAAATACAACAATGGAAATAAAAAATTCAGGGGCTCAATGGAGATGACAGAGAAAAGAGTTAATGAACTTAAATATAGATCAATAGAAATAATCAAATTTGAAAACAGAAAAAAGGTCACAATCATTGCTGTGTTCACATGTGATTAGAGTTTGCCTGGGAGATGATGTATCTGGGCCTGATGATCTAGTTACCATCTTTCCACCTCTTCAGGATCACGCCTCTCTCTCTCCCCTGCCCCAACGTGTGTGTGTGTGTGTGTGTGTGTGTGTGTGTGTGTGTGTGTGTTCCCTTTACTTTTCTCCTTTAAATGTCATCACTTGCTGGAGTAAATGGGAGTTAACAGGAGCTCAAGGGCTCTGTGATCTCTTGGCTTGCCTGTACAATTGCCCTGGATACGTTTGTCTTATCCAAAGACTCAGTTCATTCCGGCTTTCACCTTGAGGTTATTTTACAGATTGACAAAATTTTTACATCTGCCGTTGCTTAGGTGCCTCTCCTGTCTCCTTGCCGTACACTATCTTTCAGAGATGTCTGCGCTTATGGAATCAGACTTATTTTAATCTCACTCTTTTAAAAGCTGCCTTACTCAAGGTTGAAAGTATATGACTGAGCTACTTGCCTTTCCCCCAAGAAATCCTCCAAAAAGTGAGGTGGCCACTTTCCTCCAAGATTTGCACCACTTAAATGAAGTTGGATAATTAATTTCATGAACTCATCCTAGAAAAAATGTTACATAACTCGTTACTGAAAATCACTACAGTCACTTTTGAAGTACACCCCTTGGGAAGCTATGCACCGATGCCAGTGCCTAGTCCACACTTCAAAGCAATTTTGGAATTCTTTTTCTGGAATGGGCATCAGAGCTGTCATCATCTCCAAAAATCTGTCAATTAAGTTCGCAATCATTCTTTCCAATAGCCCAGATTTAAATACAGTGTTACAGTTCTTCTGTTTTTTTCTTTCTCCACCCTCCTAACCCTCCCAGTCCCCCCCTTATTCCTCCCCTCCAGCAGAGTCCTTCTAGCCCAACAATGGCCAGGGGGGAACGGAGGTGGCCACGACATCCACTCACTCTGTAGGAAATTCTCATGAGGAACTCATTATTTGTGGTGTGACCCGATAAGCACTGGACCAGAGGTCAAGAAACCTGGATTCTTGCCATGGTTCTGCCACAAACAAGCCATGTAACCTTGAACAGAACAGAGTCATGGAATTTTGAAGCTCTATGAAGCCCTAAGCGGTCATCTAATCCAACTTTCTACTTTCACATATGCAGAAACTGAGGCCTGGAGAAGTGATAGAACCTGCTTTGAGTTATGTGATTGGTTAATGACATAACTGGGTCCACAGAGGAGTATTATGTCCTTCCATCACCCCTGCACAGAGGGCACAGTGAGGATTATAGATGAAAACAAATGAGCTAATCCTGCAGTAGGAATGTGGAAAATAGAAAATAGGATTCAAGTGAGAAGTTATTAACTTTAACGACAATCCCCACTGGAAACTGTAGTGCCCCAGTGGAAGGTCAGAGCCAAGGGAGGTCTAAGCTGGCTCATCCCCTCTCCTGGGGCCTGGAAACTTTTAATGGAAACCTGGGCAGAGAGCCATAGCCACTGCAGCTAATAAGGCTCTCTGGAACCACTTCGAAAGTTGTGTTGTTTGAAAATACCTGCAGTAAATACCCAGATCTCAACAACAAGTGTGTTAAGGGATGTGGGGTTATGGATGATTTATAATCTTCCCTTCTCTAGTTTACAAACTGAATACAACGTGATCTGTTGTTTTGGCATATCATACCTGGTCAATGGTAGGCTTTCAGCAAACTTTTGTTAAATATGGAATAAATCATTTGAAGTAAAATTTCTTGAGTTAAATAGCAGCAAGAGGCAGGTCAGGTACACCTCTGTGATCAATGCTGGGAATACAAAATAACATACATTCTGCTCTCAAAGATCTCAGAGGCTGATGGGGAAAAGAAACCCAGAAACACGTAAGTGCATGCATGAGAAAGAAACAGCTTATTAGAGAAATTATCAAATGTTAAAGGGCTGAGCAACTAGTCATGCCTGAGAGAGGTGCAGGTTTCCTCGAGAAAATGACATTTGAACAAAGGGGAAGTTCATGCATGTAGGCAGAAATGTGTTTGGGGGAGGGAGAACAGAGGCACTGTATACACTCCATGAAGGCTGAATGTCTCAGCAAGGCTGGAGCACACAGGAAGTGATGAGGATAAATGAGGCAGAAACCAGACTTTGGAGAGCTTTGAGGGATGAGGTTAATGAACTTAGATTTTATCCTATAAAACATGAGAAGATAGGGGAGGACGTTATGCAGGAGAATGATGTGCAGGTGAAGGCTTCTATAGCAGCAAGGAAGAGAGTTGAAAGGACATAGGGAAACAGCTTCTTTGTTTATTCATATCCCATCTTGTTTCAGAAAAGACTTAATGAGTGCAGTTAAGGGCTTGTAACTTTGCCTGTGTCCTTGACTCATCCTATCTTAGCCTCAGAACAATTAAAGATGTGGGGAGGGTGAAGATAAGAGAAGAGAAAGAGAAAAGGAAATGGAAGATAAGAAAAGAAGAAGAATTAAACAGTAATTAAGAAAAATCAGGGAGTCAATGCCAAAGAGCCAGCTGTAGCTCATGCCTCAATGATACCAGGTCCATGGTTCCATGAATCTGTGATGCTCTTGGCCTTTCCCTCATGAGCCAACATGACTTCTGTGGCTTCAGTCATCATGTATGTCACCACACAATCTCATTCCAAGGCTGGACATGAGCAAAGGGGTGTGAGGAAAGTTCTTTCTTCTCCTGAATCTCTTGCCTTACTGATAGAGGAGAAATCTTTCCCCAAATCTCCCCTGTGTCTTATTGGTCATTACTGGTTTGATCACATGACCATTCCTAGCTGCTAAATGATTTGCAAGCATAAATAACTTGCTTTTTTCAGCTAATTTGGTAGGAGAAAGGCAAAGGACAAGGAATTTAGAATGGCTGCTGGGTAAACAACTGCCACATCTGACATGTTCTCATAAAGTACCTAGCAATAAGAATGAACATGATGAGTCAAATGCAAGAAAATCTTGAGACTGCCAAAAATCTATCTCGTAAAAAAATTCTTATAATACCAAAGGTCACAAACTCAAATGTAGGTAATGTAAACGAGAAGATGTAAGTGGAACTTCCTTGAAGGATGTAAGTGGGGACTTCCTTGACTGAAAGAAGACTTAGTTTCATCTCCCTCCTTAACCCAGTGCAAAACTCTAGCACGAATTTAAAGGCAAGAAACAAAAGTTTTTCTTTGAAGA
Source organism: Lyroderma lyra (assembly GCA_004026885.1). Taxonomy (NCBI): domain Eukaryota; kingdom Metazoa; phylum Chordata; class Mammalia; order Chiroptera; family Megadermatidae; genus Lyroderma; species Lyroderma lyra. Next base: position 42,901 of record PVJL010002006.1, read on the forward strand.
AACAATAATCCCAGAAAAATAGACCTCAACATATTAGTGTTTGGAGTCCTCCAGTGAATTACTGTTTTCACACCTGATCCCCTAAAGTGAAGTCTGTCATATAAAAGCCCTGCCTATACATAGAGGTTCCAATCAACATTTTAGTGCTTTACTATTAAATAGATATAGACAATCAAGGATCAATACACATTTAAAGAATGCTTCTAATAAAAAATAACAAAAACACAAAATAAATACAAAAATGAATGGGAAGAAAATAAATAAAAATGATGCAGGGAACCTAGGAAATCTTTATAATAACACCTCTAGTTCATATAATTAGTATCTTTAGAGAGAAGCAAGAAGATTAAATGTCTATAAAATAAGAATAGGAAAAAATAAAGAATAAGAACTACCTCTTAGAAACTAAAATATATTTACAGATGTAAAAACTTTAACAGTAGGGTTAGAAGATAAAGTTGAAATGACCTCTGAATGTAGAATAAGAAATTAAAAAGTGGTAGAAGGGGGTTCAAGATGGAAGATTAGGTAAATGCTATGCATATAGCCTTTCAGGATCACATCAAAATTACAAATTATAGAACAATTAACCTCAGGAATCATCTGAAGACTAGCTGAACAGGAATCCTGTAACTAAGGATGTAAAAGATGAGGCCACATCAAGACTGGTAGGAGAGGCAGAGATACAAAACAGGCTGACCCCAAACCCACACAGATGGTGATTGAACACAAGGAGAGGCATCTCGGTAGCAGAGGTCCCCTGGAAGAGGTAGGGGTTCTGTGCTGGGAAAAGGAGTTCCTACAACATCTGGCTGTGGAAATCAGCAAGGATTCTGTCTGTCTGTCCCAGTGAGACAGAAGGTGGCTGGAAATCCAGGCTCCTCTTAAAAGTTGCACACAAAGAATCAATCACGGAGTTCCCTGATGGTGTAGTGGCTTAAGGCTTCGGTGTTGTCGCTGTCAGCACTGCGGCCTGGGTTCGTTTCCCAGCCAGGGAGCTACCCACATACCAAAAAGCAAAAAAAAAAAAAAAAAAAAAAAGAATCAATCACTTACAAACACTCCAGGGAAAGGGTGGCAGCTCTAGTGGTTCCAGAGACATAGGGGGAGAAACTGAGTTGGTGGTTTTGGTGTGAGGGCTGAAGGGGTTCATTGAACCTCTATGGAACCTGCTTCACGTGTAGCCTTCAGAAGAGTGCCATCTTTTCTATGTTGAACTGTCCCCCAAAGGGTCAAATCTGAGACTAAATTTGTCTTGTAAAATCTGCACATGGGCACCACCTTGACACCCTGGGTTCTTGCCCCACTCAGCTAATACTACATCTCCCAAGGTACTCTAGGCTACTGAGTGATCAGTACCACCCTACTAGCTGCAGAAGCATCCTACAGACTTTTGTAGGAACAGACTGCCCACAGCAACTGTTGATAGTAAGTAGCCAGATATACCCTGCACCACAGTCTCTCCTGGGCAGCTCTTAAGAACTTGTGGGTCTGGGACAAGCAGCATCTGGCTATAGCATTCCCAGAGCATTTTTGCAAAGGATATCATAGGCTTAGCTCGGGCGCAAGCACCAAAACTACATTAACTGTGTAAAAAAATCACCACCCACACCCTGGAACACCCTGGAACACTGCCCTGCCCACCTAGAGCTGCATTGCCCAAGGCACTCTTGGCTGCTGAGCAATCAGCCCTGCCATAGCTGCAAAAGGCCTTTATAGATTTTTATAGGAGCGAACTGCCTGAGTAACCCTGGGAAATTTTTGGTGATAAGCAGCCAACCACACCCTGCACTGCAGCCTCTCTTGGGTAATTCTCTGGGACCCGAGAGCCTATGGTGAATGGGGCTGGCCAGAGTATTCTCAGAGTGATTTTGCAGGCCTGGCTCTGGTGCAAGAATTGAAACTGTACTATCAGTAAAAACCACTGCCCATGCCCTGGAACTCCCTGGAACTCCATCCCATCCACCTACGACTGCATTGCCGAAGGCACTCTTGACACAAGAGGGGCTGGTCCTGCCCCACAAGCTGAGGAAGACTTTTACAATAGTGGATGCCTGCAGCGACCCAGTGAACTTTGTTAGTAAGCAGTGACTCACAATCTGCACTACACCTCTCCTGGACAGCTATCAGGAATTTGTAAGCCTGAGGTGAGAGGTGACAGACTGCAATGTTCCCAGGACATTTAGTGGAGTGGTCACAGGGTAAGCACTGACCCAAGAACTGAACCTGCATTAAATTTGTAAAAACTGCCAGCCACACCACGTGACTCCCTGGGACTCCACCCTCTGCAGCTAGGGCTATATCACTTAAGACAATCTCAACACTGTGTCAACCAGCCTGGCCCCCATACCTAAAAAAGCTCTTTTAATGGCTGAGCCTCTGGAAGGTGGCAATAGACTTAGGACACCCTAAGCCTGTTGTTAAGCTGCCTCAGGCAAAATATTGGTGGCAGCCAGCCTTAGTTCACAAGCGAGGCCACCCACACACACCTCCAGGTCCAGCACAGGCAGTAGCCAACCACATATAGCTCTGTGGCTCCTACCAGGTGGGTGTGAGCCAGTCACAAGCAAGGCTGAAATTGGCCTGTACAGAAGCCCCATCCAAGAGACACCAGAAACAACACACTCAGAGGCCAGCTTTGGACCATACCGTAGTACTACCTGGTTAGCTTCACAAACAGCACACCCAAACAGCAGTCTCAAGAGGCAAAAGAGCTGACTAGAGAGAACACTCCTCTGAGGGATCAATTCCCAAGCAGCAGCTCATACGCTGTGGGCATAGCTAATTCGCACAGCCAGTCAACCTGGGAGTCAATCTTACCCACAGATGTCCCAAAAGCAATCAAGGCTCAAGGGACACACAGCACACTCAAGGGACACTCCTAGAATACACACACAGGAGATAAGAGAGATAGCACCATTGGACCACCAGAACACATACTACGTAAGACCACTGAGCAAAGATAAGAGATTACAATGTACTACATAGAAGCAAACACAAAAGAAGCCAAAATGAGGAAACAGAGAAAATTTTGCCTCCCCCCCAAAAAAGAATAGGAGAAACTTCCAGAAATAGAACTAAATGAAATACAGGCAATCAGCCTACCAGAGAAATAGTTTAATATACTGGTTATAAGAATGCTTAAGGAACTTAGTAAGAATTACAACAAAGAAATAGCAAGCATAAAGAAAGACATAGAAATCATAAAAAATAACCAGTCAAAAATAAAAAATACAATAACTGAAATGAAAAATACACTAGAAGGAATCACCAACAGATTAGATGAAGCAGAAGATCAAAATAATGATTTAGAAGACAAGGCAGCAGAAAACACTCAATCAGACAATCAATCAATCAATCAATCAATATGAGGATAGTTTAAGAGACCTCTGGGGCAACATTAAGCATAACAACATTCACATCATAGAAGTATCAGAAGAAGAAGAGAGGGGAGCAAAGGATTGAGAACTTATTTGAATAAATACTAACTGAAAACATCTCTAACCTGGTGAAGGAAATAGACATACAAGGTCAGGAAGCACAGAGAGTCCCAATCAAGATGAACCCAAACAGGCCCACACCAAGACACATCATAATTAAAATGACAAAGGTTAAAGACAAAGAGAGAATTCTAAAAACAGCAAGAGAAAGACAAGTAGTCATTTACAAGTAAGCTCCCCTAAGACTATCATCAGATTTCTCAACAGAAAATTTGCAGGCCAGGAGGAGCAGCAGGAAATATTCAAAGAAATAAAATACAAGGGCCTATAACAAAGACTACTCTACCCAGCAAGACTATCATTTTAAATTGAAGGAAAGATAAGGAGCTTTCCAGACAAGAAAAAGCTAAAGGAATTCAGTACCACTAAGTCAGTGTTGCAAGAAATGTTAAAAGGACTTTCTTAAGCAGAAGAAAGGAGAATAAAAAACAAATGAAGATTAAAAATATAAATAACGATGTGGCAATAACTATGTACATGTCAATAATCACTTTAAATGTAAATGAACTAAATGCTCCAATCAAAAGACATGGGATAGCTGAATGGGTAAGAAAACAAGACCCATGCATATGCTGTTTACAAAAGACCCACTTCAGATAAAAAGATACAGGCTAAAAATGACGGGATGGAAAAAAGTGCTTCATGCAAACGGAAATGAGAAAAAACTATGGTAGCAATACATACATTGAACAAAATAGACTTTAAAATAAAGACTATAACCAGAGACAAAGAAGGACATTAGATAATAGTAAAGGAATCAATGTAACAAAAAGATATCACCCTCGTAAACATTTGTGCACCCAATATAGGAGCACCTAAATACATAAAGCAAATATTGACTGACATAAAGGCAGAGATCAACAGTAGCACAACCATATTAGGGGACTTTAACACCCCACTGACACCAATGAACCGTTCTTACAGACAGAAAATCAACATGGAAAGAGTGGCCTTAAATGGCACACTAGAGCAGATGGATTTAACTGATATTCTTAGAGCATTTCACCCCAACGCAGCAGAATATATATTCTTTTCAAGTGCATATGGAACATTTGCCAAGAAAAACCATGTTAGGCCACAAGACAAGTCTCAGTAAATTTAAAAAGATTGAAATTATGCCAAGTCTTCTCTGACTACAATGATATGAAACTAGAAATCAATTACAAGAAACCCCCCACACACATACACACACAACCACACAGAAGCTAAATAACATGCTATTAAATAATGAATGGGTCAACAATGAGATCAAAGGAAAAAATCAAAAGATAGCCTGAGACAAACAAAAATGAAAATATAATGACCCCAAATCTATGTAACACAGTGACAGCAGTCCTCAGAGGGAGCAATGAAACCCTACCTAAAGAAACAAACAAAAAAAAAATCTTGGAGATGAAACAAAATGGGGGCATGAGAGGGATCAAAAAAAAAAAAAAACTCCTTTGGAGATTAAAACTAATAAGACACCTATAGCTCAACCAGGACCCTCTACACAATGCACAATCACAGCTAAGAAACTCATTCATCACATTAAGGTGTCTGCAGGTGGGCAAAGGGTTGAACAACAGAGAAATAAAAAGAAGAACAGGGACACAGTCACATGTAGGTCCCTGCTTGGAACTCTACTGCTGGGAGAGGGAGGAGGAAGAAGGTGGCGGGAGAGCACTCCAGCCCTCACTCCATCCATGGGACAGAGAAAAGTAGACCCATAGGCAGGGCATGAGATGCTGCAACCATCTCATTTTGGCTCCTGGCCCCAGCAGGTGCAGACCAGTCTGCAAAATGCAGCAGCTGGGCTTTACTCCAGTTTTCAGAGGAGGGGGAGTGACTGGGCAGTGAGGAGCCTCAACGCGAATGCTCAGGCCAAGAAGGAGAAAGAGAGAGGGAAGATGCATGCATGCATGCATTTCTTAGCCCACAATCAGACAATCTGAAAGACCAGCATACAGGACAGCTCACCCCAAGGCTCAGGGCAGAATCCACATGTGGGGCAAACTGAGAACAGGAAGGTGCAATCACACCCAAACTCCCGGCACAGACCTCCAGAGCCACAGGGAGAAAACAAAGCCACAAACTCTCCTCCCCCACAGACCTCAGCCCACCCAGTATCAGCTGTGAACACCAAAGAAACTGTAGCTGAAAGGGTCTAGGAAGGCTGCAAAAATGAGAAACCAGAGAATTAAAGAGATGGGGACAGATGACCCATCAGAAACAGAGCTCCAAGCAACGATTATAAAAATGCTTAAGGAACTGAATGATAATTTTGGCAGATAGCAAGCATTAAAGAAGACTTACAAGCCATTATAAAGGACCACACTACACTAACTGAAATGTAGTCATTATACTAACTGTAGTATGATGACTACATTAACTAAAAGGAAGAATGGAATAAAAGTCACTAAACTAGATAAAATAGAAGCACAAAGCAGTGATTTGCAGGAAGAGCCAGCAGAAAACACCCATTTAAAGCAGATAGATATGAGAATCCAGAAAAATGAGGATGGTTTGAGATTTACCTGGGACAATTTTAAGCAGAATAATGTTAGAATCATAAGTGTACCAGAAGGGACAGAGGAAAAGCAAGGAATCAAGAAATTATTTGAAGAAGTAATGACTGAAATTTTCCCTAACTTGGTGAAGGAAATAGACATACAAGTCAAGGGTTCACAGAGAATCCTAAACAAGATGATCCCAAACAATAACACACTGAGACACATCATAATTAAAATGGCAAAAGTTAAAGAAAAAGAGGAATTTCTAAAAGCAGCAAGAGACATGCAAGTAGTAACTTATAAATGGACACCCATTCGACTCTAAGTTGATTTCTCACCAGAAACTTTACAAGCCAGAAGGGATTGGCAGAAAATATTCAAAGTGATGAAAACCAAGGATCTGCAACGAAGAATAATGTATCCAGCAAGGCTAGCATTCAAAATTAAAGGACAGAAAAAGAACTTCTCAGATAAGGAAACATTAAAGAAATACATCACCACCAAACCAGTTCTATGAAGAATGTTAGAGGGACTTTTTTAAGATGGGAGGAGGGATGGGAGAATGGGTAAAATAAGGGAAAGGGATGAAGAAATTTAGTTTGACTGTTAACATAGAATTGAAAGCAACAAAGAAACAAAACTCATGGACACAGTCAATAATTTAGTAGTTACCTGAGTGTAAGCGGGGAGGGGAGTTGGGAAGAAGGGACAGGGACACAAATATACAGTGATGCAAAGAGAAGTAACTCTGGGTGATGAACACATAATACAACACAGAGAAGATGTAGAATTGTAGACCTGGGATCTGTGTAATTTTTGCTAATCAAAGTCACCCCAATAAATTTTTAAAAAATCAAATAAACAGTCTAAACTTTCACTGAAGGGGACCCAAAAAAGAACAGCAAACAAAGCCCAAAGTGAGTACAAGAAAGGAAAAATAAAAATCAGAGCAAAAATAAAATCAAGAATAAAAAAAACAATACAAAAGATTGATGAAACCAAGAGCCAGTTTTTTGAAATGATAAGCAAAATTGACAAACCTTTAACCAGACTCATCAAGAAAAAGAGAGAGAAAACCCAAATTAATAAAATCAGAAATTAAAAAGGAAAAGTGACAATGGACACCACCAAAATACAAAATATTATAAGAAAATACTACAAGCAATTATATGCCAACAATTTGGACAATTTAAAAGAAATGGATAAATTTCTTGAAAAAAGCAATCTTCCAAAGCTGAACCAAGAAGAAACAGAAAACCCAAATAGACAAATTACAACCAACAAAATAAAAGCAGTAATCAACAAGCTCCCAACAAACAAAAGTCCTTGACCAAATGGCTCCACAGGTGAATTTTACCAAACATTCAAAAAAGAATTTATACCTAGTCTCCTCAAACTATTCCAAAAAATCCAACAGGAGGAAAGACTTCCTAGTTCATTTTACGAGGGCACCATTATTCTGATTCCAAAACCAGGCAAAGACATGGTCTAATATCCCTAATGAACATAGATGCAAAAATTCTTGGCAAAATACTAGCACACTGAATTCAGCAATACATTAAAAAGATCATAAATCACGATCAACAGGGATTCATTTTTGGTATGCAAGTTTGGTTCAATATATGTAAATCAATTAATGTGATATACCATATAAACAAAATGAAAAATAAAAATCGTATGGTCATATCAATAGATGCAGAAAAACATTTAACAAAATTCAGCATCCATTTATGAAAAAAAACTCTCAACAAAGTGGGAGTAGAGGAAACATATCTCAATGTAACAAACCCACAGGTAATATCACACTCAATGGGTAAAAGTTAAAACCATTCCCCTTAACAAGACAAGGATGCCCACTTTTAATACTTTTACTCAACATAGTACTGGAAGTCCTAGTTACAGCAATCAGACAAGGAAAAACAAGGCACCCAAATTGGAAAGGAAAAAGTAAAACTGTTGGAGGTTCCCTGGGGGTTTCCCGGTGATGCAGTGGCTAGGCTTTGGCACTCTAACTGCCATGGCCTGGGTTCAATCCCTGCTCAGGGAACCAACAACAACAACAACAACAACAACAAAAAGAAGTAAAACTGTTATTATTTGCAGATGATATGATACTATATTTAGTCAACCACAGAGATTCCACCCAAAACCTATTGGAACTGATAAATGAATTTAGTGAAATAGCAGGATACAAAATTAATATTCAGAAATTGGTTGCAGTTTTATACATCAATAACTAGCTAACAGAAAGAGAAATTAAGAAAACAAAATCACATTTACAATTGCCTCAAAAATAAAAATAAAACAACTAGAAATAAATTTAACCAAGGTAGTGAAAGATCTATACTCAGAAAATTATAAAACATTAAAGAGAGAAATTAAAGAAGATACAAATAAATGGAAACATACCATGCTCATGGATAGGAAGAATTAATATAGTTAAAATGTCATACTACCCAAAGCAATCTATAGATTCAATGCAATCCCTATCAAACTACCAATGGCATTTTCACAGAACTGGAACAAATAAATGTAAAGTTTATGGAACCATAAAAGACCCAGAATAGCCATGTCAATCATGAGGGGGAAAAAAGGAAAAAACTGGAGGTATCATGCTACCAGATATCAAATTATAATATACTACAAGGCCATAGTAATCAAAACAACATGGTATTGGCATAAAAACAGACACATAAATCAATGGAACAGACTAGAGAACCCAGAAATAAATCCATGGCTATATGGCCAATTAATCTATGACAAAGAAAGCAAGAATTTACACTGGGGTAAAGACAGCCTATCTAATAAATAGTGCTAGGAAAACTGGACAGATACATGCAAAAAAATGAAACTAGACCACTTTCTTACCATATACAAAAATAAACTCAAAATGGATTAAAGACTTAAATGTAAGACCTGAAACCAAAAAACTCTCAGAAAAAAAATATAAGAAGCAAACTCTCAGACATTACCCTTAGTAATATTTTTACTGATATATACCCTTGGGCAAGGGAAACCAACAAAATAAATAAACAAATGGTACTATATCAAACTAAAAACTTTCTCACAGCAAAAGAAACCATCAACAAAACCAAAAGACATTCTACTAAATGGGAGAAGATATTTGCGAATGATACATCTGATAAAGCGTTAATATCCAAAATTTACAAAAATCTCATACAACTCAACACCAAAACAAACAAACAAACAACAAAAAACAATTCAATTTAAAAAGTGGGCAGAAGACCTGCATAGACATTTCTCCAAGGAAGACATGCAGATGGCCAACAGATATATGAAAAGATGTTCAACGTCATTAATCATCAGAAAAATGCAAATTAAAACCACAATGAGATACCACCTCACTCCTGTCAGAATGTCTATCAACAATAAATTTACAAACAGTGAGTGTCGGTGAGGATGTGGAGAAAGTGAACCCTTGTGCACAGTTCGTGGGACTGCAAATTGGTGAAGCCACTCACTATGAAAAACAGTGTGGAGGTTCCTCAAAAAGGTAAAAGTAGAACTACCTTGTGATGCAGCAATTCCACTCTTGGGCATTTATTCAAAGAAATACAAAATACTAATTTGAAAAAATATATGCACCCTTATGTTTATAGCAGCACTATTCACAATAGCCAAGATATAGAAACAACTGAAATGACCATCAATAGATGATTGAATAAAGAAATTGTGGTACATTCACACGATGGAGTATTACTCTGCTGTAAAAAAGAATGAAATCTTACTTTTGCAATGGCATGGATAGACCTGGAGGTTCTTATGGTAAACAAAATAAGTTAGACTGAGAAAGACAAATGCCATTTGATCTCTTATATGTGGAATCTAAAGAACAGAGTTAAGTAAACAAAACAGGAATAAACTCATCAATATAAAGAAGAAACTGATGACTGTTAGAAGGGAGAGGATTGAGGGTAGGTAAGAAAGGGGAGAGGATTAAGAAGTACAAATTGATAGTCACAAAATAGGCATGAGGATATGAAATACAGTCAATAATGTTCTAGAATAATGTTATAAAAACTATGCATGGTGTCAGATGGGCATTAGACTTATGGAAGGGAGCACTTCATGAATTATATAAATGCCAACCCACCGTTCTGTACACCTGAAAATAATATAAAATAACATAAATCTTAACTATAATCTAAAAGTACACATAAAAGTAATATAAAAATACATATATAGTCACAGCACATAGAGTAAAGCATAGGGAATATAGTAAATGGCATTGTAAGAGCTATGCAAAGTGTCAGATGGGCAGTACACCTGTTGGGGTTATCACTTTGTGAGATGTGTAAATATCTAATAAGTATGTTCTTTTGTACACCTGAAACTAATATAAAAAAAGAAATTAAGAAGTAGTAAACAAGTGGAGAGAATACATAAGAGACTTAGAAATTAATTCAGTGGGAATTCCCCCCAAAAAATGGCAATTGTGGAGGTTAAAAAATAAATATCAAATAAATAATATATGAAATTATAGAAAGGGCCCACCAAATACTGGCAGAAGAAATAAAACTCATTCCAAACACTTCATTGTAAAATTTCAAAATATGAGGGACAAAACGAAGGTCCCGAAGACCTCCAGAGAAAAGGAACACCAACCATTCACAAAGAATAAGCAGAACAGTTTCAGACTCCTCAAAAAGAAATCAAGGGCTTAGAGGAAAACCAAGAAATATCTTTAACATTTTGGTAGGACGTTAGTTTCAATTTATAATTTCAATTTCAGCCAAAACATCCATTGAGTATGCGGGATTAATGAAAGGACTTTACAATGGACTGAAAGTTTGAGCTCTCCCAAAAGTCATATGTTGAAATCCTAAGCTCAATGTGATGGTTATTAGGATGTGGAGCTTTTGAGAGGTAATTGGGTCATGAGAGTGGAGCCCTCATGAATGGGATTAGTGCCCTTATAAAAGAAGCCCTGGAGAGCTCTTTCACTCACCTTCCATCACATTAGAATACAGAAAGACTGCTATTTATGAGCCAAGAAAGTGGGCCTCACTAGACATGGAATCTACTGGCATCTTGCTCTTGAATTTGTGAGCCTCCAGAACTGTGAGAAATAAATACCTGTTGTTTGTAAGCCATCCAGTCTGTACAATTCTGTTATAGTAGCCTAAACTAACTGAGAAACACTCCTATTGTCCTCTTTTCTTAGATGGTTTCTTCAAATGTCTAATGATCCCTGCTTAAGTATTCATGTGTAAGAAGCTGTAAGAATTAAAGAAAGTAAAGATGCGCCCTCTCACCAGTCATATTCAATCTCATACTAGAAGTCCTGGAACTAGAATATCCAAAACAATTTTGAAAAGAATAAGGTTGGAGGAATTACACTATTTGATTTTAAGAATTACTATATAGCCCCAGTAATCAAGACAGTGTGGTATTGGTGAAGGGATAGACACACAGATCAATGAAATAGAATAAAGAGTCTAAAAATAGACCCACACAATATGGGCAGTTGTTTCTTGACAAAAATGCAAAGACAATTTAGTGGGGAAAAAAAAGATATTTCTTTCAGCAAATGGTGATCCCAACAATTGGACATTGATATACAGAGAAATGAACTTTGCCCTAAATTTCACACCTTATACCAAATTTTCAGTTCTGATGGCAAGTTTCAGAATAAATTAGTATATAGGGAGTTCCCTGGTGGTGTAGTGGCTATGATTCGGTGCTCTCAACAGTGTGGCCTGGGTTCAATTCCTAACCAGGGAACTACCCCCCACCCCAAAAAAAGAATAAATTAGTATATAGAAACCTAAGTAAACAAAAAAGAGGTGATTATTAATTCCAGAAAACACAAAAAGTTACAATGTAATTATAGCACAATATATGGTTCACCTATTAATGTTAACTGTATATTATCTTGATAATATAAACACTGAACCAGAGGCATACCAAAGACAGGATGATGAGAGCAGTCTGCTTCAAGTGCAAGCAGTAAGGGGTTCATTCTCTGCAGATAATTTTACAACAATAATAAAATTTACTAAAAGTCAGTTTGATTTTCACTGTCACTGTGCACTTCCAGATAATGTCAATGATAAAATACTTTCCCCCAAAATATCTTTTGTTTGTCTAATTTATAAATAATATTTGAAGTTACTATTGAGCTTTAGTAATACATTTGCAAGCTTCAAATGAACACATTTTTATTATTTATTCTTTAATGGACATTTTATTTTACATGAAAGTTAATTTGAGGAGCTTCCCGTTGTACAGTTGGTCTCCAGCACATGTGGATTCAGCAGTTGCTTTGAGAGTAAATTTCTAATGGTTCAGAAGCCTTGTTCAAATTCATTTTGGGTGCGGTTCATGTCGCCAACGCTGTGGTACCACATATTCTTGTTTTTAAATAGTGGATTAAAAGTAAACATGGCCATCAGTGACTGTAAAGGCAGAAAAATTGAACTCGAGTTACTTTAATTCTATCATTCCATATGACTACATGGAGTTTTTATAATGTTTAAAATATAAAACAGTGAAACATAGTGCAAACTGTATGGTGAAATTATTAATATTTGGTTGATAGATACAAACTTTCATTTGTAAATGATGTTTCACTTAATTTAAATAATTTGAAATGTAATTTTTCCTAATTATTAATTTTTAAACTAAAAATTGAAGCTAGAAAATTAAATGTGGTAGCAGTAGTAATTTACTGAATGTTACCTTTTTGAGACATTTCAGTTTCACAAAACTGTACACTGATACCAAAAAAATCACTTAATAGCTTACTGGACAATTATTTTCCTAAAATATTGTTATATCAGACTATAACCAAAGGGTAAAAATTTTTAGTAGATATGAAAACACCTAGATAAAATAGATGTGCTTATTTGTCCTACAGGAACTTGGAAAAACTTGTAGTCATTTGAAATATTATTGTGAACGAAGAACAAGTTGGAATTTACAAAATAGTCATGGGGATGCAAAGTAAACCATAGAGAATACAGTTAATAATAGTGTTATAACTATGTATGGTGCCAGGTGGGTACTCATTGAGGGGATCATTTTGTAAATTATATAGTGTCTAACCACTATGCTATTCACCTGAAACTAATATTAATAGAAAATAATATTTAATATCAGCTATAATTGAAAGAAATTTTTTAAAGAATGAAGCCAATGTAAAAAGACTGGGTATTCAACATTAGATACTTATTTGGAGGGGGTTAATAAGTAAAACGTTTTTATTGTTACATTTATTGGGGTGACATTAATTTAGTAAAAATTACATAGGTTCCAGGTATACGATTCTACATTACAACTTCTATGTGTTGTATCATGTGTTCATCACCCAGAGTCACTTCTCTTTCCATCACCGTATATTTGTGTCCCTGTCCCTTCTCCTCCACCCCCCTCCCCCTTTACCCTCAGTTAACTACTAAATTATTGACTGTGTTGCTGAGTTCTGTTTCTTTGTTGATTTCAATTTTCTGTTAACAATCAAACTAAATTTCTCCATCCCTTTGCCTTACTTTACCCACTCTCCCATCCCTCCTCCCATCTTAAAGAAGTCCCTCTAACATTCCTTGTAGTATTGGTTTGGTGGTGATATATTTCTTTAACTTTTCCTTATCCGAGAAGCTCTTTATCTGTCCTTCAATTTTGAATGCTAGCCTTGCTGGATACATTATTCTTGGTTGTAGATCCTTGGTTTTCATCACGTTGAATATTTTCTGCCAATCCCTTCTGACCTGTAAAGTTTCTAGTGAGAAATCAACTTACAGTCGAATGAATGTTCATTTATAAGTTACTATTTGTATTTCTCTTGCTGTTTAGAAATTTCTCTTTCTCTTTAACTTTTGCCATTTTAATTAAGATGTGTCTTACTGTGTTCTTGTTTGGGATCATCTTGTTTGAGATTCTCTGTGCATCCTGGACTTGTATGTCTATTTCCTTTGCCAGGTTAAGACAATTTCAGTCATTACTTCTTCAAATAATTTCTTGATCCCTTGCTTTTTCTCTGTCCCTTCCAGTACACCTATTATTGTGATATTGTTACATTTGATATAGTCCCAGAGAAACCTCAATCCAGTCTCACTTTTTGGGATATTATTTTCTAGCTGTTTTGGCTGGATGTTTTCTGCTGGCTTTTCCTGCAAATCACTGCTTTGCACTTCTATTTTATCTAGTTTGGTGACTTTTGTTCCATTCTTCATTTCAGTTACTGTAGTTATTATCTCTCTCTGGGTCCTTTATAATGTTTTGTAAGTCTTCTTTAATGCTTGTTCTCTCTCTGTTGAAATTATCATTCAGTTCCTTAAGCATTTTTATAATCATTGCTTTGAGTTCTGTTTCTGATGGGTCATTTGTCCCCTTCTTTACCTTGAGCTCCTTTTCTCTGGTTTCTCATTTTGACAGCCTCTCTAGACCCTCGCTGCTATGATTTCTTTGGTGTTCACTGCTAATATTGGTCAGGCAGAGGTCTGTGGAGGAGGGGCATCTGTGACTTTGTTTTCTTCCTGTGGTTCCAGGGGTCATGCAGGGAGTGGGCGTGATTATGCCTTTCTGTTCTCAATTTGTCCTGTGTGCAGATTCTGCCCCGAGCCTTGGGATCAGCTGTCCTGTATGCTGATTTTTTAGACTGTGCTGGTTGTGGGCCAAAAAACGTGCACACAGCCCTCCCTGTTCTCTTTCCCTGCCAGAGTGAGTGCTGTGGCTCCTCACCACCCAGTCACTCCCCCTTTTCTGGCAGTGTGACGTCCAGCTGCTGTGTTTTGTGAACTGGTCTGCACCACCTGGAGGCCAAAGCAAGGTCTGGTTGTGATATCTCACACCCTGCCTGTGGGCCTCCTTTCTTCTGTCCCTTGGACAGAGTGAGATCTGGAGTGCTTTCCCACCACCTTCTTTCTTCTCCATACCCCGGCGGTAGAGTTCCAAGCCGAGACCCACATGCAGCTGTGTCTTCGCACTTCCCCTTTTATTTCTCCGTCGTTTAATCTTCTGTCCACCTACAGGCACATTAATGTGGTGAGTGAGTTTCTTAGCTGTGGTTGTGCATTGTGTACAGGGCCCTTGGTTGAGGTGTAGGTGTTTTATTAGTTGTAATCTGCAGAGGAGTTTTTCAGAGGTCCCTTTCACACCACCATTTTATTACTGCCCCAACATTGGATGCTTTCAATTATATAATCTGGAAGTTGTGATTACAGAACAGAATATAAATAATATAAACCCCAATGAAAGGCAAAGCAACAGAAGTAACAAAATTGGGAGATTGGTAAAGGGAGGGGGACTGTGCTAATCACCTCACCTTTTATAGCAGGGAATCAATCAATACTGTCTAAAATTGAAACATGAGGTTTAAAAAGATCAATGACTCTAACCTCTTTATGGTTTATGGTATTCATAACCATTTTTTTCTTAACCTTGGTGGGATCTTTTAGTAATTAATGTGTCCTATGTTGGAAAAAACACCTGGAACCTATGTAATTCTTGCTAACAAATGTCACTCCAATAAGTCTAACAATAATTTTTTAAAAATACTTAAAGTATACTATTTCCTTTATATTTACTTCCATTTCTTTCTCTTCTGTTGAGTTTGCTTTAAATGAAGCTTATGTTTTGGTAAAATGTAAAGTAGAGGTCAACTTTTACAAAATCATTTCTGTCTAACCTTATCTAAAACTCACTTATTCATTATGCTTTCTGTATCTAAGCATGGAGAGACTTTGGAAGTCCTCATGATGTTTACCACAATTCCTGTTTTCATCTCTTCTAAAAAGCAGACTTAATTTTTTATATATGAACAGCTTTGAAATCTAATAATCTCATGAAAAGGCTGTGGGCCAGATGCCAGGAGTGAAGCAGTTGTCATTGCTGACACCCTCTGGTAATACAAAGAAAGTGCCAGCGTCAAACTTCATAGCTAGGTATCAACAAATTGGAAGGAAAGTCCAGAGACAATAGTTGAGCACTCTTTTAAGAAATGCTGCACCCATACTCTTTATGCAGAAAGGATTATACTGTATTCACACACACACACACACACACACACACACACACACATACAACTTGGGGTAAAAAGTTGAACTCTAAATGTAAAGATGGCTTAGGAATATATTGTCTCATTATTCACTTGTATTTTCCTTGTTATGTTTGCATAAGAATGATATATAATAAATGCAGAGGGTGCCAAAGAAATGTATATACATTTTAAGAAAGAAAAAACTATTAAAATTGTAATACTCAATATATAATTGTAATACTCAATATATACTGATAACAACAAATGAATACAAGTCATGTTTGACTTCTGCAATTATAAGTGGTGCTCAAAGTGGTTACCATCAGTGTCCAGACATTTCTGATTACAGCAAACTGCTAAAGCAATGTTGACCAGTGTCCACTTGTATTGCTGTGCATGCCATTTCAATTTCTTCCCAAAGTACCTCTAGCATAGCCAGTTTTCTATAGAACACCATATCCTTTAAGGTCCTCCATACATAGAAGTCAAGGGGTGTTAAGTCAGGAGAATGTGGGGGCAACTCAGCACCATTCTCAAGTTTCAAATGCCATTTCAAAATGGTTTTACACTCCTCAAATGACAACTGTGCTCCCACCATATTCTTTTACTATCTGCCTGTCACAAGGTGACATTAATGTTAATTTGATTAATGCCATCTTTTGAGTGAATGTCATACTACCCATTACTACTGTAATTCAACTCAACTTCAAAAAGTAATACATGGATAACATTTCTTAAAATGTGTATACATGTTTTTGGCACCTGGTATATATTTAAGTAAGTCTAAGATAGTTCTTTCAACAAAAATTCTAAGTAATAAAAAAGCATTGTGTCAACCCAGCACCAAAATGGTGAAATGAGAGGGACCACTGAAAAACTCCTCGGGAGGTTACAACTAATAAAACACCTACACGTCAACCAAGGACCCTTTACACCAGTGGTTCTCAACCTTCCTAATGCCATAACCCTTTAATACAGTTTCTCATGTTGTGGTGATCCCCATAAAATTATTTTTGTTGCTACTTCATAACTGTAATTTTGCTACTGTTATGAATCATAATGTAACTATCTGATATGTGTTTTCCGATGGTCTTAGGCGACCCCTGTGAAAGGGTCGTTTGACTCCCAAAGGGGTCGCAACCCACAGGTTGAGAACCGCTGCTCTACACAATGCATAATCACAGCTGAGAAACCCATTTATCCCATTAAGGTACCTGTAGGCAGGCAGAGGGTTAAACAACGGAGAAATAAAAGGGGAAGCGTGGAGATGTGACTGAACACAGGTCTCCGCTTGGAACTCAACCTCTGGAGGAGGGAGGAGGAAGAAGGCAGTGGAAGAGCACTCTGGACTTCACTTTTGTCTGTGGGACAGAAAAGGAGGCCCACAGGCAGGGCATGAGATACCTTAACCAGACCTCGCTTTGGTCCCCAGGAGGTGTAGATGGGTCTACAAAATGCAGTGGCCAAACTTCACACTGGTTCTCAGAGTCAGGTGAGTGACTGGGTGGTGAGGAGCTGCAGTGCAAAAGCTCCAGCCAGGAAGGAGAAGGACAGGGAGGGCTGTGTGCATTTCTCAGCCCACAACCATCACAGTCTGAAAAACCAGCATACGGGACAGCTGATCCCAAGGCTCGGGGCAGAATCTGCACACAGGACAAATTGAGAACAGAAAGGCATAATCACGCCCAAACTCCCTGCATGACCCCTGGAACCACAGGAAGAAAACAAAGCCGCAGATGCCCCTCCTCCACAGACCTCTGCCTGACCAATATTAGCAGTGAACACCAAAGAAATCATAGCAGCGAGGGTCTAGAGAAGCTGTCAAAATGAGAAACTAGAGAAAATGAGCTCAAAATAAAGAAGGGGACAAGTGACCCATCAGAAACAGAACTCAAAGCAATGATTATAAAAATGCTTAAGGAACTGAATGATAATTTCAACAGAGAGAGAGCAAGCATTAAAGAAGACTTACAAAATATTATAAAGGACCCAGAGAGAGATAATAACTACAGTAACTGAAATGAAGAATGGAATAAAGGTCACCAAACTAGATAAAATAGAAGTGCAAAGCAGTGATTTGCAGGAAAAGCCAGCAGAAAACATCCAGCCAAAACAGCTAGAAAATAATATCAAAAAACGTGAGACTGGATTGAGATCTCTCTGGGACTATATCAAACGTAACAATATCACAATAATAGGTGTACTGGAAGGGACAGAGAAAAAGCAAGGGATCAAGAAATTATTTGAAGAAGTGATGACTGAAAATTGTCCTAACCTGGCAAAGGAAATAGACATACAAGTCCAGGATTCACAGGGAATCTCAAACAAGATGATCCCAAACAAGAACACAGCAAGACACATCCTAATTAAAATGGCAAAAGTTAAAGAAAAAGAGAAATTTCTAAACAGCAAGAGAAATACAAATAGTAACTTATAAGTGGACACTCATTCAACTGTAAGTCGATTTCTCACCAGAAACTTTACAGGCCAGAAGGGATTGGCAGAAAATATTCAACGTGATGAAAACCAAGGATCTACAACCCAGAATAATGTATCCAGCATGGCTAGCATTCAAAATTAAAGGACAGATAAAGAGCTTCTCAGATAAGAAAAAGCTAAAAGAATTCCTCAGCACCAAACCAGTACCACAAAGAATGTTAGAGGGACTTCTTTAAGATGGGAGGAGGGATGGGAGAGTGGGTAAAATAAGGGAAAAGGATGGAGAAATTTAGTTTGATTGCTAACAGAAAATTGAAAGCAACAAAGAAACAGAACTCAGCAACACAGTCAATAATTTAGTAGCTACCTGAGAGCAAAGGGGGAGGGGTGGGGGAGAAGGAACAGGGACACAAATATATGGTGATGGAAAGAGAAGTGGCTCTGTATGATGTATACATAATATAATACATAGAAGATGTAGAATTGTACACCTGAAACCTATGTAATTTTTACTAATCAATGACACCCCAATAAATTTTAAAAATAAAAAATTAGTTTAAAATAAATAAATAAAGAGAGAAAAATGTTTTAGAAAGCATTGTGTCATGGTTTAATTGGCAGTGTTTATTAGTTATGCAGAAAATTATTTGTCTTTGAATCAAAACCTAGATTTTATATACTATGGTATTTCTGAGTGAAAGAACTGAATGGTTCATTGTTTTCCTCTTTAAACTTTTCCATATCACTTAATTTTATACTAAATATATAGTAAGAAATATTGTAAACATTACATGTAATATTATCTAATTATATATCATGCATTTTGAAACATATAATAGCTTCACCATTAGGTAAAGTTAATGAAAAAAATCTTAAGAAATGGCAGTTGATACATCCAAAGCACCTATACTAGAGGCAACACAAGATTCAAGTGATTACTTTTTTTTGTACTTCAATTTTTAAAAATTTTATTGGTATATATATATATATATATATATATATATATGCAGTTCAATAAGAGAAATTTTTTTATTCTGTATTTCTTTTCTGACCCTTATTATTATTTGTTTTATTTCATGATTATTACTGAAAATAAAGTTGTCATATAAAGGAGATGTCAAAAAAATATCCATTCTGGGTGTCATACATGCTTGCATGCCTCTGCACTGAATATTGATTCAATTTTTGGAGTATGAGAGGAGATTACATATATTATTATGTATTATAATTATGTATTATGTACATTTTGCATAAAACATATATTATGTTATCTTACAAAATATACATGTAACATAATTCATATGAAAATTTTCCATATGGCTTAATTTTGTAATGAATATGTAATAAGGAAATAAATACTATGGGCTTTTTAGTATGACTGATATTTCACTTGAATCATCTTGATATTTCTTTCCCAATCTTATCCATACTCACTCACATTTGCTTAGCTTAGTGTTCAAACTTCTCCATACCCTTCAGCTTTTCAGTGTTTGGGTTATATTCTAGGTCTAAGGTGGTTTCTTTCATGATGAAAACAAATATTTTTAAAACCAAAGAACTCTGGCAATCTTTTGAAGCCATGCCTTTTAACAGCCTCTCCTCTCTTCCTCCCTCCTTTTTAATACTACCTCTATTTTCTCCGTTTTCATATCTTATTTTCCTTCAACTTTTTATTCCCTATCTATGTCATGATCTCTGAAAGATGTTCCACAGGAGTCACTAGTGTCCCTGGGTTAGAAGAAACAGTCAAACCCTAAGGCTCAGCGATGGCAGTTCAGGACCACGGACAGTAACACATGGTCCTGCATGGCAAACAAGCTCCCAACCCTGAAGCTGCAGGTCCCTCCAGCATCTGAGGAGCAGCAAAGCACACCCTTCTAATCCCCAAATAGCATGTTTCTCCTCTTGATTGCCTCTAGTCTCTGAGGTTTCCACCATTAAAGCTCACCTTTATGCTGAAGGCTTCCCAGCTACCAATAAACAGTATTAAACAAGAAAGCTGAAACACCACATATTCTTCCTATCCTAACCAAGATCCTCTTGATTTCCAGTAATAGGAAATCATCTAAACTGCCTTGGGCAGAAAAGGAAAGTTTTCTGCACACAACTGTATCTCACAGAACTCGAAAGCAGGGCCTTCTGGAGTGGAAAGTAAGGCAGTATGCTCCTGAGGTTGTCTTTCTCTGGGGCACTTCACCAAATACCAGTTGGGTACCAGGCACTACAGCAGGCTCTACAGTTTTTCAAACACAGATGAGACAAGGTCTATTCCCTCAGAAATTTATGGCCTGAATGGAATGATTAGACGTGACACATAAACTGGAACAAAGGTGGGAGGTGCTACAAGGAAGTAGGAGTTGACTGTGTGGAGATGGAGGACAATACAGGGGCCTGGCTCAGAGGAGACAAAGCAATGGTGCCCTTGGCTAAATTATGGAGGCAGTAAACATGAGTGGTGAGAAATAGGATGGGAAAGTAAATTAGGATGAGCTCATGGAGGACTTGGGTGCCAGGAAAATAAATTTAGCTTGTATCTAGTAAACATAAAAATAAAAAAACAGAAGTCACTGAAGGACTGATGACAGTAGAGGGGTGCAATCAAACATGGGCTTCTTAAAGGCCCATCTGTCTTGCATCTGAGTGAGAAAAGGGGACAAGAGAGACCAAGGAGGCAGGGAGGGTTTCAGAGCAGCATACAGAGAAAGGGACTGACCCATCAAATGAGAAATGAGCTGGGTAGGAACAGAGGTCATCGACACCTGTGAGCTCCTCTACACATGGACACTGACACAGATGTCTCCTTCTAAGCATTCATCAGCCCCACAGGGTCTGAGAGCAGGGGTCCTGGGCCAGGGTTTTCTGTTTAAGGGGGAGATGGTGGGAAAGTGTCAGGAAGTATCCCGAGAAGGGGCAGTTCCAGGGAGCAGATGGGACTAGACTGGGGGAGGGGGAGGGGCGGTGAACAGTTGATGATGTTGAATACAGATGCACTTAATTAAAATCACACATACACATGCACATACACCAGACTAAGCAGACAATGTAAGGACTACAGCAAGAACTCAGAATCAAGTCCTGGCCCTGCCTTTTGCTAGTGAGATCTTATGCAACTCTCTTAACCTCAGGCTTTTCATTTGTGAAATGTCAATGATAAGATCTATCTCCTGGTTTATGGTGAAGATTAAAGTGAAATATGATAGACTAGTCCTAAAAAATGACTTCACATTCTTGCCCTCCTACATCTATCCCTTTCAGTGTGACTTTGTACTTCCTCTCATCAAGAGGTATAGTCTATTCATCAACCCCTTGAATCTGAGTTTGTGACTTGCTTTGGCCAAAAGGACAATAGCAGGAGTGATGCCAGAATAGACTTGAATATTGTTCATCATGGGGGTTGTTCTCTTGTGCTCTTGGAACCCAGCTCCTGTACAAACAAGGCCAAGCTAACTGGCTGGATGATAAGGGACACATGACTTCACAGCTACTGCAGACCCAGGAGTTAGCCCAGCCAAAACCAGCAGGACTGCCTGGCCAAAATTGTCAATATGCCAAATCATGAACAAATAAATGGTAGTTTTAAGTCTCTATATTTTGGGTGGTTTGTTATGCAGCAAAATCTAATTGATAGATATATGCTCCTGACCAAGATAAATGAATGGGAATCAGATTTATCTTCCTGCCTGAAACAACCAAAATAACCAAGCAAGACTCTAGACATTGGGTGAATAATGAAGGATCATGATCCTAAAAAGACAGGAAAACAAATTATGTGAGCCCTAAGGTCACCTCTACTGACTGCCTAGGAAAAGTTTCCAGGCTATAGTGCAGATGGGGAGATCCAGATGGATCCTGGGGAACTGGAGTTGAGTTGAGGAGACCTAACTGAAACTTCTGGGGAGACTAAGGTGGGTAGATTTCTCAGGACTGAGTGTTGGAGAAGACAGAGTTGCACAGACAGGGAACCCTGGAGACATGCAGAGGGTCCCTCTCAACTATTCAGCAGAATACTAATTAGCACACCTGCATGAGGAGACTACCTGGGGCCAGGAGAAAGAATCAGCTGAACCGATGAGAGAACAGTACCCAGCACACCCATAGAGCCAGAAATGGTGCCTGCTGCCACCAGCCAGACTGAACTCATAATTCATGGAGAATTAAGTAGAATATTCAGGAAGGTCATCCCTCTGTAGTGAGGGATACTTAGTTCTAGACACAGCATGCCTCCAGACCTGCCTAATAAAAGCAATATCTGAAATGATCAAACTGTTTCTAAGTAACTTCACTGCATCCCCCCAAATTTAACCAATACAAAATCCTATGGAGTGCTTACTGTATTCAAGCAACTTTACATGAATGTCAGCATTTTACATATGTCACAACATTTATATTACTGTATTTATAATAACCCTTTGACACAGCAATTATTATTCCCATTGTACAGATGGTAAAGTCTAAGATAATACAAACATGTTCAATAAGGGGTATTTCCCTCAGCTTCCCACTCTCGGTCCCTGCCTGCAATCATCACCAATGAAATGACTTTTTCCAAATTGTCCATCCACTTTAAAGAGGTGATGGCTTTGAAAAGCCACAAACTTCAGCCTTCAGGAGGAAAGTATTACCTGGCTGGGGTCCTGGAGAAAATCCTGAAAGAAGAATCAGGAGTCCCAGTTCCAGTCCTGGCCTTGTCACTACCTTGCAGATGACCTTGAGCCAGACTTTCACCTCTCTGAGCCCAGTTTCCCATTTGCAATGTGCGGGGAGTGGGGTGATTCGGATCAGATTTTCTCAAAGCAACCTTCTTATTCCAGAAGCCAGAATGCCTCTACCATCCTCAGGCTAAAATTCTGATGGTGGAGGTTGGCAAAGTTGGAAAAGCAGGTGGTTTCTACCACAGTTTGAAGGCGTGTGTGTGTGTGTACGAGCAAGCAAGCAAGCAAGCAAGCAAGCAAGCAAGCGCGCGCGCACACACACACACACACACACACACACACACACACACAGCCTCTTGTTGCGCTCTCTCGAGGTTTCTTGACCTAAGAGATCTACCTCCTCTCCCACTTCAGTGCAGCATTACCCACTTTTGCCGGAAGATGGCGCTGCTTCTCCGTAAGAGTTCAACCACATTTACTCCGCACGAATGTTCTAGGCACAGCGAATTCAAAGGGGCTTACAGTAGGCTGCCTTTGCAGGACCTTACATTGGAGTCCCAAGTAACCAAACATGAAATTAGAAGGCAATTGGGATTTTTCTGGAAAGAAAACAAACCCTTTTTTTAAAAACTGGGCACTCTAATGCTCAGAGATGACAAAATTAAGAAGTAGGCACTTGGTAAATGTTAATTTGATTTTCACTTCTTTGTAGCCTCACAGCACAGGGCACTTGGCTGATGATCGATGAGTTTGTATTGATTGATTAATTGAGTTGTAACTGCAAGTAGAGACCCAAGGCTAAACCAAAGTGGAAGGACCAAAGAGAGCATTCAGTTCAAACATTAAAATTTCTAGATGAAAATTGAGACCCAGAGAGAGAGATGGGAAGAAAACTTATGTGCTCCCCAAATATCTGCTGAATTAATCATTCAATGCTTTGGCCTACATCATCACTTAACTCCACACGTAATAGTTGTTATCGCCACTTCACAGATGCGAAAGGTGAGGCTGCCTCAAGGGACCTGGCTAAGTCGTAAAGTGACTTTGAAGCACCTTGTGCCCTATCCCTAAAAATAATAGTTTACATTTCTATTATTCTTGGAAAGTTGTCAAGCACTTTTATATGTACGCTTTCATTTATTGTAATCAACATAGCAACACCGAGATGAGAAAACTAAAGCTTAGCAAGATTGTCTGCCCAAGTACAGGGTGGATTGGAAGATGAGGTCCGTAGCCTCTCAATCTGCTCCTCTTCCCCTACATCCATTTATTTTTAACTCACGTGTTCCTGGGAGCACAAGAATTCATGAAAATAATTTTTCACTTTGCCCTTTTGAATACGTTTTTCCAGCTTTATTGAGATACAGCTGACATAGGACCTTGTCTAATTTTAAGGTGTACCATGTGGTGATTTGATATATGTATATATTTCAAAATGTTTACCACAATTTAGTTAACACATCCTGTACCTCACATAGTTACCATTTTGTTGTTGCTGTTGTGGTGAGAATGTTAATAAAGCTGGACCATCACAGCAACTTTCAAGTACACAATTCCGTATTGTTAACTCCGCCACCGTGCAGCAGACATCCTGGAATTCACTCATCTTACAAATGGACGTTGGACACTTTCACCGACACCTCATTTCCCATACCCTCAGCCTTGGCAACCACCATTCTACTTTCTGTCCTATAAGTTCAATGTTTTTAGATTCCACATTCAAGTGAAACCATACAGTACTTGTCTTTCTCTGACTTATTTCACTTAGCATAATGTCTTCAAGGCCCATTCACGTCGTTGCAATGATAGCTTTTTTTAAAAATGAACTCTGGATGGCAACTTGAAAACTAAGAGCTGGCTCCCAATTTCAGTGTCCCTGTTTGTGCTTACGGGTGGTTTTGGCTATTTTAATTATTCAAAGCCACAAGGGGGAAAAAGACAGAGATAGACCTGATATCTAAATGATGTATTCATAATCATGTGAAAGCCAAACGGCACTAATATTCATTGTTAAAAGAGATTTGTAGGGGCTCAAATCAAGGCACATGGGGGAGACGTGAGAGATCTGCCTAGCACACGCCTGTATAGTGTGCTCAGGCAGAACCTGGGTATAGCTGGTACTTTTTCCTGGTGGGAGATGTGACCTGGATCCAGAAAAAAAAAAAGCGAATTAGTGTCACTCATTGGAATTTTATAGGTTTTGTAATTGTATTTAATTTGTAAATTTGCTTTTGGTTTCATACCCACATAAGAGCTATGCATTTATACCTAGTTTTATGCTTATATATACTTAAGTAATATAAAATAGTCAATTTGTCAACACTGGGAGTCCCTGGGAATTTTTTTCCCTTTAAAAGGACTGTGCACGGTCAGGTTAGAGAAACACTGACCATACTCCCTTCCCTTAGGAGATGTCTGTAGCCATAGACACTTTTTTTCTTTGGATGGGAAGGAGCCCTCTCCTTAGCACACAGGGAAGAGCTCACTCCCAGGCCAGATGCAGGGCAGGAGAAAGGCAATCCCTTCTCTCACCCCCAAGCCTTGGTGCAGGGCAGCGGGTGGAGGACAGTTTGCTTTGAAGCTGAGTTTTCTGCAGAATATGGGTCACTCTCACTTGGTTTAATCAGGAAGGCAAGAGAATGGTAGATGTTAAAATCGAGGGTAAAATGGTTCTACTTTTTTCTCACCTGACTTGATGACAGAATACCTAGCATCTACCTCTAAGCAACTGGAGATGGCAACAATTTAGCCCAAGGTTTACTTTAGAATTTTACTAAATTCTTCAAAAGTAACTTATGTTTATTGCATCCAAGGAGACAATCATATACGAAAAGAAGTAATTCGTCTCTTCCTGCCAGCCCACCCACACACCCGCACCACCGCCAACATTAGCAGCTTGGATGTAGCTCTCTACACTCATTTCCAGACTCACAGCTGCATCCAAACACACACCCATTTTGAAAAGGAACAGAAAACTATGGTACTGTCACATTTCAAACCGTCCATGCATGCCTCTGCCACTTGGTCATCTCATCCAACAGCATCTACTTTTCAGGCCAGTAGAGAGATACTTGCCTCATTCTTTTTGAAGAGATGCATAACATTCCAGAGTGTGGCTGTAACACAATTTACTCATACACTTCCCCAGGAATGGACCATCAGGTTGTCCCCAAGTTTTCCTTCTTGCCCATTACAAGCAATGTGCAATAGTTATCCCCGAACATAGGGCTCTATCCTGCACACCGTCTTTTGGATGAATTCCTAGAAGTGAGCTAGGTCAAAATATGTGGGTCACCCTTGTTGTGTTCAGTAGCTGTTTCCTAGGTTATTATTCATGTGTTCTTTTCACAGATATGCCCCGAGCATGTGCCATGTGCAGGGCACTGTACTGGAAGTGCAGAAATAAGCAAGGCACGGCTTTGTCTTCCAAGCATGTAAAGTACCAAGGAGTATTTATTTCTATATTAGTTATATAAATAATTTTTAGTTATATACTAGTTACATATTGTATAACTACTATTTACATAACTGTTCAACAGACAAAGTGATAGTATCCTGAGGAAGGTAAATGTACATAAAGGGGTGAGGGAGTGTGTGTGACTGAAGGGGGCTCTGTCCATCTTGAAAAGTTCTGAGGCCCACCCCTGGGCCCACCCTTCTCTTCACCCTCGTTTCCCACAAGAGGCAGCCTCTAGAACTGGAGGACATATTTCCTGCTCATACTAGCCATTTATGATGGTGGCCTTCTATGGGTAAGACATTTCACATGTATTCCTTTATTCACACTAATCCTTACAAACCTATTGCATTCATTATTTATTGCTGTGTAACAAATTACTCCAAGACTTAGTGGCCTAAAACAATAACATTTGTTACTTCACAGGTTTATGTGACCATTTTTTGCCTAGCTTTTTTTCAGTTGGCATAATGCTTTCAAGAATCATCCATGTTATAAGCATGAATCAGTATTTCATTCCTTTTTGTGGCCAAAAAAAAAATACTCCATCACATAGATATACCACTTTTCTTTATCCATATATTAGTTAATGACCATTCTTTTAATTAATATTTATAAGTATGTATTTTTCCATCCTCATACTTACATTCTCCTTGAAAAAAAATTTAGGTAAGAATAAGTTACCTTGAACTCCAGCCACCAAAAGCCAATTTTCTTCCCAGAGGATTAAAGTTCATCCAAATATTTCTTTGTACATGTCTTTAAATGTATATGTATCTCCATTAGTTATCTATCGTTGTATAACAAATTACTCCAAAACTTAGTGTTTGAAACAACAATAAACATTTACTATTTCACACAGTATCCGAGAATCAGGAATTCTGGAGTGGGTTAGATGGGTGGTTCTGACTCAAGTTCTCTCACGAGGCTTCAGTCAGGATATTGGCAGGGACGGTAGTCATCTGAAGGCTTGGCTGGGACTTCTTAAATGTCTCAGTCATGTGGATGCAGAGTCAGTGCTGGCCATTGGCAGTAGGCATCAGTTCCCCTAGAATTGCCATATTTAGCAAATAAAAATACAGAATGCAACTAGTAGATAAATAAGTTCCAGAGATCTGCACAGCATAGTAATTATAATCAACAATACTGCATTATAACCTTCAAAGTTGCTAAGAGACTAGATCTTAATTGTTCTCATTACAAAAAAGAAATGATAATTATGTGAGGTAATAGAGGTGTTAGCTAATGGTAATCACATTTCCATATATAAATGTATCAAATTAACATTTTTTACACCTTAAACTTACACAATATAATGTCAATTACATCTTAATTTAAAAAAGAAAACAAGACCCAACTATAAGCTGCTTACAAGAAAGACACTTTAACTATAAAAAACACAAATAGGTTAAATGTAAAAAGGTGGGGGAAAGATATACCATGCTAATACTAATTTTAAAAAATCTGAAGATGCAAGAGATTTTAGAGCAAAATATATTACCAGGGATAAGAAGGTAATTTCATAATGACAAAGAAATCCACTCATCAAAAGGATATAACAATTCTGAATGTTTATGAAGAGCTTCAAAATACATGAAGAAAAAAATGCTAGAAATTCAAGGAAAAATAGACAAGTCCATAATTATAGTTGGAAATTCCAACACTCTTCTTCCAATAATTTAGAGAACAAATAGAGACCAGTAAGGATATAGAAAATTATCAACTAAATTGACCCATTTGACTTTAATAAAACATACCACCGATAGCAGTAGAATATGCATTATTCTATACCATAATAGACCATATTCTGGACCATAAAACAAATCTAAATACATTTAAAAGGATTCAAATCATACAACGTGTGCTCTAACTACAATAAAATTAAGTAAGAAAGACAACTGGAAATCTCCAAATAAAGCACAATCCATACCTCATATCATATACAAAAATTAACTCCAAATGAATTATCAATCTAAATATAAAATGTAAAACTTTAAAACTTTTAGAAAAAAAGGAGAAAACCTTTGTTACCTTGGGTTATGCAAAGTATTCTTAAATACATCAAAAGCACAATGTGAAAAAGAAAAAACCATAGACTTCATCAAAATGTTTTAAATGCTCTGTGAAAGACAATTAAGAGAATGAAAAGACAGGCCACAGATTGAGAGACAGTATTTGCAAGTTACATGTTTGATAATGGACTCATATCCAGAACATAGAAAGAATTCTTAAAACTCAACAATGAGAAAACAAACAAACCAATAAAAAGGTGAGCAAAGACATACAGATAGCAAATAAGCATTTGATAAGATGCTCAACATTAAGGGAAAATGCAAATTAAAACCACAATGAGATATCACTATAAACCTATTTGCAAAGTTAAAATTCAAAAAGAAAAACTGACAATAGCAAATGTTGACTAGATGGGTAGCAACTAAAACTCTCATATGTTGCTGGTGGGAATGTAAAATGGTGTGGCCACTCTGAAAAATAGTTTAGCAGTTTCTTTTAAGGATAACTATGTGCTTACCATAAAACCCAGCAATCCCAATCCTTACATTTATCCAAATGAAGTAAAAACCTACATTAATACAAAACTTGTACACAAATGTTTATAGCAGCTTTATTCATAATTGCCAAAATGGGATCTCTAATGTCCCTCAACTGGGGAATGGATACACCTTCGAGGTAAATCCATATGTTGAAATATTACTCAACAATAAAAAATAAACTAGGATGCACAGAACATACATGAATCTCACAATAATTATGCTGAGTGAAAGAAACCAGATCCAAAATGAGTACATATTGTATGATTTGATTTTCATAAAATTATGGGAAATGCAAACTAATCTATAATGACAAAAGGTACATGAGTGGTTGTCTAGGGCTGGGGGCTGGGAGGGAGGCGAGGAAGGGAGAGGGAGGGGTGACAGACGAGCATGGGGAGACTTTGGGGTGTGTTTGGTATCTTGATTGTAGTGATAGTTTAATGGTATATACATGTCAAAATGTATCAAAGGCTATATTTTAAATATGTGCAATTTATTGTATGTCAATTGTACTTCAATAAAGCTGTTTTTAAAAAAAATGACTTGCCTCTTTGAACATGTTTGGATTCATCTATGAGAAGTTATAACTTTCACAGTTACAAACTGTAATGGTTTAAGTGTCATCTGGGCTAGGTTATGGTACTCACTTATTCAATCAAACACTAATCTAGGTGTTACTATGAAGGTATTTTGCACGAGATTACAATCAGTTGGTTTTATGGAAATGAGATGATCCTGGATAACATGGGCTAGCCTGATCCAATCAGTTGAAAGGCATTAGGAACAGAACTGAGGTTTCCCTGAGGAAGAAGAAATTCTGCCTATGGACTACATTTTCAGCTTCTGCCAGCCTACAGATTTCAAATTTGCCTAGCCACCTCCCACAATCACATAAACCAAGTGCATACAATAAATCTCTCTTGTTCTCCTTTCTCTCTCTCAGAGGTTTGATACACACACACACACACACACACACACACACACACATAAATAATCTCCTAACACCCTAATATATCTTTAGTTGTAGAGCTCTGCTGCTCATGGGTTGTGAAGGAATTCACAAAGTAGGAAGAAGAGAAGAAGTTTATTAGATACATTCAAGGGAGTGTGGGCGGTGTCCAAGAGTGACAACTGTGAGGATGGGCTCTGGTAGCTAACCTTAAATAAGGGAAAAATTATCAATCACACTCACTAGGGAATCGGGGTCCTGGGCTCTCCTGAGTGGTCAGGGCTAAGGCAGGGAGCAATTGATCATGGCTCCAGGTCCTGCTGTCAGTCATGGCATTGTTTGGTCCCGTTCCCAGGGGATGTAGTCCATGGGGTCATTCCGCTTCCATGAGTCTGGAGCTAAAACACAACTGAGGCCAAGGTGTTACCTTAAGTTGACCAAAACTCTGTTTCTGTGGTTAACAGACTGGAAGCTTTGTTCCTAAAACTTATTTTGATATTGGCTAGAATCTGATGTCCTAGGGGCTTAATGGTTAAATGGAGTGAACACACAGTATGTGTACGGGTAGGTAGGAAGATCTAAGGGGAAAAATGCAAGTAAGTTATAGTTCTATTGGGCTTAAACAAAATCAGCTTGGAAATAAGGAATACCATGGTTTCTTTCAGAATTCAGTTGTGTGTTGCATAGTAACCACAGGTTTTAACCCAGGGCATTGTTCTCTCAGAATGCAGCTGTTTATTGGGCTGTAACCATGGGTCCTGAACCTGCCAAGACTTCCTGCTAGTAATCTTCTAGCTATGTTAACCCTACCTGAACATTCAGGATCATATGTTGATATCCTATTGATCATACACTATCAAGGGTTTTATGTATGTATGTATGTATGTATGTTTATGTGTATGTATAATATATGTGATACTGGTGGTTCTGCATAGATGATATACATCTCCTGCTGGTTCAGTTCATTGTCTTTGCTTTGAAGTGGCCCAAATGCCCATAGTCCCTACTCCTGATATATTACCTTCTCTGTCTTCCAGCCTGCACCTATGGCCTCATGGAGAGTTCCTATGACCAGCTGACTGAGGAAGAAAAAACTCAGTACTGGTTTACAGATGGTTCTGCACAAAACATATGCAGGTGCCACCTCAAAGTGGATAGCTGCGGTATGACAACCCCTTTCTAGGACAGCCCTGACAGACAGTGGTGAAAGTAAATCTTCCCTGTGGGCAAAACTTTGAACTGTGCACCTGAGTATTTATTTGGCTTGGGAAAGAAATGGCCAGAAGCATAAATCTATGTTGATTCATGAGCTATTCAGTGGTTTGCTGGGTAATCAGAGACTTGATAGAAACATGATTGGAAAATTGGTGACAAGAAATCCAGGGTATAGGTCCCTCTGGATGGGCAAAGAATGTGAAGGTATTTGTTTCCCATGTGAATGCTCACCAAATGGTAACCTCTGCATTGGAGGATTTTACTAATCAGATGGATAGGATGACCTGTTCTGTGGATACCAGTCAGCATCTTTCCCAGTTCACCCCTATCATTGCCCATTGGTTTATGCACAAAGTAGCCAAGTGACAGGGATGGAGGTTATTACATGGGCTCAGCAACATGGACTTCCACTCCTCAAAGCCCAGCTGGCTAGACCCACTGTTGAGAACCCAATCTGCCTGCAGCAGAGACCAACCCTGAGACCGGTACCATTCCCTGGGGGGGATTAGCCAGCCACCCCGTGGCAGGTGGGTCACATTGGGCTATTTCCATCACGGAAGGGATGGTGCTTTATTCTTCCTGGAATCAATACTTCCTCTGGATATAGAGTTGTTTTTCCTTCATATAATGCTTCTGCTAAAACTGTATCTGTGGGCTTCCAGAATGCCTTAGCCACCATCGCGGTATTCCACACAGCACTGCATCTAAGGAAGCAATCAAGTGCAGCAAATCAAGTGCAGCAATGGGCCCATGTTCATGATTTTACTGGTCTTACCATGTTCCCCATCATCCTGAAGTAGCTGGCTTGATAGATTGAATGGTTGAAACGTCAGAAGAGTTTACTCTTTGCTTGGTTTTCCAATCAAAATTCTACACCAGTCTCTCAGCTAGTTTTTAGTAGTAGAACTAACCCTTGTGGGGATGTAGCTGCTCTCTCCTCCTACCTACACTACACATTCATTGCTCAGATTTGACTCATATTCCATTACAGCACCAACTAGGTGCCAACACCTTGCAGGGGCTGGGACAATGTCCTTCAGGAACAGTATATGCTCTAAATCAGCATTCCATATCTGGTGGTGTTTCTCCCACAGCTAGGATTCATGGTTCCAGTAATCAAGGAGTGAAATTGAAATGGCACTACTCACTAGTACTTCTAATGATCCACTATTAAAATTTTTGCTTCACATCCCTGCAATCTTATGCTCTCACCAAGAGAGACAACAACAATTCCATTGAATTGGAAGTTAAGACTGCCACCTGGTCATTTTGGGCTCCTCATGCCTCTGAATGAATAGGCAAAGAAGGGAGTTATAGTACTGGCTGGAGCGATTAATCCTGATTACCAAGGGGAGTTTGGGTTGCTACTACATATTGGGGGGAAGGAAAAGTATGACTGGAATATAAGAGATCCCTTCAGGCATTTCTTAGTACTACCATGTCCTGGGAATAAAGCCAATGGAAAACTCCAACAAATCAATTCAGACAAGACTTCTAATGACACAGACCCTTTGAGAATGAAGGGTTGGGAGCACCCCACAAGGAAAAGAACCACAACCAGTGCCAAGGTGCTTGTTAAGGACAAAGGAAATATGGAAGAAGGCAGTTATAAAGATCAGCTATGACTGCCTAATCGCCAAAATGAGGACTGTAACTATTATATTTATCCCTTATTATGAATGTTTATATGTGTGTGTATATTTTTTTCCTCTTTTATCCTTTTCACCTAATATAACATGTATTAATAATAACTAACTTTACATCACATTATTGAAGTTACAACATTATCAAGGAGAAGAGTGAACATCACCCAAAAACTTCATTCATGCCCTCTTCTGGGGGAAGGGTTAGCATACTTTCAGTTGTACTGAGGATACCAGTGTCATGTGAACTGGAAGTATGACTTTGTTATTGCTTTTATTTGGAGACTAAGTATGGTTTAAGGAGATGTGTATGGTTGCCTGGTTGACCATTTGTGAACTGTGAAGAGTTTTATATGCTAACTTGGCAAGCCTCTAATGTCTACATCAGTGGTTCCCAACCTTTTTCCACTTACATACCCCTTTTAAACTCGTTTCTATAAATTGTACCTGTTGTTTTTAAATACTCACACTTTTGTTCAGTGCCTACCTTAATGTAAAATAGTGGGAATGAGGTAATAAGTTAGGAAAGAAAAATTACTACACTAAAAGTACAGACCACAGATTTAATTTTATAATATTCATCATACAGTTAAATACCAAGTATTTAATGAACTTTAAATTTATTAATAATAACATTTGTTATCTGAAAAGTCTATAATTGTTATTCAGAACAACTGTTATTCAATTCAGCTGATTGAAATATTGTTAATGTGATCGTGGAGCTTGCTTTGATGCACTTAGTGTCTTGAAACCAGGCTAAAAAGATGCAAGATACAGTCTTAAATCTGTATTTGCATTAAGCTTGTTGCAGTACTTACTTTTTATGAAGGTGAAGGAAGAAAAAGCTCCCTCCACTAGCTCAGTATTCATAAATGGCAAGAGGTATTTGAGTGCCTTCTCACTGACCTGTTCGTATTCCTCAGTGACATCTACTCAGGGGTAATAAAATGCTTCTTTTAAACTCAGAATTTAAGTAAGAATTGGTTGAAAGTTCAATTAACTTCTCTTTTTAATTGATAGTTTAGCTTCTTTGAAGAATTCTTTGAAGGAATCTGCAGTCCAGTTATTTTCTTTTCCATATTGAGGGAAGTACTTATAAAAGAGTACTTTAAGACCTTCCAAGTTACTTACAATGTTCTTTTGCACACTTTGGGATAGGTGCAAGTCATTCTCAGATAAGTTGTGCAGAGTTTCAAAAACTTCAGGCGAGGGGGTTCCCTGATGGTGTAGTGGCTAGGCTTTGGCATTCTCAATGCTGTGGCCCGGGTTGGATTCCCAGCCAGGGAACTACCCCCAAAAAGCAAACAAACAAAAACCTTCAGGCTGACCTCTTTCAATATACAGTTTTCAAAAGTCTAGTGTTTTAATCTTTGACTCAATTTTGTCAGTTACTTTGAATATAGTGATTGAGCTGTTTTGAAGTCCCAAGTTGAGTTTATTTGTTGAAAAATATGACAAATATGCAAAATTTTCATTTGAAGCCAATCACTTTCCTGAAACTTAGAAGCAAGAGGGAAATGATGGTCTTCAAAAAAATACCTGGACTTCATGTCTAAGTTCAAACATCTTGTAAGTACTTTGCCACGAGATAGCCACCTTACCTCCGTATGCAAAAGTAATGTGCTGTGAATGCTGTTCATTTCTTCACACAGTGCTTTAAACAATCTGGAGTTTCATGTTTGTGAGTTAATAAAATTTACAACTTTTACAGCCTCATCAAGAACATCTTTCAGTTCACTAAGAAGACTTAGTCTATGAATGCAGCAGTGACTCCATGGTACATGGGGAGGTAATTTAATTTGGCCATGTAGGTCTATAAAACAACCTGATCTAGGCTTGCATCAGTGCATACACAACAATTCAACCAACTAGTGTCCTTTTCAATGAAATAACCATTCATTTCATTAAAAATATCTTCGCCTGTGGTACGCTTTGTCAATGGGTAACAAAGCAACAGGGTTTCCTCAATTTCATTTCCTACCAAGTACCTTGTGATGATGAGCAAAATAGATAAATCAGCAACATCTAACTTTCTTCGATCTGGATGGAAAATAACTTATTTTTTCTAATTCTATCTACTACTACAGCTTCAACATCATCCTGAATTCATCAAGACATTGTATTGTTTGAAAAAGAGTGTGTTGATTTGGCAGACACGTTCTTTCCAAAACACACACACACACACAAACGGTATCCTTAATACAAGAAGAAATGAAATCTTCAGCTGTGATGTTGTTTTTACCACATTTAGTTATGTAATAAGCAATTACACTATGATGCCTCGACTGCATTCTCATTGTCTTTCTTTCCTGACATTATGTATGAAGTAACAGTTGGACACTTTTCTAAGCACCAAAAATAATGTATTTCCTTTTTATACATAGGCTGCTTAATTTCTAAATGTTACATGAGTAGAGAGGGTTTCATGCAACCATTGGATAATGTTATATTTCCCTACACACAACACACAAAGGCTTAGGACAGTCACCATCCCCTACAAATGAAAACCCTATTTAATATACTCTTCAGATTATTTCCTTTTCTCCTGTGTAATATGAGGCACGCTCCTTTTTACTATCTCCTGGTATGTGTGTACTTGTAGATATGGACACTTGTTGAGAAGTACTTGGCAACAGATTATAATCCATATTGTTTTGTTTTCAACCACTGATCCATAACTGATGCACTTAAAAATCACTGACAATAACTGAAACTGTTAAGCATTAAAGAAAAAAGTACTTGAAAAGATCACATTAAGGACAATGTGATTCTTTTACTTAGTCAATAACTAAACTGATCAGTCTGGCTACAGTTGTATTTATTTGTTTCAGGAAGTTCTAGAAATGTCGTATATGGATTATTCTGAAAGTGTGCGTAATGATTGGTAGAAAGCAGTTTGGGGAAAGGGTTCATAGCCACACCCTCACCAATCATCATTCACTAATGTGATCTAATTTTGAAGTGTCTCCATTAATGGTGATTCAAACTTAACATTTATTGTTCCATAACTAACATTTTGCATTTTTTTATTTTTTACTTAAATTCATTGGAGTGACATTGATTAGTAAAAATTACACAGGTCCCAGGTGTACAATTCTGTATCTTCTATGTGCTGTATTATGTGTTCATCACCCAGAGTCACTTTTCTTACCATCACCATATATTTGTGTCCCTGTCCCTTTTCCCCATCTCCCTCCCCCCTTATCCTTAGGTAACTACAAAATTATTGACTGTGTCCATGAGATTTGTTTCTTTGTTGCTTCTTTATGTTATCAAACTAAATTTCTCCATCCCTTTCCCTTATTTTACCCACACTCCTGTCTCTCCTCCCATCTTAAAGAAGTCCCTCTAACATTCTTTGTGATAGTGGTTTGGTGGTGAGGAATTTCTTTAGCTTTTTCTTATCTGAGAAGCTCTTTATCTGCCCTTTAATTTTGAATGCTAGCCTTGCTGGATACATTATTGTTGGTTGTAGATCCTTGGTTTTCAACATATTGAATATTTTCTGCGAATCCCTTCTGGCCTGTAAAGTTTCTGGTAAGAAATCAGCTGAGAGTCAAATGAGTGTCCCTTTGTAAGTTACCATTTGCATTTCTCTTGCTGTTTTTAGAATTTTCTCTTTAACTTTTGCCATTTTAATTATGATGTGTCTCATTGTGTTACTGTTTGGGATCATCTTGTTTGGGATTCTTTGTGAATCCTGGACATGTATGTCTAATTCCCTCAAGAAGTTAGGGAAATTTTCAGTCATTACTTCTTCAAATAATTTCTTGATTCTTTGCTTTTCCTCTGTCCCTTCTGGTACACTTATGATTCTAACAGTATTCTACTTAAAATTGTCCCAGGGAAATCTCAAACCATCCTCATTTTTCTGGATTCTCATATCTATCTGCTTTGAATGGGTGTTTTCTGCTGGCTCTTCCTGCAAATCACTGCTTTGTGCTTCTATTTTATCTAGTTTAGTGACTTTTATTCCATTCTTCATTTCAGTTAGTGTAGTCATTATACTACAGTTAGTATAATGACTACATTTCAGTTAGTGTAGTGTGGCCCTTTTTAATGGCTTGTAAGTCTTCTTTAATGCTTGCTATATCTGTTGAAATTATCAGTTTCTTAAGCATTTTTATAATTGTTGCTTTGAACTCTGTTTCTGATGGGGCATCTGTCCCCATCTCTTTATTTTGAGCTCCCTTTCTCAATTGTCTTAATATCCATGTGACTTTAGGTATGTTTCTTTCCGTTTGGTCTTTCATTTCCTTCTCTAAAATATGGGTGCTATTGGACAGGAAGGGAGAAGGCTGGTGACAAGGTGTGAGAGGTGATTTAAGGGCCTGACTTCCCAAAATTATTTATTCTTTCCTCAAGCTTTATTGTCACTGACCTTAGTGTCTTCACCATCACCATTTTCCAATTTCAAAGCACATGATATAATTTCATCCTCATGACTACTCTTTAGGGTAGATAGGTATTATTCCCATTTTACAGATGAATAAAATTGAGCCTCAGAGAGGTCAAATGACTTCCCAAATTCATCCCCTGGTAAGTGTTGGGAGTTGGGACTCAACCCCAGGTCTTCTGATTCTAGATCCTGTGTTGTGCCCACACCACCACAGTTTTTGCAAGTTTGGTCTCTCTGGAAAACCCAACACAGCAATGTCAAGCAACCTCACCACTATACACCTTTGTTTGGACAAAGCATGGGAGGAGAGGCACAGAGACCTACGGTTCTCTTTGATCTTTTCTTCTGAACCTCTCTATATTGGCACAGCAGTATGCCTGTACATTGGTATGGCCACCAAGCTCACTGTGTCTCAAAGATATAGATACAGGTATACTTGACCTGTTCAACAGGTGATAGGTCATTCCTTGTTGCCAGGGTGTTGAGGAGACTGCACCATTAGTTTAGGGGAGGCCTAAGAGGTCAACAGTGAGTCTGCTCTTTTTCTTATATCCAGAACACTCATTACTGCTCTCATGAGACCTCAATGAAGAGGGGCAGCTCCTCTGACCTTAGTAGGGGAGGGACAGGGAATTATCCTCCATGCCCTTGACAAAGCAGAGCTCAGGAAAGGGAACATCAGTGGAATCAGGGATTCACTCCTAAGCTCAGAGAGCTGGGTCTAAATCTCAAGGAGTATCAGAAAGACCACTGCTGTCAAACCCACATTAGTCTTTATCAGTCAGAGTGGGCTTTGGCAAGTCACTCACTCTCTAATGGTTTACCCAAAAACACTGCTGACTGCCGTGTCCAGCTAGCTCAGAGGGGTACCTAGAGGTTTCAGTGACATAAACTGAATGCTTTAAAAATAAAAAGTACTTTATCAACACTCTTTCTTTCACAACTGGTAAGCAAGAAGGGTTGAGGCTTAAAAACACTTGGGGAGTGACCCACTGATTCCTTTCCAGGCAGCAAGAAATACGAGGGTTGTCTGGAAAAAAATCCAGCCATAAATGCCTCTATTTTCTTCATATTACATGGCAAGATACTTTCTGGATAGCCCGACAACACAGGGCTTGGAACAGAAAGTAGGCATGAAGCCAGAGGTGTTAAGTCCCTAAGGCCAAGCTGCCCTGGGGCAGAGGAGCTACTCATGTTTGCTTCCACTCATTTTTTTCTTTGGACCAAATGATATTTATCAAGCCTATCCTACAGGATAGGTGTTGTTCTATGTGCTTGAAGATAAAGCAGTGAAGAAAAGAGAAAATGCTCTGCTTTCAGAGCTTATATTCTAGTTGTGGGAGACCAACAACCAACATATGTCAAAACGTTGTCAGGTGTTGTGAATTAAACTGGGTAAGGTTAATAGTGATGGGGGAGAGGTGCTATTTCATACAGAATGTCAGCAGGCCCCTTTGATAGGAGGATGTTTGAGCAAAGACCTGAAGGAAGTAAGGGGATAGTTTAGGGAAGAGCCACCTTAGGTCTAGACTGGAGAACATGAGAGTTCTGGGGAGAGATATGTTGCCCATGGCAATGGACAGTTTCCTACCATGCCCCCCTTAGATTCATTCTCCACCCTTCTCCTTCCTACTCGGATTCCTGGGGGTAGGAGAGCTGACCCCTAGAGGCTGCATCCCTGGATCAGTCATGTATCTTTCAGTTAAACTCAGCCAAAGGGAGGCCCTGGAAGATCGAAGAACTGAGTAAAAGAGAGGTGGGATAGAGACACTCCCATTCTGCCTGGCCACACTTCTGACAGTGGCTGCCTGCACTCCCCTAGGCCACAATTGCCATCTGCCTTCCATAGCCCCTCCGTAACACACGCTCCCATCCTGCCCATCCTGGGTCCTCCAGAAAGCCTTGCAGAACTAGCCTTTCAGATGAGCACTGCGCACCTACCTGTTGTTCAGATGCCACTTGGACTGACTCTCCCATCAGGAGTCATGGCTACATCCTCTCCCATGAAGAGGATGAGTTTTAGCCCTAGAGACACCCATCATAGACAAAATGTGGACTGTGGCCTCATTCTCCAAGGCTCTAGCTCTGTCTAATTACTTGTATCAACAAAGGCAGGAACAGAAGTTGAGGTTCTAAAGCCCCTTGTCTTATTCCCGTAAGACCTTACTGCCCCAAGATCCAGCCCACCAACTTAATGAACAGTATCAACCTACCTCCAACAATCAATAGCTCATTGCCCAGTTTATTTCCTTGATATTACATTTATCACCATGGGAAAAAGCTTTATCAATGCATACGTCTATTCTACCCATTAGAACATGCATACCTTGGAAGCACAGAACTTGCCTTTCTTGTTCTCCTCTGTGAACAGTATCCTAAACACAAGAACCCAGTAAATGTTTTTGAGTAACTGACAACAGAAATGAGTACAAAGCACCTCTGCTCCCTAACATCTCCACAAGGATGTAGCCATAAGCCTAGACACCAACAGCTTAGTGTCAGGTATGGGCACTCTCCAGAAGTGTCTCAGTACTACTGACTCCTCCAGGTATGTGGGGCAGGAACCCCCAAGTGGTATAACCAGGACAACCCAGGAGTCATAAAACCACTAAGGTTCCAAGAGTTTCCATGTTTCTGAAGACCCCCAGCTTTTCCATTTCTGAGTAGTGAGAACTTAGGTCTTAGCCAAGCCTAGAATGAGGAGTATGAGGGCTGTGAGCTTTGGCCAAAGGTTCTAAGCCAAGCTCCTCCAGGTCCAGGACAGTAGCTGCTAACTGGATCTGGAAACTTTACCTGGAGCTTGAAATTGGGAAGGTAGCCTTTGCTATACTGAAGACCTAAAATGTGGCTCACCTGGCCATATCTGCCAAGGGACCTAAGAAATCCTGTGGGTAAGTGCTGGTGCTTAGTTTCCACCATTTATGGGGCCCAACCCTAGGCCCTAAATCAGTATCTTTCTGCCTCGTCTCTTCTTCAGTCCCTATTCTATTCCATCCTAGATTCCCTCTACTCCACCTACGTGTGATACCACTGCCACCTGACCAACTCCTTTAGCCCCAAAGAAACCCAAACAGCTCAGGAGTGCATCAATCAACCTTTAATGTCCAAAAGAGGCATGGATGCAGAGCACAGGAGATGTGGTGGGGTCTCAGCCCCTACTCCAGAAATGAGGGAGAGATGAACACAAACCAGACATTTCCGACTGGCCACACAAGTCTGGGAGGGCAGAGGAAAACACAGATTTTGACATTCATAAACGAGCTTGATACAGGTAAGTCACTCACCATCCCAGTCCCCACCCTCCCCTGTCAGCATCAAAAAGAAAGCTCAGCATACACTAAAGGCCTGGGGAAGGGACATTCTCCTACTTCCCCACCAGCCCCAAAGATGAAGTTGAGGGGAAAAAAAAAAGAATGAGCTGGATCCCAAACCCCACCCACAGTGTCAACCATACACATGAGTTTTGAATGCAATTTACAAGAATCAGCAGCTCAATCAGCAATGACTCCCCCCACCCTTACTCCCACCCCATCCCTGTGTGATTTGATCAACAGACAAGATTTCCCCAGCACTCTCCTTGGAATCTCCTTCCATTTAGCGGCCTTGCTCCATTTCCTGATACCCAACTTCATCACTGCAAGATTGACCTCCAAAGTTCCTCCCCAGCTCGTCACAGCCCTTTATCACTTCCATCACCACCTCCTACAAGAGGTCCCAACCATCTGCAAAGTCACTTCCCTCTCCACTGAGAGCCAACTCCAGGGCAGATGGCAGCACGGCCATCTTATTATGCTTATCCTCTTAAACCTTCCTGGGAACAGATAGCCATAGGGCAAGCAGAGTGTCTGGGCAAGATGGCTAAGGTGGAGGTGACACCTGTCCTCACCCCCAAAACAGATACCCCCAGAGGTTTTTAACATAACGGCCCATTTAAAACTAACTTTGTACCCTATCTACCCATATACCCTAGAGATTCCACACTCTCCTGCCCCTCCCACCCCTCTACCCCAAACCAAGACACACATACACACACACACACAAACACACACATACACATACACAATAAGAGAATCAAGGGAGACATTGATTTGGTTTGACTGCTAAGACCTAACTAAGGAACTAGTCACCAGAAATTCCCTTGCCAACCAACTAACAGGGCCTGCTCTGAGAGAACTCCAGAGGAATGAGAAAACCAAGGGCTAAGCAGGGAGCACACAGAAGTAGAGAAGAAATAATGAAAAGAAAAAAATCAAGCTAATCCAACTGCCAACATCCTCCTAGCATGAGCTCTGACAGGAAGAATGAAAAGTAATCCACAAAGACACAGCCCTTACTTAGAAACTCTTCTGACACAGACAGCAAGACAAACCTGCTCCCCACTCCCACACATCAAAGACAAACACGTCTTGGGGCCCCTTAAAGAATCTACCCCCACCCCCAAACCCACCCTCTACCCCAAGCCGTGGAATCACAGTTCAGTGGAATATTCTCCCTGGTACTAGATCAACCCCCCTACCCTCTTTCCTATCCCCCTCTCCTTGCCAATCCTAACACTGTCCACCCCACCCCTCAACCCCCTGGCCCTACCAAAGCAGCATCTACCACCAGAAAGAGGCAGCCGCTCAGTTTTAGTTCCACCTCCAGAAACTATTTCTTTTTTAACCCAGCCCTCCTAGTCTTACAGGCTTTTTGGAGGGCTTTTTATTTTGTATAGGGAGAGAAAGAGAAAAGGAAGGGGTGGGACAGATTTCCTAGTGCAATACAACCAAAAACAATTTTTTTAAGTCTTGAAAAATAAACATAAAGCAGCCTTCTTCCCCAGGCAACTAAACAGAAAGAAGTTTGGTTTTGTTTACTGCAACATACATATGAAATCGAGTATACAGTCCATGCAGTAGCACAGCCATTGGAGAGGACATCCTGATGCTGGCCCCAGTGCAAAACAGTCCCAGCAATGCCGCCTGCTTGCCATCGCTGCCGCTGCCACTGACACCTTCCCTGTGGCCACCTAGCCTGACTTGAAGAGGAGGATTGCAACTTGACCCAAGTAAAAATAGATGAAGTGCTTTGTCTCGTGTGTAACATAGCTGCCAAAATTTCGGCCAACGATACAATGCCAGGTAGGATTATATTTCTTGTCAAATTCCTAAAAGAAGAATAAAAGGGAGAGAAGAAAGGTGATTAGGACAACTGAAGAATGAAAAATCACAATGGGAGTCTGATTAGTTTAGTTATCACCCCCAGCCCATGGCCTCAGCTCCCCAAACCTCAGGAGCTCAGGTTCTAAGGCTGGCTAGGACACTCCTTCCTTCATTAATAATGTAACACCACAAAGGCTCCATTATTTCTCTCTAGCACTTTACACCCTGATCATCTCTCCTCCCTCTAGCTATCCTATTCCATAGCCCACCCTGTGATTCTTCAGCACAGGAATCAGAGAAGCCAGTGGAATAAAGGACCACTCCAGTGTCACACAGCATGAGTAAAACAGAGGGGCAAGTCTTGCTGACTTGCTACTCACTGCCTTCCACATTACCACACCAGCATTTCCAAATGCCAAAAACCAAGACACCAGAGCAAAATGGGGACCAAATGTCAGGATTACCAGAAAGAAGTTCTATGTAAGTCACATTAAAGGTATTCCTGTGTACCAGGCAACGTGTGCGCTGTGAGCATCAGAACAAGGACCTCAGCCGTGAGATCAAGTCAACATCCTCATTTCTCACAAGGCACAAGTTCAGCATCAAAGTCACCTAGGAAATCCTTGTGACCTAATCATATAGGCGACTTCCTATCACCCTGTGGATGCAGTAGAAATCAAATGGCTCAGTTCTAGATGAACCCTGGCAGTTGTGAAAGGGCAATAGCCCTCTACCATAGGCTCCGCAATGCTGCGAATCCTGGGGCTCTGTCCCTCAAATGCTCAATATACAACCTGTTTGGCTTCCTCACAGCTCCCATATCACATGATTCCAAGAGGTATTAGGAAACACTGGAAACAGGATGCATCACCAAACCTAGCTTTAATCCTGACTCAAGATTCTGTAACACAGGAGAGCCATTTCCCCCATTAGAAAAACATGGAAGCTGGACCAGATATAATCTGAAGATTCCTCTGCCTCTAAGAGTTCATGATTCTGGAATTTCTCCCTAGACAGGACAGCAAGGCCATTGTTCAGCAAGGAGCTGTGGGTACCCCCCAGGAGCTTTGCTGGCTCTGCACCCCTTGGCTTCAAACACAGAAAGTCTCTCAGGACTCCAGAGTTCCCTCTTCTCATCACACTCATCTGGGAGGGAAAGCAGAGGTTTTTAAATCTCTATGAACCAGAATGTCTCTACTAAGGGTATCCTTCTAGGGATGCCAGAGCTGAGACTATCAAAGACTGGGACTATGGACATAGATCCTAACTGGGAATCAGAGAC